>OX246739.1:42646187-43246187 GCA_945910005.1 Isoperla grammatica
AACTCTCTCCAAGTCATCTTGCCGGAGTTGGTGACGTCACATTATTACAATATAGTCTTATTACAGGAACGACATGGTGGTGCGAAGTATTGGCAACTCTCTCCAAGTCATCTTGCCGGAGCTGGTGGAGAGGAAAATCACGGAATCTTTCGATCTCGTCCGACCACTTATCAACTTCAACTTCGCTACTGTGAGTTGCATTTTCATTAAATATTTCTCAAGTGAATTGTAATACGCATTTTAATTTCCGTAAAGGTCCGTTTACACACATACTTAACAGTTAAGGTTTCAGATTGTATTTTTCTAACTGTTTTACTTAGGACCGCTACTATTGGCCGGATGTATAAAAAGTCGCCTCTCATTGGCGGGTTAAGAATTTTAGGTATAAGAGCTTACGTTGCGGTTTTCTTAAATCTTAAACCTTAGGAAAGTGTGTAAACGCTATCCTATAATGCTTTTGGCTTGAATTGATTTTGTTAAAATCCTTCAAAGTGTGTAAACCGAGCTTTTAATGAGTAATGAAACACATTATAATGGGGAGTTTATATGAGCAGTGGGATCTCTTCCCAGAACAGCCACCAGTTCCATATATAACCAACAAACATGACGAATCTGTCAATCAGCTTTAAACGATTGTTATAATATGACGATTGATCTTGATACATAAATAATAACATTATTTGTATGATTTGATTCCGGGTCGGACATTCGGCATAGCCCTAACTTCTAGCAATACATATAGGCCTACCAGGCTGATTTTGAGCCTCATTTCGGTACTTTGCAGTGATCAAGAGTCGTGACACTTTACAATTGATCTAAATACACAATCGTACAAAGATAGATTTGGCAGCCAAACATCACAAATATCTTTGATATAACGGTTGTGCACTGTCATCTCGTCTCACCGCTCTCAACTATTCATTCTTTCAGAATTTTTCACCCATATGTAAGTGCACACTGCAGTGACTGCACATGTAATAGGTATTATGCATCGCTTGTACGAGGTAGAAGCCGATTTCGGTTCCATTTAAAACACACGGGAATGCCGAGGGAGCGTGGCACGTTAATGGTGAACGCATGCATTTGAGTCAGGCTCAGCGGCTAGTACAAAACCCTGACGTCACGTTGCGTGCAAGATGCGCCGGCTCGTTTTTCGCGCGCTTTTTCGTAAGGTTACTTCATACGCGGGTTCCCTATTTCGATGCGATAAATCAGAAATATTAATCGCTGGGACCGGTGGAGGGGGTAAAGAGGGAGGGGTGGTACAATCAATGGTACATTCAGACTGTGTAGTGAAAGATTTTATATCTAGACCCGTGGTGGACTTCAACGCGTCACAAAGGCCGTCCATAATTGATGTCACATAATCTGGGGGGGGGGGGGGTCGTCAACTTGTGACAATATGAGACAAGGGGGGGGGGGAGGGGCCAGTCTTTCTGTGACATCCATGCATGCACTGCATAAAATGCCATTTTTTAGTGCAGATGCTTTTACAGTATTTTACATAACCAGTAGCTGTGCAAATGTAAAAATAAAGAAAATACAAATATTTGATCTCGATGTGACTGATTTTGTCCCAGTTCTTTTTTTATGTTGGCATGTCGGGGGGGGGGGGGGGGGCAGTCAATTATTTTTGTGACATCATTTAAGGGGGGGGGTCACATTTTTTGTGCCTTACTTTGACAAGGGGGGTGGGGGGGGGGGTCTAATTTGGTAAAAAATTGTGTGACATCATTTATGGACGGCCCCAAAGTTGTCCTTCTGTGTCTCTCTCTTGTTGAATATCCCATTCTCACTGTTTTTTCTGTTTCAGATAATGACTCGTTCCAATAACATCTTCGAGATTATGACTGTCGAGCCAGTTGCAAGCAATAAAGCTATAAAGTCGGAATCCCAAAATGACGATGATGTTGAAGAAGACCCGAAACTTAAACTTAAAGGTATCAATCACCTATATTTGTTTGTTTCTAAAAATATTAAAAAGTATTGGAATGCATTAAAGATACTTCATATAACTAGGTTAATTTTACAAATATTTGCTATTTTATGTCAATAATTACGAAATATTGAAATATATTTTCTATATAGGCCTACATAGGTTTATGGGGTTTTAACAACAATCCAGTTTTATGGATGGGATGATGTATGGAGATAACAATTGTAATTAAAGTTTGACCCGACTAGGGATCGAATATATAGCGGCCCCGGTAGTTTTATTGGAAAGACCGCCGGTATGTAGAGACGGAGGATCTGGGTTCGACCCGCATTCCTAACTTTTATTACATTATTTTCTCTCTTTCTTACTCCCGCCTTCAATAAAGACCATTATCTATCTATCCATCTATCTATCTATCTATCTATCTATCTATCTCTCTCTCATCTCTCTCTACACAATGTAACCATATACATACCCATAAAGGTAGCTCTGCGGTAAGACGCGATATTCTAACTCAGGAGGTCGTCGGTTCGATTCCGGCCACCGGCAATCCTGACTGAAGGTTTTTCCGAGTTTTTTTCAGTCTTAAAGGTGAATTCTGGGATTGAGTCCTACTATCAGCCCTCGGACGTTTTTTCCCATCTATCCAAACACCCTAATAACCTAGTTAGTCACCTGACGAGGGGCACATCAGGTAAAGTCTGTCGATCTTTGATTGGTTATCGCTCACTCGTCGATGGTGTTCGGAGCCTCCAGGGTTGGTTTTGTCGCTTTAAATTTAAGTCCCCCTCTGAAAATTAGTTTCGTTACTGAGTGGGTAGACTCTAAAATGTGAGTTTATTTATTTATTTTATTTAAAGCTGGTGTGCCCCCAATAACGGGTATTCCTACGAAAAATGATTATCAATTATTAATCATATGGTTGGGGGTTGGGTTTGTTTCAGGTCAGATGATTTACATGGACAGTTGGCGTATGATGATGTACCTAGGAACACCAATGATGCCCGATCTCAATGCTCTAGTCACTACCGGCCTCTACATCAACGATCTCTCTATGCACGACTTCAGTCGGTGAGTGACTAATGTCTGAAACCATATCTGTAGACATAGATGAATAGATCGAACCAAAATGGTGATAATTCTGATATTTGAATAAATTTATGGTCGTAATACCGCCACTCTTAAATATAAATCAAAAGAAAGTACTCCCACCCAGGAACTTATAATATAAACTGTAGAAAATTAATTTATGTAGTTAAAACTTTCTCGAGGAGTTTAAAAGCTATTTTCTTAATTACAAAAAGTAAAAAATAAAATTATTTGTAATGCAGAACATATGAAAACGGGAAGTAAAAGTAAAATGCATCTCTCCGTAAATCGCTAAGATTAGTATTTTAATCTAATGTTCCACATCGAAGACTTTGAACGCTATTAAATGCTCTGTTGTCAGAGACTTGATGTTGGCTGGCACGCAACAGTCCGTGGAGCTCAAGTTGGCTCTGGATCAGGAACAGCAGAAGAGTAAGAAGCTGGAGGACTCGATGAAGATGTTGGACGACGAGATGAAGCGGACTGATGAGTTGCTCTATCAGATGATACCGAAACAGGTGGCGGTGCGTCTCCGCAACGGCGAGAACCCCATTGACACTTGCGAGGTACTGCACGTCATTCATTCTATTTGCGTGTGATGCGTTGATAAAGCACTTCTCGGCTACCTTTAGGACTGAAAAATGTGGGGGTTGTTCCATGTGGGAGATATTCTTTGTGGGAATTATTCCTTCAGGGAGAAGTTCTTATACATTTGATTTTTTGAAATACCTAAATATTCTATAAAACTCTATGCGTTTCAATGGTTTCCTAGTATGTCACTGTCTAAAGCCTACAAATGAAAAATCGTGTTTACAAAATATCTCTCTGTGTAACTCTTAGACCATATCTATACCCTTGAGTAACTACAATATAATTTTCCTCCCTGCTGGTGCAAAGTAGTTAGAAAGAAAGTAGTCCAAAGATCTATTACCAATAGACGTATTATAACAAATCTGGTTCATATTAAATGCTATTGGTCACGTTATATTAACATTTTCATTTGAATTGCTCATTTCTTGAATCAAGGAAAGTATGGATACACCTTAGACCTATTTGATTGTTTTGAACGCTTGTGGTGCTTTGACCACACGGGTTTCAGTTATCCAAAGAAAGAACACAAATGCATCCTCACTGAAACATTTATTAATCGTTTAATGTTGACTGCACAGAACAGACTATTGGGTTTAAAGATTGGTTATTCTTGTCGAACAGCAACTACGGGAACGCTTTCGTCATCAATGTTAATGGTCTCTGTCAACAAGAGCAGATATTTGAATTAGCCACGGCCACTGGTTGGCTGCCGCTCACCCACCCGTGACGGAAGCATTACCGAAGTTGTTGTACGACGTGTATAATACATGTTCTATCCTTTTTGACTGCTTTCAAATATGAAATTTAGCTTGATGAATTCTTGAATCCTTGTTAATTCTGACAATGCACCGATTGTTTCAGATATTCGAGTCCGTGACTGTACTCTTCTCTGATGTCGTCACCTTCACCCAGATCTGTTCTCGCATCACTCCGATGGAGGTCGTCTCCATGCTCAACTCTATGTACTCCATCTTCGACAACCTAACGGAGATCAACGAAGTCTACAAGGCAAGTCACGAGGTTTTAGATGCTAAGTCGGTGAACAAGTGATTTTGTAAACTCTACAAAAATGTTTACAAACATTGTGTTCCCGTTTAATTCTATTGTGATTTAATTAACATTCCATTCTAACACTTAAAAGTAGTTACAATTGAATTGATTTTAAATTTTTGGAAATAATTTTTCATTAGAAGAGCAAGAAACCCCCTCATATTCAAGGTTTTGATGGAAAGTAAAAAGTAGATGTCGTCCTTTTCAAGACATACACTGCTTGAACAGAACGACTCGACACGTCGCCGAAACGTTGACTTATTTTGGGAAAATAAACGTTGGATTGGGTTTACCGTTAAAATGTTCTCGTACTTTATATATGTATGTATATATATATGGCTGGTTCGTTTTGAAGAACGTATTTATTTTATACATATATTAACCCGGCACCTCCACCAAAACGGCTATTCCTTCGAACAGCTCCAAAAATAACTACTTATTTTGGTGTTATATGTCTCGTGTGTATAAAAGTAGGGAATCGCTCTCTGTGACGCGTTGATAAGCGAGCACGTTCACGAATATTCTGTCCAAAATTTCAAAGTTACCGTGTGTATCGTTGAGTGCATGGCCCTCCAACTCACGGTAAGCACAACGTCCACTTTCATTTGCAAAGATCTTTCATTTTTTGTTGTGTTGGATACTTCACTTATGTACAGCAAATACTGTTTTCTATATTATTTTGTTCTAATTGCGAAGAAATGATAGTTGGCTATATTAGTTTTATGTTCGGACGGAAAAATGACTATGAAATGGCTATTTCACATTTTGCCACAATTTTCTTAAATGAAAACTAATTCGAGATCCTTTAAATAACTTCTCAAACGATTTTTCAGAAAATCTAATGACATTCAATCCACATCACAGCTTGTGGTTGGTCCAAATTTCAACTAGGTCTAGATCGGATACTCTGTTTGACCGCCAAAAACAAAAAAACAATGGAAACACAATGTTTACCTCCAAAATGGAGTCATCATTGCAGAAGAGTTATTATTTCATTCTTGCTACGATAATCGTATTTATTTATTAAAGGAGACTATGTACATGGCGAACTGAGGGTTATATAACAGATAAAATCAGCCAAGTTATGCGTAGGTCTAGTTGTGGAAACTAACGTAATTTGCAGAAACAGTTTGAATTGTATAATTACGGGCAATCGTACTTTTATATCGACGACTATTTTGAATACGCAATAGGCGATGTTATGAAGACCGTACAATCAATTTTTTCAACCAATAATAATAATAATAATAATAATAATAATAATAATAATAATAATAATAATAACAACCTTTATTCGGTCTCTGCAGCCAAAAGTGTTGCCACATGGCACAGAATAACATACAATTATATTATATCAAAACGAAAATCGAAAGAAATTACTCTTAACACAGTTTATATATAAACTAAACAAAATTACGAATACAAATAGTGCCTAAATATAAAAATGGACCACCGTAATACGCATAGAACAATTTCATCAGTGAGACTGGATGGTAACTGGAACGATTTACGAAATTTCTCAACAAACCCGGGGAGTTCAAAAGCGTCAACCAAAAACTGAAACAAAGTCGGGTAATGTTGGGAACACATCAAAACGAGTAAACGGCATCTTCTCTTACAGGTGGAGACTATTGGCGACGCGTACATGGCCGTCGGAGGTGCGCCGAACAGAGACGCCAGCCATGCCGAGAAGATTTGCAACATGGCCTTGGACATGATTGAGGCCATCACAGATCTGAAGGATCCGTCAACCGGGGACTACATCAGAATCCGTGTGGGCGTACATTCAGGTAGAGTTACGCAATCAGTGCATGCATTGTTCTGTCTACCGATAGAGGTGGCTCAGCGATAAGACGGGGACTCTAATTCGGGAGGTTGCCGGTTCGACTCCGGCCACCGGCAGTCTTGACTGAAGGTTTTGCACTCGCCCGAAGAGAGGCACATCCGGTAAAGCTGGTGTGCACCCTATAACAAAGATATCTACGAATAAAAACAATTGTTTGAGCCGGGGTGCTCACTCCGAAGAGTTTTTTAGTGGACTGTATATATTTGTGTTTGAAACTTACCCCAATGATGTTCGAAGGTGACGTAGCGTAGATAATAGCGACTGGCGGAAAGTGGCCGTCGAGAGAAAGAGATAGAAGAAAGAAACTCGAGTTTAAAAGAGAAAAGAAGGAAAGATGAAAATGCCTGGAAGGCGATCGAACCCAGGACATGCAGCGTCGAGGAAGCAGTCTTGGGCGCAACGAGAGAATAACGAGAGAGAAAACCAACTTGACGTGACCGACGAGGTCGAAGACTGGAACACTAGAAAAATTGAACTTCACGAGGTCGAAGCTCGAGCAATACTGACGAGATAAGAGATAAGCAAACGGGCTCAAACGGGAAGACTGTAAGAGATTACGTGATTGGCCCAAAATCGAAACATTGAAATAAATATTCAGGTGAACCAACATCGAGAAATACAAAACACCAGCGACGAATAAACGGCGCGAACATACCGCCCACCTAAAATAGACCAATTTTAGATAGGACCATGAGAAATAACAAACTAAGAACTACAAAACCTAAATCTAACAACACTCCGAAACGAACGACTAAAGAGAGGGGAGGGTAACTAACTTGTTCACCGGACGGGTGAACACTCCTTTAGACGTGCGAACGGACGCGACTCGGACGACGTTGTCGTTACCGGGGCACACTTGAACCACCCTGCCAATAGGCCAAGATAAAGGGGTAGTGGCGGGTTCTAACACGAAGACGACGTCACCGACCTTGAGATTAGGACACGCGCGCACCCACTTCCCACGCTGCATTTGCGTATGCAGATACTCTCTGGACCAACGTGTCCAGAAGGATTGATGCAGCTGACGCACTTGATGCTAACGAGAAAGGTGAGAAGTAGACTCGGAGACAGCTGTTTCAGGAGGTGCGAGAAGTGAGGTGCCAATCAACAAGTGGGCGGGGGAAAGGTAATCAGGGCCTTCCAGGGGGTCGAACGAAGTGGCACAAAGAGGTCGACTGTTCAACACGGCTTCAATACGTGCAAACAGGGTAGAATACTCCTCGAAATTAAGGGAGGAATCCTTAATTAATCTGTGTAGAAGTAGTTTGGCGGACTTCACTCCAGCTTCCCATAGGCCACCGAAATTAGGGGCGTAAGGGGGGTTGAAATGCCACTGAACATTACGTAGAGCGAGCTTGTCAGCGATAGTAGTTTCAGCTAAGGTGAGAGACTCGTGTATCTCGCGGAGCGTACGGGCAGCACCTACGTAATTACGACCACAGTCGGAATAAATATGAGCGGGGAGGCCACGACGAGCGAGAAACCTATCAAGACAGGCCAGGAAGGCTTCAGTGGATAAGTCCGAGACCAACTCTAGGTGAACAGCCTTAGTGGCCATGCAGATGAACAGGCACAAGTAACCCTTGACGATGGGGGCGTTACGGCGGGAACTCGTCTTCACGGAGAAAGGGCCAGCGTAGTCAGTGCCTACGTTGAGGAAAGCGCGTGAAGGCTTAGCGCGAGGTTCAGGCAGCTCAGCCATGATTGGCTGAACAGGCTTGGCGCGGAATTTGAAACAGGTTAAGCAACGTCGAATGCGTTGCCGCAATAAACCGCGTAGAGCAACGATCCAATACATCTGCTGAATGAGAGCTTGCACAGTGCGAGGGCCAGAGTGCAATGACGTGAGATGAAAAGCATCACACAAGAGTGCGGACAGATGAGCTTCTTTGGGAAGCAAGAGCGGATGACGTGCGTCTTCGGGAAGTGAAGAGTAGTGATGTCTGCCGCCCACCCTGAGAAACCCACGGGAGTCAATGAAGGGTTTGAGGGGGGCGATGCGGTGAGACACGAGCGAGTGTTTCGCCAATTGCTTGAACTCATCGGCGAAATAATGTCGTTGAGTGATGCGTACGAACAAACGCATCGCGTCGTCAAGTTCGAACGGAAGCAGGGGACCAGTGGGGGGAGCAAGCTGACTTCGGCGAGCAAGCAAAATGCGGGAAAACCGTACCACGTGACCAAACACGCGCTTGGCTTTGACGAGCGAAGAGAAGCTTTGCAGCTTAACTAGTAGAGGGTCAACAACGGGATCAAGACTGATCAGAACTGTGGGAGACGCTTTCAGCTCAGGCACCTCGTGGCTAGGTTCACGCGAGGGGACCGAGCGAGGCCACGTAAAGGGGGGCGAACGCATGAACGGGGGACCAGAGAACCACATGGGATGGTTCAACAAGTCCAAGGGGAGAAGTCCCCGAGAGGCACAGTCGGCAGGGTTCTCTTCGGAACGAACATGAGACCAGTTCAGAGGAGAAGTGGTCTCGAGAATTTCGACTACTCGATTGGCGACGAAAGTCTTAAGCTGGTGCGGGGGGGTAGAGAGCCAGGCCAGTACGATCGTGGAATCGGTATAGAGCAACACTGTTTCTATGTGCAAGGACTCGAGAGCGGGCAGGGCAACTTTCAACACCCGAGACAATAACAATGCGCCACTGAGCTCCAGTTTAGGGACAGTGAGAAGTATGACGGGCGCGACCTTGCTCCTGCCTCTCACCAGTCTGACATGAGATTGCGAGCACGTCTCAACGTGCAAATAGAGAGTAGCAGCATAGGCCTTCTCGGAGGCGTCACAAAACCCCACAAGCCGGTAGGTGGCGTCACTCAAAACAAGGAGGCGCGGAACACTGACATCACTCAACTTGGACACGCTTTCGATGGCAGTGATCCAAGTCTGAGAAAGCGACTCCGGAAGTGATTCGTCCCACTCCACGCGCAAGAGCCAGAGATTCTGCATGAACACCTTCATCCAGGACAGAAAAGGGGTGAGAAACCCAAGAGGGTCGAATATGCGCGCAATGTAGGAGAGTATGGAACGTTTGGTGACACAACCTTCGAAAGGTAGAGTGTGAAAACTGAAGCAATCAGAGCGAGGGTCCCACAACAATCCAAGAATTTTCAGAGTCTGCTCATCGTTAGAGAATACCAGGGGAGTCTCCAGGTGGTCCTGGGGAAGAGCGCTAAGAGCGTCGGGAGAGTTGCTAGCCCATTTGCGAAGCTCGACCCCGGCGCACTGAGTGATTGATTGCAACTCAGCGCGAAGCGCGAGGGCTTCGTCAAGGTCACTGGCACATGATACAATGTCATCGATGTAGATGTTTGAAGTGAGGGCGCGTGAAGCAAGAGGAAACTGCGCGCCCTCGTCCTTGACAAGTTGCTGCAACACTCTTTGGGCCTGGAAAGCAGAGGGCGTGAGACCGTAAGTCACTGTGTTGAGCTCGTACTCAATAACAGGGGAGGAAGGTTCAGGGCGCCAAAATATGTGCTGATAGACACGCTCGTCCTGGTGTACAAGGATTTGACGGTACATCTGTCTCACGTCCGCGCACAGGGCTACGGGATAGACACGAAATGTAGTGAGAACCCGGGGAAGGTCACTCTGAAGTTTGGGACCACTGAGCAAGACGTGGTTGAGAGCAACTCCACGTTTATCAGGGGAGGAGGCGTTGAATACCACTCGCAATTTAGTGGTAGAGCTTGTGACCTTGTGTAAACAATGGTGCGGTATAATGTACTCTGAAGGTTGAGGAGCAGGCTGCATATGCAGTGAACGAGCGTATTCACTCATGAACTCGTGATAGGTGTCATGAAGTGGAGGATCACGCTTTAGACGACGCTCCAAACTGACAAAGTTCTTGAGCGCGACGTCACGATTATAGCCTGGCATGATACAGTCAGGCTTGAAAGGTAGAGCGACCGAGTAGCGACCGCATGGGTCGCGAGAGTGGGTTTTAATGAAATGCTCTTCAGCGAGCGAATCCATTGGGTCTAGAGAGGGGGGTCGACTAACTTCTTCTGTTTCCCAGAAGAGACGAAGAGTGTGTTCCAAAGGAGTATTGGCCACGGCGAGAAATGAGTAGGATGACTCAGGTGCAGGTTCAGAAGAGTTGACTGGACCCAAAATCACCCAACCGAAAACCGTGTTGAGTGCAGCAGGTTTGCTGCCTACGATTGTGTTTCCGGTTTTACAGAGAATGTCAGAGTAGAGATCGGCACCAATGAGAAAATCAATGGGTCCGGGAACATTGAAGTGATCGTCAGCGAGGTCGAGGTCATGATAGCGCTTTATGACCTCAGTGGACACGGAGGAAGTAGGCAAATTGCCGGCGATAGTTGAGAGAACGTGCGCGTTGACATAATGCATAGCCGGTTGCTTAGAACGTCGAGAAGCTATACTGCATTGAACGATACCATGCACACGAGCATGAATTTGACCAACACCTGACAGTTGAGCGGTGGCTGGTTTGACCTTTAAACCCAAACGTTGCACTAACGAATTAGTGATGGCAGAGATTTGCGACCCGGAGTCAATAACCGCGCGAAATGGGTGCAATATCCCGTGAGCATCACTTATGAGTGCGCGAACGGTGCCCAATATGACGGTTTGATGAGTGGGGTTCGAACCCCGGACTTGACACGACAGAGTCTGTGGCACCTGATGGCCGTGATCGAAGACAGGAGTATCGTCCGCAGAAGACTGAGTGGAGTCTACATGCAACATAGAGTGATGTCTGGTACTATGACACACGGAACAAGACTTTGTCGAATTGCATTGGGTTCGTAGATGTGCGCCCATACAATTAAAACAGCGTTTTAATTGTCGCAGAGTGTCGTAACGTTGGTCTACGGTTAAACCACGGAAAGCATTACATTGATAGAATGAATGCGAAGCCTTACATAACGGACAAGTGGACACGTTAGTATGAGCGTGATTGCGAGATGAGTCATTGTGAGATGGTTTTGAGCTCAAGTTCGAAACATCAGATGACACCATCAACGTATTTACTTTCTTCACAGGGGGAGAACTTTTGACAGAAGTGACTGAGTTTTTACCGACAGCACATAACTCCATTACTTTAGATTGGTCTTCGACAAAATCAATAAGCGATTTATATTCGGGAGTCGAATTAGACGATTGTTTGGTTTCAAAAGCCTTGCGAGATGACGTATCGAGGTTAGCTAATGCCAAACACAGTAGAAGGAAATCGCCCAGGTCAGGAATATTCAGGGCTTTCAAAGAGTCGACAGAATTGCGATGTACTTTGAGAAATGCTTGAAGACCGTCATAAGATGACGTTTTCAGAGGAACAAAATCTAAAATCTTGTGAACATACAAGCTCCCTAATAATCGCTTGTTTTGATAACGAGAGACGAGCGTTTGCAAAGCGAGGGGATAATTTTCCTCAATTATTTGAAACTCTGAGATGAGTGCCAACGGTATTTCAGACAACGAAGTTTTTAAATAGTGTAATTTTTGAACATTACTTAATGACTTGTTATCATCAATAAGAGACTTGAATAGAGCATAGAACTCGGGCCATTTACAAATGTCACCTTTGAACTTGGGAAGATCTATGACAGGCAATGCAATGGATGGTTTGACTGAAGCGGGTAGAGACCCAGGTTGAGTCACAGCAGGACGCTGATTTAATTTATCAGCCGTGAGAAACCGAGATTTGGCAGCGTAAAACAACGTTTCAAAACTGTCCTGAACTTTGTCTATTTCGATCGGCTTGGCAGGAAGAACTACTTGAGTGTTGAGATCGGCAATGGACATTTGAATTTCTTGAAAATCCGATTTCAAAACAGATAATTCATCGAACCGAGGCCTATGTGACTCAACTTGTTCAGGCTTTATTTTTTCGAACGCAGTGTACGTTCGTTGGGCGGACGCGAATATGAACTCGCGTCGAGCAACTAACTTGTTTAGTTCTGCCGTAATATCGACCATTATGATCGAAAATGCAAAAGACAATGTTAGAAATACAAGGGATGTACGACGTACGTAAGAGACACACACTGAATAGCACAATCAATTGAATACGAGAGCGGAAACACACAACACTCAATGACGTGTGTATTGTGCGACCAACTATGGAGTGACCTTGATTGAGAAAATCTTCGAGAAAAATGGAGAAAATTACCGGACAATCCGGCCCGGAGGACAATATGTTTGAGCCGGGGTGCTCACTCCGAAGAGTTTTTTAGTGGACTGTATATATTTGTGTTTGAAACTTACCCCAATGATGTTCGAAGGTGACGTAGCGTAGATAATAGCGACTGGCGGAAAGTGGCCGTCGAGAGAAAGAGATAGAAGAAAGAAACTCGAGTTTAAAAGAGAAAAGAAGGAAAGATGAAAATGCCTGGAAGGCGATCGAACCCAGGACATGCAGCGTCGAGGAAGCAGTCTTGGGCGCAACGAGAGAATAACGAGAGAGAAAACCAACTTGACGTGACCGACGAGGTCGAAGACTGGAACACTAGAAAAATTGAACTTCACGAGGTCGAAGCTCGAGCAATACTGACGAGATAAGAGATAAGCAAACGGGCTCAAACGGGAAGACTGTAAGAGATTACGTGATTGGCCCAAAATCGAAACATTGAAATAAATATTCAGGTGAACCAACATCGAGAAATACAAAACACCAGCGACGAATAAACGGCGCGAACAACAATAATACATAAGAAAAAGTTTAGCATATTTACAAAATATGTAATGTAGAAGCCATTGAAATCAATGTATCAAACGTGTTGGAAAATGTTAGGCTAATGATAAACAGCACATTGTATTGAGAATCCGTATTTACTATCGTATTTTCCAATATATTTTTGTATTTCCCATCATTGTGTTAGTTTTAAATAATGCTGTCGGTAATATTGATTAGTAAACAAAGTGCGTGTGTTGTATTTGCAGGTAATGTCGTGGCCGGTATTGTCGGGATGAAGATGCCCCGCTACTGCCTGTTCGGGGACGCCGTCAACACTGCCTCGCGGATGGAGTCCACCAGTGAGGCAATGAAGATTCACATCTCAGCGTCAACGCGGGAGCTGCTACCGGGGCTCTATGCTGTCCAAGAGCGAGGGGTGACCACTGTCAAGGGGAAGGGTAAGCGCACAAGAAGCTTTTCTAATATTCACCGTGTGTGATTATTTATACTGTAGAACTTCTTCTAAGGGAACTTATAAGTTTGAATTACAAACATTTTCATTAATGAATATTAACAATAGTATGGCCATGATCATTCATGTTTTTAGCTGGGATCTCTCCACTTATTTTATGAATACATGATAACAAAATTTGAATGCATTTGGGAAAACATTTGTCAGTAAATTATGTCTGCTGTATCTGTATCACGTTAAAAATTGATAATCATAATAATCACAGTTATGAAGTAGAATGAGCCTACAGGTGTAGGACACATGGAAAGCCAAGTGTGTTCAAAAGCGGCTCATTAAGTCGTCTTGAAGGCCAATGACAATAAGGATCCTATTCCAAAGATATGTTTAATGCAAGCTATGTATTGTAGAGACCTACCTCATCACGTTCTGGGCTCAGGCTAGGGCATAGACTATGATTGAAATCAACCAGATACTTACATTTCGCACATCGAATGCCAACATGACCTGGGTAGGTGGCTTTAATCAAGTGGATTTATTATAATGGGTATGCATTAAATTAAAGACACTTAATATGTATAGCCTGATATTTAATTTTTACGTACATTTTTGTCGCCCATTTTTAAGTTTAAATTAATTTACGGTACAAAACCCGTGTATATAAGATATTTTATTTATTGTAGCAACGTTTCCAGAAAATTATAATAATACATAATTATCTTACACCTACATTATAATTTCATAATAATCCATACTTACATTAATTCCAGGTGAAATGAAGACGTTCTGGTTGACAAAGAAAGAAGGACGTATTCCCTTAAAGACAGGTGGTCCTCAGCCCTCTGGTGGTGGGAAGGCTCCGGCAGGGGGCATTCAAGACGCCGGACGAGGCTACGCTCCGGTCACACATCAGGAAGTTGCCAAGCGATCGACGCACAACACTCCTGTCCAGACGCCATTGAAGGGTAGGGTCTAATGCCATCGCTTCTTTTCTGTATGCGTACGTGCGTCAAGTGGAGGATATATCAATGCGGCTACAATCACAGTTATAATCGCGTTGATGGATGAGACAAGTTATTGTTATTGATGCCTTGCGTCTCGATGTGCATTATCAAAATCACTAGGTTAATCTAGACCATTCAAATCTAATGTTAAGAATAATTATTGAATGTAAGTAACTGTGTGTTTGTTATTTGCAAATATTTTTTGCATTGGATATTTTAATTTTTTGCCCAGTATTATCATGCCAAATATGGATGTGATCCTCGGACTTGAAGTATTGTATTGCCAAAAAAAAACTTTTAATAGTTGCCAAAAAAAAAACTTTTAATAGTTTAGATTTAAGATACAAAAAATCGAATGTACAATACTGAACTTAATACATAAATAATTGCGTATTGTAGACGCACAGAAATACGTGTAATATTACCATGAATATGTTTAGGTATTACAATCGTTTGTTATTTCAATTTTCAAGCTATAGAAACCAATATTTGTATTACCGATGGAAGTGGCTCAGCGATAAGACGCGAGACTCTAATGCGGGAGGTCTCCAGTTCGTTACTGGCAACCGACAAACCTGACTGAAGGTTTTTTCCGAGATTTTCCGCAGTCAAAAGACTAATTTTGTGATTGAGTCACACTAACAGCCCTCAGACGTTCCTTCTCAACTATTTCAAATACCGCAAAATCTAGTAAGTGGCTGGAATAGGGACATGAATTGTTTCTGGGGAGGTTTCTTAAGGGGGAAAAAATAATTAATATTTGATTTTGTCTCGTTTATCGTGAAAACCCTTTGATAGATTCTCCACACTTCGGAAACGGTTATTGCAAACTCAATAGAATATGGATGCCGACTTTGGCCGTATTTTATCTCATTAACGTAATGAACATGTATTGTACAACTAAAGACTGTATAATCACGCCAATGTGAGAGAAGTGACTTAGTTGTTATTTTATTGTTAGTTATTACTTCCCCGCACCGTCCCACGCTGTAAATATTGCAATGGAGTTACTAAACCGCAAAGAATGCACACCACATATTCAGAAAACCATTCCTGATGGCAAAATATTTTGGTTTGGTTGTAGATCAGCAAACAAAAAAGAAAAACATAAATGTAGTAGTAGTGATTCAAACCTCCAGAAAATGATCTGCAATGAGAGAATTGGATTTCATCCGAGCAATCTAGACGCACTTATCTTATTTTGACTTTGAACTGACATGAGTATTTATCTATTTGAAATTGCAACCACACCTGGAATATGCTATGGAGTAACTGAACATGTGGTGGGCTGAACTCTTTTCACGGATCGTTGCCATACTGCGCCTACATCATCCGTACTATAAGGTAAACAAAACTTGTTATCTTCTAGTGCTTTCTTTCTTGATGATGTTAACAAGTAGATAACACGAAACAGACTTTCAGCAGTTTATGACAGTAAATTCTTGTACAATCACTGAAAGAGCAACGCAACTATTAATTTGTTATAGACATTTCTCCATAGAACCCGAGAAACTGTTTAAATATTAGGGTTCGCATATTTAGAGAAAATGAATGCGAGTTCACATGCTTTTTGATTGTTTTTATTATTTCGTATCTTGCACCAAAAGTAACGAGGATTGTTACCTTCTTTATTCACCCCTTAGCTAACACTGCATGGTGGGTCGTTGGAGTAGTAACTTTTCAGCACTTGATATCGTTTGGTTTTTATGATAGCACTGTGATATTTGCATGGAGTGTAGAGGGATAACAATTACGGGCCTAAAGCTGGCGACACAACATGAGTACGAATGACTTAAAATATTGTTATCAGTCACCAAATCGACCTCCACGTAAACATTGAATGCTGTAAAGCTTTACAACTGAAAAACATGTTTTTATTGATGCTGCTTTTATGAGGCATTATTTAATTAATATAACGGGCAGGTACAGTTCTGTGAATATAAGAAAACAACCAGTCACTCTTGATTGAACAGAGCACTTTTAGTTCAATACTCATTACACATTGACTAGAACCACACTTCATGTCCCCTCACATACCTGCATGGCAACGCTATAAGAAGGGTTCCAAGCACATTCCGTATAGTTTACTTTTTATACTTCGAATAGCTTCTTTCACCCTATTAACCACAAATCAAATGTTTCGAAATAACTTACAAACAGCGTATTGGCGTTTTTAATTCATGATTGTGTTTGTATCTCCAGCAAAGAGACCAAAATGGTATAGGCCTACTTATACCAGTTGTGAAGTTAATTTCATCTAAGTTACTTGTAGTTGTATTGTATATGGGAGCCGTGATGGGAGTCTAGTGGTGGGAGTATGAGTGGAGATTCCCATAACGAGGAAAGATGTTTAAGTGGCATAATAATCGAGAATAACAGTCTTCTCCGACGTTCTCCATATTATTGTCTTTCCTCTAGTAATGTTGACGTATTATACACAACAACAGTTCTCAGCATTTTTCCTTAGTCCTCATGCTCTTCTTTTCTCTATCTTCTTAAATATTAAGTGGAGTTCAAGTATGGAGAAAATGGTAATTACTGATTGTTGTTTTTAAGGACGTTTCTCTAATGTTAACTGTAATTTGTTCATTACGATTAAATAGAAATGAAATACTATGTGGAATCTTCCTAATACTGTATGCTTATCTCTAGAACGCTTCACAACATTATACAAGTGCATAATATCCGCCGACATGTTCTTGGAAGATCTTGGTATCATGAGAAAAGTGTATACTTCTCTAAAATCATCAAAAGTGCTAAGGTGTATCGTTGTCTGCGCTGCTGAACATTTCAGTGGTTAATACATACCATCAGTTCAACAAAAAAGCAAAACGCCAGATTTATTAATACTAGCCTCAAGAGTAAATCAATAATGATTTCCTACTTTATAGAAAGAGTTTTCAAAATTGAAATATCGGGTTTTGTTCTTGAGAAACGCATAAGGACTTCAATTTTCTTCATCATAAGAACTAAGGAGGTTGACGTTATCTCACGCATCATCTGCTTGACATTATGTCTACTGCCCTTCCACACAGTCAATTCCTTCCGAGCCCAGTGTGTAACCTTTAATTATCAAAATAAGCTCGTATTTAAATTGCTGAAAAGAGATGAGATTTGGATCACTGATTTTTGTTTCCAGCAGCTCGATCCAACTCCATTGCTAAAGGCACCGCCTACCTTAACTCACCGGCAGAAAACAAAATCACTTTACCGGCGCCAGCAGCACAACCGGCTGCACCACAACCGGTTCCACCACAGACCACTCCGACCATTAAAGTCGAGCAGCCCCAGTCCAACCACACGGCTGCGGCGCCCTCAGTGGAGGAGTGGCCTCCACCTTCCAAGCCCGTCGAGGCGTGGGCCAGCCCGCAGAAACCCAAGCAACACGTGACCATCGTGGATACCGACCAAGACAACATCGACTCGGGCGGGGCGTCACACCAGCGAAGACATCCCTGCGGGTCGCAGTCAGATGGTAATCTCTACACCCGAGCCAAGAGGATGATCTTTAACAACGTCGAGGGCACGCCCCAGTGTACGTGTGTGGGAGTCACCATGAAGATCGAGGACAGTCCGCAGACGTGCTGTGCAGGGATGCGTGGGGGTGATCAGTCCAAGCATCGGAACAGCGTGGCTTGTGTATTAGTGTGAGCTATGAACCACTCTCCATGTGTTGTGTACACTAAACACCGGAAACCAGTGTAAACATTACCCTTGTTATCAAACTTAGGCTATGGAACAATGATTCACGTTTAACGTGTTACTTGTTTTAACGGTGTGTCAATTACGGTATCTTATTATTAATAATGAGGTGTTGGTTCGAGTCAAAACATGACGCGATGGATCATTAATAATAATTAGTGATATGTCGCATTCATTTAGGACTACTGAAGAAAGATAATATCTGTATTTACAGAAGGTGGCATAGTCTAGCGGCTGTTTGGAGAAGTATTGAACGTATGACACAGAAAATAATTCACCTTATCGGTTCAACGGTTCACTTAAATGAGAAATGCATTCAAAGACCGTAGTTAAATGGGGGACAACACTCTTCTTGCCTATCAGGAAGATAAATTGAATAGTTGATGATAGAAAAATTCAACCTCTATTTTTTTTACCGATGGCGTGTACAATATTACATAAGTTAGCCCACTTCTAATGATACCTTAAATCAAGGAAGTATTTATTTAACTTGCATTTTCTATTACATATCACGTTATAAAGATGACGAGGAATATGTCCATAGGCAGAGTTCCAGCAAAAATCCAGTCATAACCTTCACTGCTAATTTATTAGAACTATGTATTACTATTCTATCCTCGTAGCTATAAGTGTTGAGTTTTGATCGTGTTTGGACACTTAGCAGGTAGCACAACACAACTGTTGTATTTATGTATGTACATTCAACTAATAGTTATTAAGAAAGTTTAAGTATTACGAAACGTGTAGATCTCGATAAATGATCGCTCTCTTGTTTAACATATAAGACGGACCCAATTCAAGATAATGGCCGGTTCGACACCGCGTATTGCAGGCTGAAGGAAACACGTTCAAACATTAGTGAAAAATATCAATAAATAACAAAATTGGATATGGACAAAAATTGTAGAATAACAATGTTTTATTGCTGTGACTACAAATCCGATTATTATAATACACACTTGCGGCAATATGAAATAAAATGACAATTAGACAAACACTTTAGTATAATCTCAAATTATTAGGGTTTCTTCTCCACAAAACGTTATTTTATTTGTATTCGTGGATTATCTTATTATTAAAACAATATTTAATATCGATACCAATAAACTTACAAGTTACAACATATTATTCAAAGATTAGGCCTACATGTGAAGGGTATCATTACAATTTCCATTCATATTTAAGTGCATTTTAAGATCACTTAAAACCACCTTAAATTTTCTCATAAATACATGCGTGTTTAATTATTTAACAATTCATAATGTGTTTAGTAATAAACAAGCAGTCATTTAAGAAGAAACATCATGTACATCATCATTTCTTCATAAAATTAAAACCCAAATAGTGCTGTATATTATTTCTTATTATTTGATCATCCAAATGGGCATAACATCGTAGCAACTTCGTGGTGCTATAATTGGGACGATTCAGTTATTGTAGCTAAAACGAGACTTTTTGTGCTTTCTATCCGTACTATGCAAAAAAGTAGCTCTAGATTCTACGTGATAATACGATAAATAACTGAACAACACTTCTATCAAATGCGAGTGGGTGCATGTTGGTGAGGTGATGGGGGGGGGGGGGGGTTGTCATCAGTGAGTCCGGTTGGCTCAGGCAGAAGAGGGTTACGAATGTCCCATTCAATATGCGTCCCAGAAGTAATAATTAATAGCTAATAATTTTGTAGTATTCATGTTCGTGTATTGTATAGCTGAGAGCTGTGGATATTGGAAAAATCTCACTTGTTGGATGTTGAAGAATTACCGCATTCCTAATATGATGAATAATTCTTCTGCGTTAATAATTGTTCTAGTTCTTAAACGTTCAGTAAGAGAAACAGATATTTTTTATTTGTACGAATTTCGTTAAGACCAAAAGTAAATATTTTTTTAATGCGAGATACGTACCTTTGATAAATGGACTCATAAGCCAAAACGTTTAACATAGTATAGACTCGATTTATGATTTTGTGAACTATTTTCTGCTCTTTCGATTTGTTAAGAAATATTTAAAATGTTAAATATTGCATGAAAATAAATTAAAAATAGGAATTCTAGTCAAGCATTCATAAAGTCACTGTAAAACTATGTGTTTCTTTGAATTATATTAATTATAAATGTAAATAGACATAGTTTTAAAATCTGTAGTTTGATACATGTGTTTTAAAATAATCTTATGTATTAATTACCAATTAGAAATGTTTTCTGACCATAATAAACTCCTTTTACTAAGTCAAAGATATTCTTAAATGGTGACGTGAAGTGTGAACACAAATGAGTGTTCACTCATTAGAAATGTCAGTCCGATTCTGCTGGTGAGCCTTAAGGGATTACGATTGGCTTCTACACCCATTTCGTTATCTTCATAACTTATATACATGTTTTTTCCGGCCGGGAATCACACCCAGATCATCATACCATGGCAATTTCTTTTACCTTACAACACATTCCATAAAACTGGCTAGGTGTATACATAGCTCAACCATGTGAAAGAAGCAGTACCTAAGTAGATAATTACATGTTGTATAAGCATATGATTTCAGAGGGTGTAGCCAGCCTTATGGATTGTTGTCAACTGGTAGTAATATGTAACAACGTCTACCCGATAGGAATACATTCAGGTCCTTTAGCGTGTGATATCAACTCTATTACATCTGCTGACGAGTCTCTTGTAGCCCTGATTGCTCAGATAGGCCCATCATAAAGGTGTGCAGTTATTTATGAAATACTGTAATATGATTTAGTGCTACACTACAAAGAAAACTAAATGTAAAAAGAGTAATGAGTAAGTCAAGGAAATTATGACAAATAGAGTAGGTTTCTTCTTTCTAATGAACACGTGTTACGGTCAGCTAGATGCTGATTCAGACTATAATCCATTTTTTTTTTTTTATTTCATTCAAAATTTCAGATTACGTTCCTTGTGTGACATAATTGTCATAGTTAAAATTCTTAAAACAGCTATAGTTGTAAGTCTAGTGATACGTTGGATTAAAATTAAAATATTAAATTGCATGTAAATATGTTCATGTTTACCTTCAGTATTCTATGCAGTTCGCCCAAAAACTTGATACTATTCCATGTATACATAAAAGTACACGTAACAGTGAAAATAGCTACTTTATCATAGCTATGTTTTAATATGTAATATTATGATTAACTAAAAAAATACCGTAATTATTAAACACGTCATGATGTGCATTTAAAAATATTTTCTATGTATTTATCTTGTTATATTGTCTGCAACCACAGCTATCACAATACATTATTTAAAAGTGCTGGTCATTTTTGTAATGCACAATTATTATTAATCTAGCATAACATACACAAATAGTTTGATAAAATAGTAGACCTACCTATAGTAGTTCAAACTACCATTTCATTTTTTCATATTAATTTTTTTCATATTAATTTAATGTGTATATTAAAGAAGATAATATGGCACTTTATTTGGTCAGTGTCAATAGTACTTAAGAATATACCAGAAATAATTTCCAATTTCAAGATGACTAACTCCTATGAAAATTATTTTTATACCTTGAATTCAAATACTAGACAGATTGATTGTGATATTGAGTATGGATGTGTACGTTATAGTTGTTTCATGTTCTATTCAAATGTCATACGTAATTACAAGTTATATCATGATTTAGAATGGCGTACCTAGTCTGTGTAATATGTAAGCCACACAAAGGGAATCGTCAAAAACGAATTACTGTATTTTAAATTCGGTGGATGACTCTCTGCTTTTATGGTTTGTAATACCGGGTAGACAAATTTCGAGCGTATACAAACCTGGCAAGTTCTCTAGCAAGACAACAATGTTCACCTATTGTCGGTATCTTCCTTCACAGAACTGTGACAAATTTTCAACATCTAAGGCACTTGAAAATAAATAGACAAGTTATTGCGTTTATAGAATCTAATTACCAACACCCAATATTATATTTGTAAAACTTATATATTTTTTTATCGGAGGAAACTTTATTGCGAGAAACATTTTCATATTGTCACTTGAGGTGACTTATAAGGATTTGGGACGGAATGTCCGAGGGCTGTTAGTATAACTCAATCCCAGCATTAGCCTTGTGACTGAGGAAAACCTCGGAAAAAGCATTGTCATTATTGCCGGAGGCCGGTATCATACCGGGGACCTCCCGAATTAGAATATCGTGTCTTACCACTGAGTCACGCCTACCCGTTTACTACTACTAATTCCCTTGGTATGGAGGTCGTCACTGAACAGTGGGAGTCGCCATGACGGACCAGTAAACGTTATTGTCAATATAACGTAGGTAACATTGTGTCACTAAAGATAATACTGTAACACATTATTGCATTTTTCAAATTTTCTCTTTAACATGTTTTGGGGACGTTTTAACAAAATAGTTTAATTAGCGTTATCGTGCTACTGTAGTGGGGGATAATTAAATTAATAAATATTTACTAACTTAAGAAGGTCCAGATAAAAATTATACTCAATTTTTTTTATTATTGTTGGGTTAGTTTAAGTGTCTGCATTACACTTTCTTATGTTACCACTTCCAAGAAAGCAAAATAGTTTTAATTTGAGAAAATCAAGGACATTATTAGTCGAGTAAGATCCATAGATAGCTACAATCATATAATTACTAATAAGTTGGTCTGAAAGAACGCAAACTCTTAACGGAACATCCTGCATAAAATGTCACTTTTAATTTGACATTTATAAAGAAAAGTTAATGTATTAACCCTAAGTGCAAATATGTACTTTATGATTGTACCAAAGATAATATATGTGGATTACATTCATTCTCCCTCCGCCCTAACAAATGTACAACGTACATCTTTTGAATCATCTTACAAGGTCAAAGTACACTTTAGTATACGGTCCTTCAAAGATCGGTTCATAATATTATTATGCTAAGCATTGTTACAACTGTCGCACGAAAATGGTAAATACTTAATAAATACAAATAACCTGAATGAGGGAAGATTGTATCTGGCAATTTTTAAGTCCACGTTTCTTGTATAATAACGACAGAAGGTCTTAAAGAGAACCTAACATTTTCCTTGAAAACATTTTAATGTTACAAATAAATATATTGTATATGTACATCTGATTATTTTCACGTTTTATGTGCCACATATTTTAGGAAGGAAAGAACGGTATCCGAATTATGAATATGTATTCACAACATGCAAGGAAGAGTAAACTTTCACCATTGCCTTGAGAGATGGATTATCACGGAGCAAGAGTAGTATTGCAGGCAATACTGTATAATAAAATTTAATATGTTAATTATCATTGCTGTTAAATGTGTTAACAATAATGTAATATTATTTTCAATGTGAAAATAAACTGTTTTAATTTGTATGTGTATTTATTCTGTTATTTGTATGAACTTTCTCTGTGGACTAGAGACTCAAAAATCTTTATTTATTAAATAAATAGTTTCGTCCATAACGAGTGGCTACAGTTGTGGCTAACGAAGAAATGTTACCTGACACATGGCTTATTTTGACCTTCTTACAGGCCCAACCCAACTGTGGGGCCGGAGAGCAGGAACACTTATTATAAAATATAACACACCCTTGGGATTATTATAAAACGTCAAGTGTCGCTTCCTCAGCCGCTTCTAAGGACGGTTGGAGAAGACGTTTTTCGTTGAATTAACCGCCACAAGAACTTATCTCCTCGACCCGGTTCAGAGTAGTGTATAAATTTATAAAGACGAGAATTACTTTTACTTTACTTGTTAAGTAGAAATAATATGAAGTGGATGCAAGGAGATCAACAAGTAAGTATCACTGTATTACTAGAATGATTTTAGTAGAAATAATAAGAAGTTCAGAACTGAATATAAGATGTCAGTGTTCAGAAGAATCAACAAGTGCCACGTGTTACCAGATCTTAGTAGAAATCATAAAAAGTAAATGTAAAGATAACATGTGAGCAGAATCAACAAGTACCAATGTATTGCTAGTTCAAAGTAGAAATAACGTTACTTTTTATGAGCAAAAGTAATGCAATTGCTTCAAAATTACTTTTAAAATTAAATTTGTCTTCTATTTATGTTGCGTTATCACAGTAATAATATGGGAGGCGAAGAGTTTAAACGCGATCTGATACGTATTAGAGGCAGAAATTACATGGCGGACCGTGTTGAAAACATGACAACGAAAATTCATTGCAACGCACATTGCACTGCATTCAACAATGTCGGGAAGTATAGCAGTCGAACGGAACGACGAAAGGAGACCCGTCTCGGCCCGGGGTAGAATAGGCCCAGAGTGACTCTGCTAGTCGTAAGAGGCGACGGAAGGAGACCCTGTCCCTTTCCCCCCACTGTCCCACTGAATATTCCTCCTCCCACTTGGCCCTGCCCTCCCTTGCTGGACTCCCATATGACGACCCACGCGACGTTCAATGGATCTGATTCGGATGTGGCTTTATTCTTCATCATAATCTTTCTCATTTTCATTATCACCTGCTCATCGTCTCGATTAGCCATTGTTGCACAAATATGAGACGTTAAGCCCCATTAATCAATCAATCCGATCAACTTGAAATTTGGACCATCCACAAGCCTCGATGTGGATTGAAGGTGTATAGTTTTGTGAGAAAATCGTTCGAAAAGTTACACCATAGTTATTACAAAGTATTTTTCTGAAACAAAATGGCGGTAAAATGTGAGATGGCCATATTTTTATAAACATTTTTCCAAACACGAATATGTTCATTGTATGGCGATTTGATAAGTATTGGTAAAGTTACACAAAAGTTACTCGAAAATATTTGTGTGAAACACAGTAACGGCAAAATCTGAGGTGGTAATATCATGGACTTATAATAGTAACTGCGTTAACGCAGTTACTATTATAAGTATTATAATTGAATTTAAACTTTCGTGGCTAGATGTAATGTTAATAAAATTGAAAACACTTCGGGCTATTACGCCACGTCCCTTACCGTAGGCCATATGCCGACGTTTCAAGACCAATATCGGTCTTGTCCTCAGGGCAGATCGAGAGCTACTGGCTGTCGTCTGCGTCATTGGCGGGTGTGTCTCGAAAATCTCGAAGGTTCGAGGGGTCGCTTCGTAATCTCGCTCTTGACATAGCGCGCGTAATACGAACGTGACACCCGGGGTTATTGAACCTATCATCTGTGCCTGAATAGTTACCCTTGTCACGATATTTAGTAGAAGGCTTATGGTTATTAGCCGTTGTCACAAATAGATTAGAATTATTAGCAGGTTGATGACGTGATGGCTGCTGTGGTTGTTGTTGTTGTTGTTGTTGTTGTTGTTGTTGTTGCTGCTGTTGCTGTTGATGTTGCTGAGTTTGTTGTTGGTGATGGTTATTTATTATTAATGGTGCCCACGTATCACTTAGATTGTATAAGCACTTATGGTCATCAGCATTCATGTTGTTGGGATTTTTAGCAACCTCCAGTGCCTCGCGTACAAAGCGCGGCCAAAACTTGGGTTCTTGTTTTAATAGCTTTACGTTGCAAAAATCTATAGCATGGGCGTCGTTACCTATGTTGTCAACAATGTGTTTGGCTATCGCAGAGTGGTGGACTTCGCCCCTCTTAAGATTACCCTTGTGATCTCGGATACGATCGACCACGGTGCGGCCTGACTGACCAATATAAACACGATTACATGAACAAGATATTTCATAAACACCAGGATGATCGAGTGGAGGTATTTTGTCCTTGACGGAACCTAACAATGAATCCTAACTGTTATATAAATGTTCCTTACTGTTATATGTTCCTTAAAAAACAAAATAAGTTAACACATAGTATAGTTATAGTTTATAAAATAGTTTTTACTGTTTATTATGTTTTTTATATGGTTTATACACGGCATAGGCCGACCGCTTCATGATATAACTTCATTTCTATAATGATAATAACCATGTTACATATTATGATAATTAATATAAATTTAATAAACATACATATATCATGGATTGGATAATCCATTGGATTATTCTTTTCTCATACTGCTAACAATAAGATTTACAGTAAAATAGTTTTGTACCCACCTAGTATTATGTTCTATACATTTCATATTAAAAATGTAGTAAGCCACCTTATAGCTAAATTAAAAAATTGTCATATGTTTATAATAATAGAATATCATACTATGTACCAGTATGCTCCACCTCAAGATTCTTCTTCTAGGAGCATACAAAACTTCAAACATCAATTTGTATTGTAAAACAACTGGAAAAATAAAGAAACTGAAACTGAAACTGATTGTATCTTGTATGTAGGCATAAGTACAGTCTTGACTGCGTACTTCGAGAGTGCGCGCGCTATACGGTCAGTCACGTGCTTGATGTAAGGCAAAAATGCAATAGGGCCTTTATTATTATCATCTGCGCTCCGGCCATTGTTTTCTGCCCTCCGGTCACTATTAGTCATATATTTGTTAAAAGCTCTGTTGACATTCGCGCGTTTATACCCATTGTTACAGAGAGCATTAGTGAGAGTCACCCTTTCCTTATCAAAACTAGCCGCGTCCGATAACTTGACGGCCCTGCTGACCAACGAGTTAACCACAGATGACTTATGGCTAGGAGGGTGATTGCTGTCCGCTTGCAAATACAAGTTGGTATGAGTTGCTTTGCGGAACACAGAATGACCTAATGTACCATCAGCCAGTTTGGTGAGAAGAACATCCAAAAATGGAAGTTGATTGTTTTGTTCCAACTCGACCGTGAACTTTATGTTAGGATGGAAGTCGTTCATGTGTTCAAGGAACGTATTTAATTGGTCCCGGCCATGAGGCCATACATCACCCTCCTAGCCATAAGTCATCTGTGGTTAACTCGTTGGTCAGCAGGGCCGTCAAGTTATCGGACGCGGCTAGTTTTGATAAGGAAAGGGTGACTCTCACTAATGCTCTCTGTAACAATGGGTATAAACGCGCGAATGTCAACAGAGCTTTTAACAAATATATGACTAATAGTGACCGGAGGGCAGAAAACAATGGCCGGAGCGCAGATGATAATAATAAAGGCCCTATTGCATTTTTGCCTTACATCAAGCACGTGACTGACCGTATAGCGCGCGCACTCTCGAAGTACGCAGTCAAGACTGTACTTATGCCTACATACAAGATACAATCATTGTTAGGTTCCGTCAAGGACAAAATACCTCCACTCGATCATCCTGGTGTTTATGAAATATCTTGTTCATGTAATCGTGTTTATATTGGTCAGTCAGGCCGCACCGTGGTCGATCGTATCCGAGATCACAAGGGTAATCTTAAGAGGGGCGAAGTCCACCACTCTGCGATAGCCAAACACATTGTTGACAACATAGGTAACGACGCCCATGCTATAGATTTTTGCAACGTAAAGCTATTAAAACAAGAACCCAAGTTTTGGCCGCGCTTTGTACGCGAGGCACTGGAGGTTGCTAAAAATCCCAACAACATGAATGCTGATGACCATAAGTGCTTATACAATCTAAGTGATACGTGGGCACCATTAATAATAAATAACCATCACCAACAACAAACTCAGCAACATCAACAGCAACAGCAGCAACAACAACAACAACAACAACAACAACAACAACAACCACAGCAGCCATCACGTCATCAACCTGCTAATAATTCTAATCTATTTGTGACAACGGCTAATAACCATAAGCCTTCTACTAAATATCGTGACAAGGGTAACTATTCAGGCACAGATGATAGGTTCAATAACCCCGGGTGTCACGTTCGTATTACGCGCGCTATGTCAAGAGCGAGATTACGAAGCGACCCCTCGAACCTTCGAGATTTTCGAGACACACCCGCCAATGACGCAGACGACAGCCAGTAGCTCTCGATCTGCCCTGAGGACAAGACCGATATTGGTCTTGAAACGTCGGCATATGGCCTACGGTAAGGGACGTGGCGTAATAGCCCGAAGTGTTTTCAATTTTATTAACATAAGTATTATAAGTTACTATTATAAGATCGCCTATATAAGTATAATACTAAGTTATATTAGTAACTTTACGTTCGGGCACGAATATACTAATTTAACCGCTATATGATACGTATTAGAGGCAGAAATTACATTTACTTACTCCGAAAAATCTTAGCAACGCACACTGCACTGCATCCAACGATGTCGAGAAGTATAATAGCTATGGAAATTAGAAAAATGTTTGCAATGTGCATTCATGTATTGTTGTTAATTGTTGTTTTTATTAGCTTTGAAAACTTTTCGCCATAAAGTTCGTAGATATGGACGCGATCGCCTATATCAATGCGTCAAACAGTGCGTTTTCAGTGATAGTTAATTTTCATTTTTAAAATAGGCATCGTTTTGACATTTTCACGTTAAATATGGCAATGGCGCACGTAAGTACATGAAAAAACCCTAAAGCCAATTTGAACGTCAGTATGACTGTATGAGTCGTTAAGACGTTCAAAAGATTAGGGGGAGTGTTACCTTGAACCACAATAACAGCCGATCACCTGTGCTCAAGCTTTACCTTTTCTATGTCTAATGGTAATGGTATGTTATTAACCAATTGTAATTTTTAACTTTTCTATCGTCTCATACATCTGTGATAACGAGACGAGAAATGAATAAATAAACAATATGAAAATTAATCCCATCTTGTATAGTCTCGTCCAAGGTCCACTAGATCGCTTGTTGCGCGCGCGTTTTTACTTCGCAATAGGGAAGGCACACGCATTTTTTTTATTTGCTTACTGGTTACCTCAAGTTAAAATAAACGGGAACTAATTGGGTTCGGCTCGAAAGGTGCATTAACATCGTTTTAACAGCAAGTCAAAGATATTGCTGCCAAAACACGCTCAGAAACGGACCTGCGCCATCTTGCTCGTGATTAAAAGGTTTTGACGTCATATCTCAGTAAACAATAATTTTATATCATACAAATAGTACTGAAATCCCACCCTTTAGTAGATTATTGCTCTCATAAGACTGTAACTGAACCAACGTTTATTTCTAGTTAGTAAATGAACTCTGCTCAACATTAATTAACAACGATATGTTAAATAATTGCATTATTTTAAACACGTTTTGGTAAATACTGTATCAAAATGTATTTTCTGAAGAAAACAGTGGTATAAAGGCATTGTTGTAAAGTCTGCATCCTTCCAACTTAGGTTGGAATTCATAGTCGGCCCCTACACCTAGGGGCGCCCATTGTTACCAAGGTAACAGTTGTTTCCATGTTATTTCCCATAAACAAAACAAATCCATAGCAACAATGGGTGCCCCTAGGTGTAGGGGTCGACTATGAATTATTATGATATTATTAAGAATACTTCAAGGAGGCAGTCGTTTACATGAGTTATGACGTCAAGAGCCGTTTTTCAATTACGGAACGGGAAGTTCCAAATTTCAAACTAAAATGCTAATAGAGTTGGAAATATACGCTTCTCAGATATAAAAATTATACCGCCCGTATTTTTGGATAATGATCTTCCATTTTTAGGTGCTTTGAGGAATATTTAATTTTGATGAGATTTTGGTCTCGTCAAACTCCGCGCGCTGCGAGCGCCTAGCGGATAGAGCTCGTACTAGCGAAGTGCTACCACTATACAGAAGGCTGTGGGTCGGCTTGTCGCAGGTTACAGCTGACATCAAACTGACGTACGCAGACGTACGTGTTGGTACGTGTCTACTTGTCCTGTCTGCAGGCTACCTTTGTGAATACGAATAATTAAGCGCACTCAAAATGAATTTTCTGAATTCGCTGCCAACACATATGGTAAATTCTGAACCTTTTCTTCAATTTGTACACGTAGGCTTAGACTAGGCCTAGGTTTAGTGTCAGAAAAATATATTTTAGGTTAGATTTAAGCCTATTGACTTGTTTACACATAAGGTAGGGGCTAGGCCTAGCCTATCCTATAAAAAAAAGTACTGTGATTAAGTTATGCTCAGGCTACACATGCTTTCTCTTGTGCAGTTCCTTCGTGATTTGCATTCTAACAGGGGTTGATTTGCCCATGAGATTCACAGAAAGTCTAACCTAGGCCTAGCCTAGGGCCTGGGTCTAGGCATTGGGTTTCAATGGTCTAGGTCTTTTTAATGGGAATATGTGATCGCAATAAGGAATATTGGTATTTGTGCCGTATCGCTGATTCGCGCAGACTAAGTGCTCTCCCTCCATTAATGTCTTCAGCCAACCACGCATCTTCAGTAACACCCCTCTTTCCAATGCCCGCTGGAGACACAGCGCAGCGTTGCAGCATGAGAAACATGACGTAGGAATTCTACCTCGAACAGCAAGTTGTGCGAATAAACTAAGGACACCTGATGGTATAGGCCGTGTGATGTACACCCAAACATCGGTGTTTAGGGTTAAACTTTATATAGAGAACAACTTGCAAAAGATGTGAACGGGCACTTTATATTTAAAATCTTTGTCTCCTAAGCTCTCTTTTAAGTATCCTGGGAGGTGATTGACTATTTTCCTCCGTGCCTGAGTAGGATCATTATCAGACAACCTTAGTCTACTTTGTTCCTGGTGTAAGTTTTCCTTCCGTCTCGTGTTATGGGGGTGTACATCACCGTGTCTCGTAAACAACATGGGGTTATCATTTACAAAAACTGGTATTTCCGTATAGATTGATTTTATGGTGAGTACCCCTAGGGTTCTAAAAGCCTGTCTGCATGATCCTCTATTCCGGTAAGTTGACCATAATTCTAACAGCCCATTTTTGCAAACGAAAAATAGCTAATTCAGAGAAGGCATTACCCCACAACAGGATTCCATATTGAATTAACGGCGGGGCTAAAATGGGACAGCACCCTATCTATCTTGTTGTGGGTCAGATAATGTTTATAGAGGCTATTGTAGGACACAATGGGGCTAGATAATATTGTGTATTGTTTTAGATTAATCAGATATTATTTACAGTAAAAAAAAAATATATATTTTCCAAGTCAACAGAGTTGATACACCTAGGCCTTATTGTGTGCCTTTGTTTTCAGGACTTTGATGGCCAATGTAAAGCAGAAAAACTCTCGAGGACAATCATCTCTTTATTTGGACTTGTTGGCCTTGTGTGGGGTTATCTTATCCAGCAGTTTTCTCAAACTGTCTACATTCTTGGAGCGGGCTTTGTATTAGCTTCATTGGTAAGTTGTATTATTTCTATATAATGCCATCTTTAATAGATCAGTAGGTACAGTACTTCTAGCAAGTTAAGTTTTCAGGATAGATTTGGAAAAAAGTTGCTACAAGTTTGTAGGCCTTATGTTCTCCATCTATTGTCTATAGAAAAGTGAAATCGTTCTTGAAGAATCGGGAAGAAAATGTCTAATAAAATAAGCAAAGTATGTAGGCTTCGTAACTCTTATAGGCTACCAGTGAATAACTATAGGCCTACCAAGTAGGCCTGCTGACATTCAGAAAAATGTTGTGAATTTGAATCTGTTGAACTCTGTGAATGTGGAACACTTCTAGCATTGTGCTCTTAGTTTCAGATTTACAGTGAAACTTCTTTAAATAACAAATTGATAGGCTATACTGTATAAAACAAACTGTTTTTGAGGTTGCAAAAGATTCTTAATTCTTATGCATGTAACTACCATTTTTATAAAGAAATGTTCTTTATAACATAGGCCTAATAACAGTGTTGTTAAGTAACGCGCTACTTGTAGCATGTTACTTTTTTTGGTAGCGAGACTGGTAGCTGCATTTGAAAATGCGGTAAAGTAGCGAGTAGTAAGCTACTATATACGAGTATTTGTAGCGAAAAGTAGCCGCTACTCTATTTTTGCAATAAACAAACACACGTTCGTTTCGCCCGCCACAATTCCCACCGTCACAGGTTCGGAATGACGACTGACATTGGCCTTCTGGCTCTATAGTCCCAAAACCACCTCCCCAGCACTGAGTTTCCTGTTTCACCCCGTGAGCTGTGATATGAGTATGATTCACTTCCGGACCTTACCGCCGTTTCAATAAATAGTACGTACTCTTGGTCCTTTATAAAAAAATGAAAGTAGCTGTAAAGTAGCGTCACTACGTTTTTTGAGTAGCTGTACAAGTAGCGAGCTACTTGACAAAATACAGTAGCCAAAAAGTAGCTAAGTTAGCCTACTTTCAAAGATCAAGTAGCTGTAGCTGTAACTGTGCTACTTTTAAAAAGTAGCTTTAACAACACTGTCTAATAATAAACTGGCCCTCAAAAGTTTGCTATAAAGAAGTTTCATTGTACACTGTACAAGTAAATAGTAGATGAGATAGCCATAGGTAGGCTACTTATTTAGAAGATTTGCCTTCATATTAGTTAGCTGGAAAGACACATCATTAACGGCAGGAAAAACAGGGCATGGCATCATGGAGCTGTGACCAATTACATTTATTAGTACCGTAATTGACTAATTGTGATACCTATGTTCAATTTAACCAATTTTTTTAAGTTTTTTTATTGGTTATTAGACTGTATGTATTACATGTATAGGTAGCTTTCAATAGACGTCACGTGGCGGCCATTATGAGGTACTCATTGCTATGTTTACATTCGTTCTGTCAACAGTAGACACACAGGTTTTCAAGGAAATATCACAGTTTTAAGCCGTAGCCTATAGATTGATGTGTGCCGGTAAAAGTTCAAGAAAATGATAACACATGCAAATGATTGTCTTCAAACAGAGTTTACGCGTTCTTATTTTGTTTTCAGTCATAATACGGAACCTTTGTCTGAAAACAGTTGATGTGTCAGTCAAAGGACATCTGCAATATTGCAACAATGCAGTTTCGGAAGAACGTAAACAAATGTTTACAGAGTACCTCAGTATGGCTACCGTGCGATACCGGAAATTATGTTATTGCAAGCTCCCTATTAGCATGATGGCATAATAGCCAAATGTGGGCATTTAATAAGAAGACATAGCCTACTGTATCACTTACTGAATAAAATAAATAAATTCGTATTTAGTATTTACTATTTAGGCCTATAGTCTACCCACTCAGTAACAATACTGATTTTCAGTGGGGAACCTTAATTTAAAGCGACTAAACCAACCCTGTAGCTCCGAGGACCAAAGACGAGTGAGCGAGAACCAATCAAAGATCTTTATTTTAATTATGAAACATATGAATCATTGATTGATAGGACAGTGCAAACACCTGCGGACAAATGCCAGAATCAACAAGGTCGATTCAGAACAACTTTGAATTTATTGGGTGCTTCGTTGCTAGGGCGGCTCCAAGGTCACCGTTTACTTATTCCAAGCCAAAAAGTGATAGAATTGATTCCATATTAGAAGTTAAAAAACTTTAACCTGAAGCGGGATTTGAACCCAGGACCTTCTGCAAGCAGGGATGTTAACCACTGGACCAACAAGCCACCTAAATTTTTTCATTTTTTGTTTTTTGTTATTCCAGATTACAGTACCACCATGGCCAATGTACAGGAAGAAACCATTAAACTGGCAAAAGTCTCGAGTGGATCATGAAACGGAACAATCAACTAAATCCAAGAAGAAGAAACATACTCAATAACGCCCTGGTAGGCCTATTAGGCCAATTAATTCATGTGCATTCAATTTCAACTTGGTTTCAACATTCCATTTCAGTTATGTATTTCTATTGATGTAATGTATTTCACTAAAGAGTAAAGACACAATTATCAAGTTTGCCACTGAGCAATTACTGGTTGGCACTGGGCATACCCACTTCATTTCAAACAGCAGATAAATTGAAACGGTTACTGTAGGCCTATTTAACTAGTTAGATTTCATGTCTACTGCACTACAAATACAATTTGTAATTAGGCCTACTAAATACATGTTGAAACCTCATTGATATGTTTTAATTATGAAATCGAAGTAATAAAAAAAAGATTGATATCTTTGGTTGTATTATACTATTCAGTATGTGCATTGCATGCTTACAAATTATATTGCCCTAACCTAACACACAAATGTATGTAAGCCTATATATTTCTTCTCGTCCCAAAATTCAATCCATATGTTGACTAATGAAGGCTGGTTTTTTTCAGTATGCATGCCAGTATGAATTTCAATACCTAATAATAGGTTACATGTCTAAGATTGTACTAAGTGTGCTGCCACACTTAATTAATAATATGGAGTCAAATAATAAATGTGTACATGCTAAAAAAAGAAACAAGTGTACTTCTTGCCATAAGCAGAATGGTCAAATTATGTGGTGACTTACCGGTATGTTTCTAGTAGAAATAAATCAAATAGTCAAGGTGATTCGGACGTTAATGCTGTACATATATTTCAGTTGGACAAGTCCTCTTTTTAGCGATTTGTCCGAACAGCTTTCTGGAAATTATATACATTTCCAGTTACTGTATTTAAAGATGTACTAGAATACAAATAAACTGATAATAAGATGAGCGTAGCGAAGCGGAGTGAATCTCTCCATACAACTCGATCGGCGCTTTGTCTGTGTGTATGTATGTATGTATGTCTGTATGTCTGTATGTGCGCTAAATTTTGTTCGTCGCGCACAGGTCAAACGGCTTGACGTATTTGGCTGAAATTTTCGGGCAACGTTTGTGACCACTAAACTCGATGCTGTTAACATAACCAGCAAAATTCGTCAAGATGCCAACATACAAAAAATAAATTACTCAAAAATAAAATTTGTTTATTTATTTAATTAAATGAAAACTTACAAACGGATTTAAATGATGTTTGACTTGTAGGTTCACATAAATAGTACCAACACTCGATAATAGTTTCAAAATTGTAAGTTAATCCGCCATGTTATAAAAAAATATTGTTTATTTACGAAACTACTTTATTCATTTTTACAGTGTTCCACCGATATGATTCGCATTTGCGGACTATTGCAGTTAGATGCACATAGTATACACCAAACATATCGTACGTAACAATACCTATGCACTATTATTTGGAATTTCGATAGCTTTCATAGAATGGCTACAATGACGTTAGATGCCAACCTACAAAAAATTACACACTGAAACACATGTTTTGTTATTTATTTAATTAAATTAAAACTAACACACCGATAACAATAATTTTTTAGATGTAAGTCCACATCAATAGTACCAACACTCGACAACAGTTTCTAAATTGTAGCTTTCACCGCCATGTTATAAACAAATATTGTTTATTTACGGCAGTCATTTTCTTCATGTTTACAGTGTTCCACCGATATGATTCGCATTTGCGGACCATTGAAGTTAGATGCACATAGTATGCTGCCGAAATGGCTTACGCAGTCAGACCTTTCTCACTATGTATTTGGAATTTTTATAGCTATCATAGAATGGCTACAATGACGTGTTATGTTTTATGACTTTCACGGCAAAAATGCAAATGTTAACAACGAACTTGGTCGACAAACTAAAAAGCTTTTATTATGATGTAAATGCGGTTATTGTATAATTAAACAATATTCCATTTTAGATATAGTCTGTATCTACATTATGGAACTTGCCATATGATAAATGGTTTAATAGTTTATGAATTAGAGCCTATTGAGTAGACCACGGTCGAATTAAATTATGCGGAAATCAATTGGAAAATCAACTTAAATGTTTTAATTTATTTAAAGAAAACCTCTTACTGGATTTAAATAATATTTTGTGCATTTACTAGCAACATATCGAGAAATAATATACACCAGTAACAAGGTTGTAACTTGATCCGCCATTTTGTAAAAAAATCATATGTTAATTCTAAAGTTTTTTTTTTTTTTTTTAAGAGTAATATATGATATGCAAATGATTTATTTGATTTGATACATTGAAATAAATCGCTCATCTGTCAACGCGGAGCGTTTTCCTAGTTTAAAAACAAGTGGTACAGAGAGAAAAAATGGAACCATATGTGTGGGGGAGGGGCGGGGGGTGAAAGTCTCATCAAAAATAGATATTCCTCAAAGCACCTAAAAATGGAAGATCATTATCTATAAATACGGGCGGTATAATTTTTATATCTGAGAAGTGTATATTTCCAATTCTGTTAGCATTTTAAGTTTGAAATTTGGAACTTCTTGTTCCGTAATTGAAAAACGGCTCTTGACGTCATATGTCATGTAAACAACTGCCTCCTCGAAGTATTCTTAATAATATCAACGATATTAAGTTGGACATTTTACAATATCTAGGATGCAGTGATTTTACAACAATGTCTATTATACCACTGTTTTCTTCAGAAAATACATTTTGATAGGCCTACAGTATTTACCAAAACGAGTTTAAAATAATGCAATTATTTAACATATTGTTGTTAATTAATGTTGAGCAGTGTTCATTTACTAACTAGAAATAAACGTTGGTTAACAGTTAAAGTCTTATGAGAGCAATAATCTACTAAAGGGTGGGATTTCAGTACTATTTGTATGATATAAAATTATTGTTTACTGAGATTTGACGTCAGAACCTTCTAATCACGAGCAAGATGGCGCAGGTCCGTTTCTGAGCGTGTTTTGACAGCAATATCTTTGACTTGCTGTTAAAGCGGTGTTAATGCACCTTTCGTGCCGAAGCCAATTAGTTCCCGTTTATTTTAACTTGAGGTAACCAGTAAGCAAATAAAAAAAATATGTGAGACACTTGTTTATGTGTTAGTGCATTTGGCATTCACCAATGTTGGGTAGGAACGGATTTTTTTAGTTCCGTTCCTTGGAACTAATTCCTTTTTAAGGAACTAAGGAACGGTATAGTTCCTTTTTTCCAACCAGGAACTGTGGAACGCCATAGTTCCAATTTTCCAGGAACTGTAACTTATTTTCATAAGTTCCTTTTATTTTTACTTGACTGTATAAGCTTGAAGGATCAAAGCGCCAAAACATAGTTTACTTACAAGATGACAGAAACGAGAAATCTAAAACAACTTTTTTTGTAATATTTCATTCTTGTCTACCCATCCCAACCCGCCACCTGCTACGCCACCCCCGCGTGGGGTCTCCAATTAGTCGCACACCGGCACAAGTCGAAGACCCGAAACCGGTGACTAATCCCAAATCGCTCGTGCGGAATAAGCGTGTCATGTCACTTATAACTGACCAACCGTCCAACCCCTCCTATACACAAGTGTGAGAGCAACTCGGACTGTCATTCCGAAATCAAACAAAACATGAAATATATCACTTGTCAACCCATCACTTCGAATTCATTAAAAACGGGAAGGCTTTGATGATGAAAGATGTGGTCCGAGTGGGGTGGGGGAGAAGTTATTTAGGGGCAAGGAGCTATCTCAATATTCACTGATCTATTCAATTCTTTGCGACAAGTGCATGTGACAACATCGCTGTCTCTTTCGATCATTTTGTTATAATGTCTGGTGTTCGTGGCAATAACATACTGCCCTTTAAAAAATACAGGCCATTTTTTTCCGGGCGAAAGTGATATTTCGGCGACGAAGAAAACTTTTCGGCAAAATGCTTGCTTTGTTTACCAGTTAATAAAGTAATCGGTGCTTCGAGGTCATCGCCAGCCAATCTAAAGAAGCACAATATGCATTAATTGATTCCTACAAATCTCAACCATATTTTAGGCGTTATTTGCGAACCCTTGGCATTGAATTTAATTTAAAAACTGTAATTAAATTATTTATAATAGTTATTAATAATTAATGTTAACTGTAATGCATTAAGAATTGGCAATATAAAATAAACTCTTACTTTTAGTCAGTGTTCTTGGTATATAATGCATAAACCCGGATAATAACCATTGAGTCGATGGCTAGTATCCCGCTCGGCAATATCCAAAGAAAAATGGTTGTTTGCAGAAAGGAACTATTTAGGAACTTAGTTCCATTTTGAAAGGAACTAAGGAACGCCCCAGTTCCTTTTTTTTTAGAGGAACTTGGAACTGGAAAGGGTTCCTTTTTCCTTGCGTGGAACTGGAACTGGAACTAGGTCAATTTTTTAGGAACTTACCCAACACTGGCATTCACTCAATAGGAATATTCTGCCAATTTAATTCTTGGTGTTCTTTCATATTTGCCATAAACAGAACATATATATCTTTTAAAGAAAACGTACCTCTTTTTTAGTGTGCATCCTATGTATACCTGACAAAGAGCCAGGAAGATGTTGGCTCAAAAAATTTCAAGTTTGATGCGAGAGTCCTTGCTTGTTTGTTTTATTTCTACTTTTAAAGTTTTCATTATATACCGAGTCAATAAGCTTGTTACGAGTCCCCTGTCAGTTAAAAAAATTAAATGTTCCAAAAGACTTCCAAAACCTTCTATCTGTCTAAAATCCTTTCAATAATTCCAAATAAAAATGTGAATTCAAAGATTGTCATTTGGATGATCATGCTAGATTGAGTCAACCCACAGAAACATGCATCTTTCTCCTCCCTTTTGATGCCGCAAGGCATTGTGAGTACTTGAACAAAATACACTTCCTACGAAATAAACAGGAATACTGAAAGGGCTATTCGTGAAATCGGCCACAGACTGAGGTGACTCACCGGTTTGTTTCAAGGCTACAAAGGTTCGTATTTTCCAATTTTAGTAATGTGTAATGGTCACAGCAGAACAAAGTCAAAATTTGTACTGATGTCAATGTATTTTAGCCAAATCGCAAACTGCTTGCGATAGAGCCTCATATAGTCAGGTTGGTATGATTTATCCAACCTGAAAAACCTCAGGTTTAGATTATAATAGAAATAAGTTATTAGATAGATTTAGCAAAATTGTACATAATACAGGAAATAAAAGTGTAACCATGACCACCGTAGGTACTATGGTTTGGCAATGGTGAAGCTACAGCATTATAATAACTTATATAATAATAACATAATAATTATAATTTTATCCAAAGGATATTATGTTTTGAGCAGTGTTGGAAAGTAGCGCGCTACTTTTAGCACGCTACTTTTCTTCAGTAGCGGGATGGTAGCGCGCTACTTTAAAAAACGTGGTAATAGCGTAGCGAGTAGCATGCTACATTTTTTAAGTAGCGTCAGCGGAAATTGCCGCTACTTTATTTTCCTTCCTGGCTCAATTTTTTCAATTCATGACTAAGCGCCACTTAACACTAAACACAACACACCCACCCCAACTTGACATGGTCATTTAAATATCCTCGACGGTCAGATTAAGATTAAAACACTTAAAGGCTGCAAATGGGCCACAACTACCCGGTGGCAACCTATCCAAACCTCCCCCCTCCCCACCCTCCCTCGTCACCTCCTTTTCGTCAATCTATTTCTAAATTCCCTTACTGACTCGCACTCAACAACCTCCTCGGGTAACTCATTCCATTCCCTTACCGTTCTCAGTCAGTGGTTAATGAGTATTGAGTACCGGTACCCCTGACGGCCGGCTACGGTCGGGCGGATGGTCCCGAGTTTGAAAGTTTTCTATTTATTTTACAATGTCTGTTTACCTTTAAGATTAATTACCGGTAGTTAATATATTTTACAGATATAATTATTATAACACACTACTTTTGTATACTAGGTTAATCTATCTACACTATCACTATTATAAATTAGTATAATGTGCATAAACTTTGTTGCATACAATTATTTTTAGAAAAGTGTGATACTCCCAGAAACTTGAAACCATGATGTTTATTTTGTTTTTAGTTGAGGTTATCCTGAGTACTACCCTTACGGGATGAGAGGTACTCCTCAGGAGTACCTTTCTCATATACTTATAACATGGGAGTGAGACGCTAAGAGCAGATCACAGGATGTATAACCCAGGGTCCTCCCCAGGACTGCCCACAAAGGTAATAGTTCCCGACAGGCAGGTGACAGGTACACTGTGGGTAGTAGTGAGGAAGACCAAGGGTAATCCTGAGGAGGACCCAGGGCAATGCTGAGGAAGACTGTGGGTAGTAGTGAGGAGGACCAAGGGTAATCCTGAGGAGGACCCAGGGCAATGCTGAGGAAGACTGTGGGTAGTAGTGAGGAAGACCAAGGGTAATCCTGAGGAGGACCCAGGGCAATCCTGAGGAAGACTCAGGGTAATCCCGAGGAAGATTCAGGGCAATGCGGAGGAAGACCCTGGGATGTTTAGTTCACCCCTCAGCCCCCCACTTTGTGGGTGAGGGTGTGGGAGGGGGGAGGGGGGTGAACTAAACATCCCAGGGTCTTCCTCAGTTTTACCCTTGGGTGCAAAACAATGGATATGCCGTTAATAAAATAAAATGCTTATTTTGAGGTTAAAAGTGAATTTAATTATAATAGAAATCAACAATTTACATTTATTTATTTATTATTTACTGTCAACAGGTCACAAGACCCACAAGTGCAATATAATAAAGTTATAATGGTCCGAATGCATAGTCCACACTCAAGCCCTCCTCAACTCAGCCTCTTCTCAGCCTCGCCCAACCACCAATCACGGAACGGCATTGCCATGTGGACGGCTCTGTGATTGGTGGTTGGGCGAGGCTGAGGAGAGGCTAAGTTGAGGAAGGCTCGAGTGTGAACTATGCATTCGGGCCCTTAGACAAGTGCAATTACAAACAAATACAAATATAAATACTGGCGAATTAATGAAAAGAAATACAGCAACATAATATCAACACAGGCATAGTAGTGTATGTCGGCAACAGTTAAACATAAATTTAAATTGAAATAAATTAGATTGAAAGATAAAAGAGAAAGAGAAAAGAGCAGTGTAGTTAGTAAACAACAACATATACATACGTACAACCAGTCTTGGGTAGTAGCGCGCTACTTGTAGCATGCTACATTTTTCGTGTAGCGAGCCCTGTAGCGCGCTACTTTTTTATAACGCTAATGGTAGTTGTAGCATGCTACATTTTTTGTAGCTGTAGCGATAAAAGTAGCGCGACTTTGGTCACTACTTTTAGAAACGTTTGTGCCAATTATTCTACTATTCCAAGCCGATATTTTTCCATTTTCACCATCACGAATATTAGTGGGAATAACACTTCATAAATTTTTTTTACATCCTATTTCACATTGAACCGTTTCTCCGAAGGTCTATGCCCTCCCCCTCACACTAGCCCACGAGGAATGGATAGACAATAACACTTGTCAACCCTCTAATCCCACGTTTCCGACTTCGGGCACGTACGAAGTGTTGGATCGGGTGAACCTGCGACTAATTGCCATCTTGAATAGTCTTGTTCGTGTATTGGAGGTGGACACTGGACAGTGTTGGTTTGTGTTGCGTTTCTGTCGTAGTGCATCGGAATACCGAATATCGGAAAAAATATTTATAGTTACTGAAATTTGTGACATATCGTTAATTATTAATTAGGAAGTCATCGTTGTATAATATTAATATGTCCAAGATGTGTGTTGAAAAGGTAGGCCTACTCGACTTATGGGCAAAATATGTCAACATTTCCCAGACGTCTACAGCTGCAATACAAGGTAAAGAATAATGAAGCCTATCATCTTATGTTGGAATTATTTATTATTTTCCAGTTATTTTAAATAATTCGTGAAAGGACGCTTAAAGTACAAAATGAATTGCTTGGATAATCGTTGTTCTTGAAGAAAAGAAAATGCATGATATCAGGCTCTTTAACATTAGCGATTACGAGTGCGATTGAAAAAATGTAAGGTGGTTGACCGGGACCCATTGTAATCAATGTGCGTGGTGAATGAATAATAGTAAAACTGTAAATTCCACATGGCTACAGTAGTGCAACACGTGGGTATAGATATTTTGTAAATGGGCGGGGGGTGGACGGAGTAAATAAGGGGGGAGGGGGGTATGGCAATGTACAAACCGATACGAAATAAAGTTGTTCGAGTAACCTATTTCAGCCCCCCCCTGGCCTATACAGCTCTGGGTCGTCGCTGGAGTTGTTTATTGTCTGACGTAGCGTAAGAGGAAAGAGGTACACGAGAAGGGAGTAGGGATACAGGTTCCAGACACATAAAAAGACATACTTCATTTGTCTGAAGGTTCCAGAGTACCTATTATTCACAGCAAATCAAACGCTAGGTTACGAAAGCAAGTACGCGCTGCGTGGTGGCATATAAAACGAGAACGGCACGTTTTGAGACACAATGATCGATAAAATCATTAAAACGTCAATAAAAACAAATGTAGCATCAAAGTAGCGCGCTGCATTTTTTTCGTAGTGCCGATGTAGCGACACTACATTTAAAATAAAGTAGCGAAAAAGTAGCGACGCTACTTTTTTTTCCCAAGTAGCGGTAGTTGTAGCATGCTACTAATTAAAAGTAGCGAACCCAAGACTGCACAACATATTACATCGATCTATTTTTCAGTTTGTCTTGCAGCTGCCATCTTTTGTTCTCTATTTAACCGGTCACTTGAATGCCGCAACCATTCACACAGCTCTATTTTAATGTCTGCATTTGTCAGGTCAGACAAATGCTTCATAGCTCGCACACTTCCTATGGACAAGTGAAATAAATAGTGTAAATTGCACATTGAAAGAAATAAGAGAAACATACAAAAATAAAATGAAGTTTACAACAGTACAACACAGGGTTGATAAAAAAAACTTTTTTCATTTTGACCGGGACACTGGTCAAAAGTGGTTTAAATTACTTGAAAGTGGCTAAAACCATGTGTGAACGCTAACGTTGTTTTCCTATAGTTGAATGTTAAAAATTAAACAATACATCCTTTAACAAAACCTTAAACATGTGTGTGAACCGACCATTAGTTGGGTTTGTTTTCATTGTTTAACAGGTCTATTATGCAACATAATGGTGGTCTCCAATTTGCAATCATAGAAGCAAGGCCACACCCCAAACTATAGCACTAGATTCTAAGATCTTTGTTATTACTAAACAACACTTACCATTTATGACCTCCATAATACACCCCAAACTCGATAGGCTGGCTTTTCCTTTTGTCCCGGAATATGTATATAAATTAGCCAGCTGGCAAGTCATTAATTTTGGCATCATTTGCCGGATAACAATTCCACAGGTCTTGCCCCCCACACAGGCCAAATATTTCATCTGTAAAAATATAAAAAATGTATTAATGAATTTATGCTGTACAATTCCAAATCATTTTACTACACGACAATTGCGAACTGAAACATGATTTCCACAAAGATACAATCACTGCATTGACTTTTCACCACATTAGCCTATACCTTCCTAGTCTATATTAAAAACATATATTGAACAAAATTGGGCGACCCTAACTGTAGAGCCAATTTAAATAAACTTTTAAAAAGGGATACATACCAACTTCTTTTGGCTCAATTTGTCACTTGACAACTTTTCATTAAAATTTTCAATATCTGCTTTTGTTCTGCAGGGCAGTTCTGTTAGCGTTTCTGGCTCATTTGAGCCAGTTTCTTCGCCAACAGTGCGTGCACTCTGCACCTGTAGGCGGAGCAGATGGAAGTCTCTTCCCAACTGTCTTTGATTGGATATGACAGTTGTAAGAGTTGCTTCCATCTTGTTAAATTTATCTATTATTGTTTTAGAATACCCTATCAACTGCATATGTGTTTCATACGCAGTCAATGGTGTAGCATACTCGGAAACTGTAATTTGAGAGAAAAACAAGAAAACACAATAGTTAGTAGTATCCCTTCAATTTACAATGGGCTAAATATTTGGTGTTACCAACCAACCTGAGAGGTCTTGAATTGGTGGCCTGTATGTATTTCTAGACCCAGAATTTTCATCACCTAAAACAAGGCAAGATGAAGGATAAAACATCTAGTAATTAAAATATAATGCATAGGTCTTATTAATTTAATAGCTGATGCCAATCGGTTGGAATAGCAGAATGTGAGGATAGTATCCAACAGCAGTATCCTTCGTGTAGGATGAGGAATTCAAAATTTGAAAGTGAACAATAAAGGCTACAAAAATACAAAAAGAATGATAATTTTTTTACTACGCAATCAAAATTTGCATTCCGATTCTTGCATTCTACTGAGATATATTATAAACTGTACTATGCCTAAAACCCTGCTTATTTTTCTAATAGTAAATGGAAACTTACTGGTACTGTTAAGATTTGTTTGAAAGGTCGGGGGCACGGATAATTATTTTAAATCAACAAATTGATGTACCTAACGATCAGATCGATACGTGAAATGTTACTATAAAATCAGAGGATAGTATCAATTTAAAAACACCAACAAACTTGGAATAATCATTAATCTGCATGGACAGACGCTCTGTGAAACGTAGTATGGCGGGAGGGGTGAGGGGCTGACGCTATACGATGCCTCGGGGCTTGGGCTACCTGCCAAGAGCTGGACGTGAGCAAGGGCAGCGAATGGGTGGAGGGGAGGGGGGCGAGGTGGGGTGACCGCTTGACAATAACAACATTCCATTCTCGCGCATTCACAGCTGCATGTCCCGAACGAGATAAAGCTTGCGCTTCCAGGAAGTGATTTCGGATGACAAATAAAACCAATTAGCGTATAATCGCTACTAAGATGTCTGGGGGGAACAATTTCTGTCGCGTATAACCAAATAACGTATAATTAAATTATTTTAACATTGACTACGTATATCACGCAAGTTTAAGGCGCCTGGGATGAAGGCGCCTTGGTTCCAATCGGTTGCAGAGTGTGGTATACACGTCGAATTTACCTCAAGGCGGCGGCGATCCAACTCGCTTGGGCAAGCGAGTTGGAGGTTAGAATTCACTTTGATTTCAGTGATATACACGTCAAAGCGGCTCCGCGATGCACAGCCTGTGTTGTGATTGGCTGAATTCGCAGCCGGTGTAGATAAGGGCGCTTCAGATTGACGTGATATACGGAGCAGATTCCTCACTCGGCTACCGATTGAAAGCAAGGCGCCTTCATCCCAAGCGCGTTAGAATTGCGTGATATACGTAGTCATTGATTCTTATGGGAAATGGCCGGGACCATATGGAAATCACGAATAAATACGAAAAACGTATAAGTACGAAACGTATAATCGATGCTCCACTGTATATCATTGTAAAGAGGAAACTTTGCAGTTTCTTAGAATGTGCATGTGCTTCTTGTACGTTCTCTGGTACAGGCGGTAGCGCTTACGAAAAATCTAGTGTGTCTCATAGATAGGAACGGGAGACGCGAGTGAACCAGTCAACGCCCACTTTGGTTCCCTATATAAGATCGGCGCGCGCTCGTCGGTCGGATCGACTGCTTCGTTGTCCGAGTGGTCTCCACTATAGGCCTAGGTCTACCGTGAATAATAATGAAAATTCACAACTTACCTGCGAAATTGTCTGTTCAAATCTTGTTCAAATCACCTTTCTCGAATTTACACTCACAAAACACAAAAGAAGAAACTAACAAAACACGTCGTGTCGGTCGTTTGCTTCGACCAAGGTCTACTTGATCTCCACCTTGGCGATCAAACTCCCAACTTGGGAGCTCGACGAGCCTCCGCCAGGGGATTTACGGACCTTGGCCCTCCGCTAGGCGGAGATAAAGTAGACCTTGCTTGGCTTCAACTAGAAAATCGTGGCATTGTCAAGGTCTTCTTGATCTCCGCCTAGCGGAGATCAAGAAGACCTTGGGCGTTGCCATGTGCACAAGGTCACGTGGGCTCCGGCTAGGGCGGTAAAAGATTGATGACGACACAGAGCTCAAATGAGCTACTTTATCTTAAAAATTATACCTATTCGGCAATGAAAGCTGGTAAAACTACAATAACACAGCAAGTTTAATTTATTTTTCAAACACTGGTTATTTTCTTACAGCAATTTCAAATGATACACGAACACATGAAATAAAGATCTGAATAAATTACTATAGTAGCCTCCATATTTGAAAGCAAGCAGGGAAGTTCTGCCTGTAGTCTACCTGAAAGGCAGAGTAAACTGAATAAATTTAAAAAGTTTCCTCCGTGGGCCATCCTGAAAGGTAATCTGAGGGTAATTTCCTGTTAGGGCAGGCCACAGGTAGTCCGACGGAAGTCCTGCCTATGCTTTACCCGAAAGGTAGAAAAAATCACTTTAGGGCAGGCCACAGGTAGTCCGAGGGAAGTCCTGCCTCAGCTTTACCCGAAAGGTACAGAAAAGCACTTCCTCAGGATATCAAATGTTTGTAGGGGTGTTGTTTTCGAAAAGTAGCGCGCTACGTACTTTTTAAAAAAAAGTAGCGTGAACGGTAGCGCGCTTCTTTTTAAGCGGATGTAGTGGTAGCGTTAGCATGCTACTTTAAACCAGTAGCGTTTACAACACTGGTTTTGAGTCACTTTTTTGCAGTTTTTTAGCACGTTTTTTGTGATCTTATTTAAATTAGTAACAGATTACAAAGTTTGGGCCCAAGATAATGTCCAATTCCTTGCATTAATCCTTTATTAATTCTCGTCAATTCTATTTATTTGAGTTTGTTTTTGTATCTAGTGTTAACTTTGAATAAACCATTGCAACTCCTTGAATAAACTAGCCTATCCAACAATCACAGTTTAAAAAATGGTACAAAATGTTCGCAAGTTTTTATTGAAGCCCATTTCACTCTGTCGATTTGTAACAGTGGTGCTAGTTTGTGGCGAGTTTTGAATTGAACAACTATAGTTGGCTGTGAGTAGGCGATCACTTTCCTAAAACGTGGCTTTGAATTTGTTTTTACAATGCTTGGGCACTCGGCTGGTCCTCCAGTCTTTATAGAATTGACACTCGAAGAACAGGTTCGTGTGAAAATCTCTTTCTTTATCTATAAAGTTTTTAATACATAGTACAAATCGCACATATTGTTCTAGGCCTAAGCCAAGTGAGGTTATGTTGTATCTATCGGCTGCGACATTTAGGACGTACTAGGCCCCAGGCTTAGCTAGACCAAGCCTATATGTTGATATTTTCAGTACACCTTGAGGTCTTCACTGCGACCTCATGGTTGTTGGTTATTGTGAGAGTAAACCCTGTTTTCGAAATCCACTGTGTCATAGGCCTAGTACCACTACCCCCCCCCCCCCCCCCCCCCCCCTAGGCCTAGGCTAGGGCCCTAGGCCTAGGGCTTAGTGCCTCCCAAGTCAGTAAAGCCTGGTTTACGATTGACGGCAACGTGATGAGACGTGAACGTGAAACGTGAACGTCAAAGTTGAACCATGGAAATCACGGGTTGGCGTTTATGATTGCCTGGACGTGAACGGGAACGGGAAACGGAACCGCCATAGTTCGTCAAGTCCCAACTTTCGCGGCTTATTTGCCGTCCCGTCGACGTGCGAACACCAACGCGCATGCGCAAATAGCAGCTGCTGACTGCTGTGACATATAAACAAAAGGAACATAACCAACAAATTTGTAGCTTTAATTTTCAAGTCATGATGGATGACGCCAGGTTAATTGAGACTATCCAGAATTTTCGTATTATTTATAGACGAACGGATTATAAAGAAAATGCCTGGAAGTCCGTCGCCGAACAAATGAATGTTACAATACGAGAGTAGCCGAGGCTTGCCGGTAATTGCCAAATTCATTTCATTTCCGTCTATAAACAGTTCCGTTCCCGTTTCCACCAGGTTGACATTTCACATTCACGTCCCCCCACATTGCCGTCAATCGTAAACCGGCCTTAAACCCTAGGACCTGCCTTAAAGTATATCCTAAACCTAGGCCTAGATTTAGTAGGTTATAGGGCCTACGCCTACGCTATAAAGCATCAATTTACGAAAGGAGTTGAATGTAAGATCGAGAATAAAAAAATTACCTAGGCCCTACCCTAGGCCTAGTCGTAGGCCTAGCCCACTAAGGTCCAGTCAAAGGACGTGTCCGAATTAAAGGTCTAAGTCTAGGTCTAAGTCTAGGTTGAAATTATTTAGCATGTTCTAACTCTAATTCTAAGTGGATTTCGGACAGTACTAAACCTATTGCAGAGCCACCTATTGGGAGAAATCTAACGTAGAGTTGAAGCATTGGTTAAAGAAGTAAATATGAACGACGAGAGAAGAAAACTGATTTACAGTAGGCCTAGGCCTACTACAAATCAGATTTTATTAGCTAGGCAAGCCTACCTGTCTGCCTTTTGAGGTTAGGAAATGTAAAAGTATTCATTTTCTAGTATTGATGCAGGTTTAAGGCTCTAGAGTAGGCCTATCACTGTTAACATTATAAAATAATACTAGAGGTATGTATAGGCTATAACATACTTAATTTACATTTCCTTTTTCCGTCTTCCTTCTCTCAGCTGTTTTTTTCGTCCGCCATTTTTAGACTTATAACGAGCGTGCACTTTCGATTGCTAGGTCTAAACTTCGATTTAGACCTAGACTTAACGATTTCGGACAGTACTTCATACGTGATGATTGATGACGTCAAATTTAGACTTAGACCTAGAGTTAGCAATGATAAAGAGGAATTCGGACACGTCCTTAGAATGTCCTAATAACTATTTATTCGTCGAATAGGTTGAAGTCTCCATGGCAACGACCAATCAAAACCCTTGAAATCCTCCAAATAGCTTAATTGCTACAAATAACTTTCTTATTAGGAGATTGTAAGACCGGCTCTAAAGGAAAGGAAACTCTGCCACCAATTTGTTAAGTTTACAGTATTTCTTGCGAACAGCTGATCAGCTGTTCTACTCACTTTTTTGTGTGTAGGCCTACATTCCTTTGCGAGATTGATTATGTACGTAGTAGGCCTAGCCTACATAGTTTCTACACATGATTTGATTATTTATCTGTAAGTTCCAGTGTTTTTTTTACAAATTGTATGTTTTTTGATCGTTAATTTCCATTTTTAAAATACATCGTTTTGACATGTGAATCACGTTAATTATGGCGTACGTAAGTATGTAAAAAAAAACTAAAACCAATTTGAACGTCAGTATGAATCCGTGGCTTTTAGTTAAAGATGTTCAAAAGGTTAGGGGGAGTGTTGACCGTGAACCACAATAACACAATCACCTGTGCGCAAGCTACCTGTGCTAGGCTACCTAAGAGGAAGCAAATATAAACAAGAATTCTCGCAATGCTCTGCAGCTATTTCAGTGGTTTTCTCGCTGAAATTAACATCAATGCGCTCGTCACACTCGCTTGCCAGCTGAGCTTCATGTAATTTGATTATTTGGTGTTGAACGTCCTCGACAGCTAGGTCATACGACATCGGCCTTTTAGTCACCTCTTACGACAGGCTAAGATACCCTGGACCAATTCAATATGCGCTTGGTCCCCGCCTACGACATTGTGGTAGCATTCCTCATCCAGTACTTACCTGGACAGTGTGGACATGTATCCGAAATACGCATTACACCTAGATGAAGCAGAGATTGCCATAATGATTAAATGTGATCAATGTTGGAATATGGAAATCGATTGAATGTGCACAGGCTTATGTTTGTAATTTTCTCTTCTAGGCTCAAGAATTGCGAGTCTACTTCAAAGGTTTGGGTGCTGAAATATCAGTGGAAAAATCTCCAAAAGGAATTGAAGATGATCTCCACAAAATTATTGGGGTGTGTGACGCATGCTTCAAAGAGAGCAACGAAGCAGAAATCGAGAGTATTCTCAATGGAATTGTTTCCATGCTAGTTCTCGTAAGGAAACTATAACTAAGTTTTGCAACTGAAGTTTTGCATTTGCATCTGGCATGTAGTTGTTCTCATGCTAATATTTCATATTTCTATTTAGATTCACATTGATCGTGCAGAAAACCTGATCCTTGCCTTTTCCGAAAAACTGACCAAGGCTTCAGGATTCAAACTAGGCATGGTGGCATTGAGAGTGTAAGTGGAGCAAATACATTCAATATTTGGAGTAAATGCATAGGTAGGAACCTGCTGGTTCATTCTCGGGAACCTCCCTAATGCAGTGTCAGTCTCTCCTAAAGAGTAGGTCTGCAATGTTCGAGGGGCATTTGAAGGCGCTCTTGGCAAGGATTTGACTAGATCCTGAGTCACTGCCCTGCTGAATGTTGTTGAGTGACACTGGTCATCTTTATCAAGCATGTAGGCCTACTACTTTAGCTACATACTATTTTTAGTGCTTGCATGTGATGTTTTTGGGAAATATGAGTTCCCAAATTCCATTAACAATTTCCATGTGCTCATTTTTTTCCTACAGAGGGTGGCTGATGTTCCAGTCCTTGGATGAGCATTCTCCGATGCGATACCACGTGTATTATCACCTCGTCCAAGTGGCAAAACAGGTGGATCAAGTACGAGCCGTATTCAAGGATGTGGACCACTTGAAGTCCCAGTTCACCGTCTGTCCGCCGTCCAACGAACAGATGCAGAAGCTGCTGCGACTGCTGCACGAGGTACTGCTCGAGTGTAACCAGAGCGAGCTCGCCGCCAAGGTCATGGTCGAACTGTTGGGGACATACACCGCGGAGAACGCGTCTCAGGCTAGAGAGGACGCCCAACGGTGTATCCTGGCCGCGCTCGCCGATCCCAACACGTTTCTGCTCGATCCGCTGCTCTCCTTGAAGCCCGTTCGTTTCCTTGAGGGGGAACTCATTCACGACCTCTTGTCCGTCTTTGTCTCCGAAAAACTCACCGCCTACGTCGAATTCTACCGGCATCATAAAGAGTTTGTTCACAATCTCGGATTGAATCACGAGCAGAATATGAAGAAAATGCGTCTCTTAACTTTCATGCAGTTAGCCGAGGGAAATTCGGAGATGACATTTGAAACGGTTCAACAAGAACTTCAGCTCGAAGATACTGATGTTGAGTCGTTCATTATCGATGGTTAGTAGGCCTACTTGAAATTAAAATTTATGTTAAATGGTGACAGTTTTGATGGTCATACTCATGCACTCATGGCGCGACGACTGACTGATGATGGTGACCTGTTTGACCCACAAACCTTTTTATTTCTGTATCTAATCCTTTTTGGCATTGCCCATTTTGCCAACAGATTGCATACAGTCTCTTTTTTGTGTTGGTATACATAATTATATAGTATACTTTGTTCCAACATCATTTAGTTCTAAGGTAAAGGGGTTTTTCACTATGTATTGGTCTTAGGCTCAGCACCTCATCTTCATACATTGTATTGTATTGTATTGTATTTATTAGCATCTATTGATCTATGCGATACATTGATATCAGATTTGTCAAGAACTTATAGTAATATAATAATAATAATATAATAATAATGCTTTACATGTTAACATGTCAGAAGTCTGGACAATTACATTTTTCTAGCTAAAGTTAGGTGTACATATCACAGTTAAAACTAATATTAATGGTAGGTCTACTAAGATCTATACTAGGATCAGAAGTAATAGTGTGGAAATAGTCACACTAGCAGTGAGAAAGGCTTAAATATTCGTTCAGGCTGTAGAAATTGGTGGGTGAGCAGATACTGTTTTAATGAGAACTTAAAGGCATTGAGATTCTGAACTGATTTTAAATGGGTAGGCAAATTGTTGTAGAGTGTTGTTAAAGAGTAATATGGTCCCCTGCTGAAGAGCTTGAGGTTGTGGTCCAACACATGGATATCACTGTGGCTTCTGGTGAAGTGGTCATGGATGTTTGAGTTCCTGATGAAGAGGTTCTGGTTAGATTTTACAAATAAGGCAGCTTGCTGTATCAAGATGGACGGAAGAGTCAGGAGCTTCAACTCCGCAAACAGGGGTTTGCATGATGAGCGCTGGGCTTTTCCTTTTAAACAACGAATTGCACGCTTTTGCAGGCTAAAGATACGCTTTAGATGCGGTGAAGTGCCCCAGAATATTAAGCCGTATGTGAGTTGCGAGTAGACGAAGGCGTAATAGACTTGGATAATCAAGTCAGTCGACACTATATTCCTTAGGGAGCGTATCATGAATGTTGCTCTAGAGATCGACTTTGCTACCTTGTCAATATGGGCAGACCAGTTGAGGGTAGCATCGATGATGAGTCCTAGGAAGTTGGTACTCTCGGCTTTCGCAAGGCTCTTCCCATTCATGCGAATGAGTGGGCTGTAGTTAAGGTGTTTCTGGTATGTGTGGAAGTGTATGAAGGTGGTTTTTTGCTGGTTAATCTTGAGCTTGTTTTCTTCTGAGAACAGAGTCATTTTTCCGGTTGCTTGGTTGCCCGCTTTTGACAGCTGTTGGGGTGTCTGTACTGATAGAGCTTGGGTGGAGTCATCTGCGAAGAATACTCGGCGGTTTTCTACTGGGGCGATATCGATACACTGATCTAGGTCGTTGGTGTAGACGAGATACATGAATGGGCCCAGAATAGTTCCTTGCGGGACCCCCACTAATACAGGTAGTGTAGATGATTTTACCTTATTCTTTGAATTGGTTCTTAGTTCCACATATTGCGTCCTGTTTGTGATGAAAGATTCGATCCACGATAGAGCGACACCTGTTACACCCATCCGACTCAGTTTTGTGAAGAGGATGTTATGTTCCACACTGTCAAATGCCTTAGACATGTCGTAAAATAGGCCTAGTGATAAGTTGTGGGCGTCTAAGGAGCTATAGACGTGATTCAAGAACTGGTAGATCGCAGTTGAGGTTGACTTCCCTTTTTGAAATCCATGTTGGGACTCTGCAATAAGATTGTACTTGATTGCAAATTTTTCAAGTCGATTAAGCATAGCCGACTCGAAAATTTTCGAGAATGTGGATATTAACGAGATAGGGCGATAATTACTTGGGTCACGTTTAGATCCCTTCTTGTGGATTGGGCAAACTTTAGAAGTTTTTAGGCCAGATGGAAATCTCCCTTCGGAAAAGGATTTGTTGATCATGTGGCAGAGGAGATCTGTGATTGCTCCTTGGCACAGCTTGAGCAGGGATCCTGGAATTTCATCGGGACCCGCAGAATGTTTTTTCCCTATTCTAAAAATGATTTTTTGTAGCTCGGTGGGGTCAATCGGATGCAGGAAGATGGTATTACCGTTTTGGCTGTTGCTGGTCGTGTTGACTAGATGATTTTGTAGAGAATTATCTATTGGTCTGGTACTGAAGTGTTGGTTGAAAATGGTTGCAACTTCTTCTGGGTTGGTTATGGGTGAGGCTTCGTTCTCCAGTATGATGTCTTCGGTAGGTTGTCTGTGCGCCGTTGTGTTTTGTTTGATTACATTCCAGGCGGCCTTAGCTTTGTTGTTTGCCCCTCCGATATATTTCTCATTAAAGGCCTTTTTAGCTGCTTCGATTCGCCGCTTATACTCTCTTTTTAAAGAGTTGTAAAGAGTTTTTTCATGCGACCCGCTTGATGGAGAGCGTTTCATTTGTGAGTGAAGTAGACGTAGTCTATTTCCCGCTTCTATTAAGTCTCTGGTTATCCATGGCGTTTTAGATGTTTGTTTAACTTTACATTTGATAACGGGGAAGATGCTGTTGAAGTGATGTAGGAATTTCTGCATAAAGGTGTTGAACATGACGTCGACTTCGGTTGCGGCATAAACCTCCGACCAGTCCTCCTCTTGCAGTTTGATGGTGAAGTACTCCACGGCACCTGGTGTAAATTTCCTCTTGTATTCGTACACGGAATTGCTGACTGCGTCTCGTTGAGATGTTGTCGGCGTGTATGCGAGGGATTGGGCGAGATGATCCGAGAGACCGATGTCCGTAACTTTAGCGGTTACTTGTGTGGTATCGATATCGGTGAAGATGTTATCTATTGCAGAAGAACTGTTTTTTGAATACCTTGTGGCTTCCGTTATGGTTGGCTGTAGGTTATACGATTCGAAGAAATCAACAAGTGCTTTCTTGTTGGGGTGGTTCCCTTGCAGGTCGACATTGAAATCGCCACTGACAATGAAGTTACAGGGCTTATTGAGTTTTGAAATTATTTCTTTCATCGTATTATCAAGGTTTTTTATGAAGTCTCCAAAGTCGCTGCTCGGTGATCGGTAAAGGCACAGCAGAATGATGGTAGAACCTCCTACGCACCATTTGGCCGCAACACACTCGAAGGTTTTGTCCACAGATTTGATGTGGTGTGGTAGAGGTTGGACTTTTAGATGAGGTCTGGCAAATATCGCTGTCCCCCCATGAGGGTCAAGTTCCCGACAGTAAGTAGATATATTCACGAACTCAGCAATGTTGAACACTTCCACCTCGTGAGGCCTCAGCCAGTGTTCTGATATCATTAAGATATCTACCTTTAAGCTGTGGAGGATTACTTCTAGTATTGATGCCTTGTTTCTGATGCTTTGAATATTACAGTGTAATAACTGATGTGGTAGGCTTACTACTGAGCCTTCTACGTCAGACCTGCCCTGATTCGAGGTGGTGCTGGCGGTTTCGTGAGGGTTTATCAGGTGCTCTGTCTCTTTAGGCGTGGTTTTAGAAAAAAACGCCTTACGACGGATCCTTCTGGCCAAAAGTTTGGACTGTATAGTTGATCTAGGAGATCACTGTCTGCCCCTATTTTGAATGAGCTGCAATCACCTTTTGTATCAAGCTTTTCTACCGAGAAGTTCTTGCTAAGTTGTTTCTTACACAAAAAGTCCTTGACTTGCTCAGCTGAGACATCTTTCTGAATGCGCCCTAGGTAGATCCAAACCTTCCTCTGGGCTGTGGCTAGGCCTTGACCGTCAGGATCTCTGGCTGATCCCTGAATGGAATGTTTGGTCCTGTTAGATCCCCTTGTGGCTTTGGCCCCTGATGTAAAGGTGCTTGTGTCACTTACTTTAGTAGGTGTATTTCCCATTGGATTGTGTTGTTGTAGGCCTGGGTCAAGCTGGAGTTGGCTATCATTGGTTATTTCCTTTGTCTGGTCCAGGTTAATGTGATTTTCGTCTGATTTTTTTGTGTAGTTGATCCTCACAAAAGTACTGGTTTGAGAGTTTGGTTCTGACACATTTGCGGCGGCATAGTTATTTTTTGATGTTGGCGTACCTGTGATGGGCTGACTTGTCATCTGGGAGGGCGCAGCATTCACCAGTGTGTCCTTATAGGAGGCGGTGCTTTTAAGCGGGCGCGTTTCCGGTTCCGCGGTTAACCTAACCTCACTTTTTGTTGAAATTTCTTGCAAGTACCTGATTTTATCGGCCTGTAGGTCGATTATCTTCTGAAGACTGTAAGTAGATGCCTACTTCCTTTGCCATGACACAAGCTCCCTTCACTTTTTCCTGTTCTGCATACTACAACTAAACAAACTATGGTACAGTACCGCATACATGACAACAACAGTAATATCTACCTATTGGACAAACAAGTAACATAGGCCTACCTCAGGGTGCGTTCCAACTTGATTATTCGCCTGCTAACCACTAATCACTAACCACTACCTGCTACACACTAAACGCTAACAGCTTTGGGCACGCCACCTAGTATGCTAATACAAAGTTTATTGTTATTAATCATCTAATGTAAATAAATACGATAATAATACTTCCACTCACTGGTTGGGTATTTTCCTAACCTAAAAGTATCAGCTGTGATGGCTGGTATCAACCATCTTGGTTTAGTGGGTCAATTGGTGTCGTAGTGTACACTTTCGGCCACTACCCACTACCCACTAACCACTAGCCAAATAAGGAGCATTGGTCGCCTGCTTGTGATGTCACTTCCTTTCGATTAGTATAACTAAGCTTAGTCCACTACGAAAAACGTCAAGTTGGAACACACCCTCAGTCTTTCTCTTGCATTCTTAGTGCCACATCCGTACTTCAGTTACAATGGCAATCTGGTAGGCCTACTGTACATTTGATGTGCCAATTAGGGTATTTAAATTATCAAGTTTGTTGCCTTGAGTGCTTCTTGCATTAAGGTATACGTAATAGTTATTATACGTATTATGTTAGTACTGTACAATAGTTGACCAGATCCAGCATGATGGCATAGTAGCCAATGTAGGCATTTAAGAAGAAGATAATATAATAGTTATTGATTGAAGGTTATTTTTGTTGGATTCGGTAATATTGGTTGATGTATCACATCTACTTAGTAATAGTTACATTTTTATGTATGCCCCCACCTAAACATCTCTTTGACAGTTTAAGTGGCATATAGTACAAGGACTTATTTGGCTGATTTGAAATAAAATTCAACCATATCAGCCCTATTATATGCAACCAAATGGCCATACTGTAATATTTTGATGTTACAGCAACAAATTACTTGGTCTTATCTTATTGATCTTGTCTGTTCTACAGTTCTGAAGACCAAACTAGTAAGAGCAAGAATGGACCAATCAGCTCGCAAAGTATATGTGTCCAGTACCATGCACCGCACATTTGGTCGAGCTCAGTGGCAGCAGCTTCGAGATCTGCTTCACTCATGGAAAAGTAATTTGCAACTTACTCAAGAGGGGATGAAAACCATATCATCTCAGGTGGAAGTTACAGCTCAGCAGTAAAAAACAATTCAGTGAAAATTTGATGTCTGATAAACATATTTGGTACCTGGGTAAACCATGTGGCATAGCTTCCAAGCATGAACTTGCTGTACACACGCACTCAAAATTACTTAATTGTACTAAGAAAATCATGTTTTGAAGTATTTTGTGGAGTGTAGTAGGTAGACCTACTTTATTGACATTAATTGAGATGTAATTATAAATACTACACTGTAATATAATATGGTCCAGCTTATGCCAATCTCCTAAGATTTCTTCTCTATTAAAGGTTCATTTATTTGATGCAGTTGTAGGCCTACGAAATGGAAGGCCCTCCTTGGCAAAAACTCCAAACCTTTCATATTTTAATTTTGCACAGTATTCAATGAAATACCACTAGAGACTAGGGCCTATAGGAAGCAAATGTAGACAATAGAAAATTATATAGAGAAATTTTTGAAATTATGTCGAGTGGGTATGTTATTGATGGAGCTCGATCATAGCAAACAAGCACATAATATTGCTTGTAGTTTTGGCTGGTATTTTGTAAGAGCTTTGCTAGCACTTATTAACACAAAGTGTTCAGATCACGTCAACAACTCATAATCATAGGATTTGGGCTCACTACTTATATTTGAACTTGTGAGCAAGATTTTAGACGGTTGCCCAACAGCATTATTTTGTACATTGCTTTGACGAAAGCAAACAGCCAGTAATTACCCAGTAGTAATTCAGTGGTATCACAGTAGAATCTCTCTAATAACTAATTAAGTTTCTCTATTATTATATCTAGTACCGGTACTAATTATAATTTCCAGCCTTATAGGAAATGGTAAAATAAACATGTGCAGTTGTAATGGTTTAAACTTTAAATCCTTTAATGTTATACACTGGTAGTACTTTCTTAAAGGTGGAGATTATTCTCATTTCGTAAATATATAATTTCATAAAAAATAAGGGAAATTCTACCATGCAATTGCCATTAATAATTGATAATGTTATTTTAAATAATCTATGGGCTGGCCTACATACCGTGTTTAAGTACACTAGTATTGAATACAGATCAAAAAACTAAATTTCGTATTTTTTGTTGCTATGTTAAGAGCAAAGGATAGGCTACCTCTACGTCAAAAACCGCAGAACATTTTCATTTTTTAATTATATCTCAAGATTGAAACACAAAATCGAAAATCTGAAAAATCATAGCGCTGTGGTTTGGTAAGCCCTACAGACTGAATGATAAATGTCTCTAGCATTGTAATCAGTATGACTGTGATACTTATTTCCTTAGTAATTTAGGGAAATAATTATCACACCCATACTGATAACAACATTAAATACATCTATCATTCAGTATGTATGGCTTACCAAACCACAGCGCTATGATTTCTCGGATTTTCGATTTTGTGTTTCAATCTTGAGATATAATAAAAAAATGAAAATGTTCTGCGGTTTTTGACGAAGAGGTATCCTTCGCTCTTAAGGAACAAGGATCCAACTTGAAATAATCTACCGATTGTGATGGTTATTTGTCAAGAAATGCTTGAAGGTTTAGGCACATGGTTTGTCTCCCATTGTTTGTACATGGTGTGAAGCTCCAGCTACTAGGAGCTCTATCATTCTAGATGAACATTCAAATAAACACTGTAATTAAAATTGCATTTAACGACATCAATTGCAGGATTTCCATAACCCTAACAATAATTCCATCCCATTAACCTAGAAACTGTGTCTAAGGGTCTGCGGTTACCTGAAATTTTGGTAAGTTTAGGATAATTTGTACAGACCCAAAATTCAGGTTTTTTAATAACAAATATCAGGCTTTTTCGGGACGTAAAAAAGTACCATTTAATAACTTCTTATTTAGAGGATCATTGTTTACTGCCATGTTTGACAATTGACAAAAATTTAAAAGATCAATTTTGTGCTTGTCCAGTGTTGTTTTTAGTCAACCTGTTGCATCTCATCTCACTAGGTGTTGTGTGGGGGGGGGGGGATATTAAAAATAAAGCACCCCAGACATGTCACAAAAGTTTCAGTGACAAATTTGATTTGAAAGAAAAAACTTTTAAAAATATGCATTGTAGTTATTTTTATTTATTTTGTTACCCAAACTGGACCTGAATCTCAAAAGTACTAGACCTACCTGTAGACCCCTAGCTGTATCACATAGCAAGAAGTTTTCCCCGTAGCCAAGGTTAGACTTTCTATGTGTGCTATGGGCAAAATTATATTTGAAGTAATACTTGAATGAAGGTATTGATAGGAGGCCCTACTATATTTTATTTTTGTATAGACTTGATTGAGTACTTCATTGATTTGAACTGTAATATTCAGTGTTAAGTTCTAAAATTTACTACGTTATCAAAGTTATTATCACTTTGCCTACAAAACTGTTACCTACACTGTTGCCGGGATCTATTTTACATTACTTATGTCACTTACAAACATGGTAAACAACATAAAAGGCATGATTGTCGTCAATAATGCAACAGATTTTTCAAGCCAGATTCATAGAATGTTAACATGATGTTATGTTGTGATCAATGTGATTCATAGAATGTTAACATGATGTTATGTTGTGATCAATGTGATTCATAGAATGTTAACATGATGTTATGTTGTGATCAATGTGATTCATAGAATGTTAACATGATGTTATGTTGTGATCGATGTGATTCATAGAATGTTAACATGATGTTATGTTGTGATCAATGTGATTCATAGAATGTTAACATGATGTTATGTTGTGATCAATGTGATTCATAGAATGTTAACATGATGTTATGTTGTGATCAATGTGATTCATAGAATGTTAACATGATGTTATGTTGTGATCAATGTGATTCATAGAATGTTAACATGATGTTATGTTGTGATCGATGTGATTCATAGAATGTTAACATGATGTTATGTTGTGATCAATGTGATTCATAGAATGTTAACATGATGTTATGTTGTGATCGATGTGATCAAACTGCAGCTGTGATGAGATAAATGATGATACACACAATCTGACAGGCCAGATAAAAATGTTGCATACTCATAGGTTACTCATGAAATATGAAGTATCCCTAACAGAAAGCAGTGTATTGTAGCATATATTTATAACTAGGAAAATGCTGTGTGATGCATTGATAAGCGCTGCATTAATATAAGCGTTGATGCATCAAGTATCCCTAACAGAAAGCAGTGTATTGTAGCATATATTTATAACTAGGAAAATGCTGTGTGATGCATTGATAAGCGTCCATATCCCCGAACTTTCTGGCGAAAAGTTCTCAAAGCTATCGTCATTTTTCAATGTAAGAGATAAAGATAACAGTGTAAAAACAACAATACAAGAATGCGCATTGCAAAATTTTTTACAGTTTCCATAGCTATTATACTTCCTGACATTGTTGAATGTCATGTAAATGTAATGTTTGTTGCTAAGATTTTTCGTTGTCATTTCGTAGGCCTATAGTACGCGGTCCGCCACCTTCACTAACACTTGCACTTGACAGCAATAGAAATTTAATGTCTGCTTCTTATAAGTATTAGATTGCGTTTAAATTAGTATATTCGTGACCGGACAAATATTTACTATAATATGCCCACCTCACATTTTGCTGTTACTGTGTTTCAGAAAAAATATTTTCGAGTAACTTTTGTGTAACTTTGCCATTAATCATCAGATCGCCATAAACTTAACATATTCGTGACTGTAAAAATCCTCATGAAAATATAGCTATCTCACATTTTGCTGCCATTTTGTTTCAGAAAAATATGTTTCAGTAACTATGGTGTAACTTTTCAAGCGATTTTGCCACAAAACAATACACCTTCAACCCACATCGAGGCTTGTGGATGGTAGAAAATGTCAACTTGATCGAACTTTTCGTTCGACCACAATCGCAAGACATAAAAAAACAAAAAAAAACAGAAAGAGTGCCATAATAGTCTAATGGAGACGCTCACTTAGTAAATAAATAAAACTATGACAACGACAAGAAAGTTTACAACACAAGAATTTATTCCTGCCATTGAGAAATATTACAAAACATGGTTTAACAAGTTCATCCATGAAAAATAATTGTCAACCTTCAGAAGTTTAAATTTCTGTACTGCCACATTTCTTCCTACTTGTGGTTTAAAGTTGAACCCATCCATATTGAAACATTAGTAAACCATAGTACAGCACTAAATAGGCACTTACAAAATAGTTTTGACACAAAACACAATTTAAGAGGTTGCAGGCTTTCATGACCCGTATACCTCCAGTTCTGTGTATCTCAAGGCTACTCACTGTATTAAATAACACTTGCTTGTTGGAAGCAATTTTCTTCATAACCATCAGTCTTTGCTCTTTAGAATGCTGTCCATATGGATAGTACATAACATAACGTGTAATGGAACAGCCCAGAGATCACACAGAACAGAAAACAAATATGGCGCTACATATTACGAGCACTGTTTTCGACAAGAGGTTGCAAAGACTATAAACTAGGGATGATGAAACGTAACATTACGACACGGGTACCCGTTCAGAATGCCTGCAGGTTATCCGGGTAATAGCTGTCTAGCCTAATTAATGGCCGTTCCCATACTTTTACGTCGCCATTTATGCCAACGCTGGCACCGTCCCCTCGATGTTCATCGAGAATACTAAGGGCTACGTTTGGCCAAGGTCCGATGTAAAAGCATGGGAACCGGCCATAACATTAAATATATTGCTCTCCTTGATTATAAAAACAAAAATAGCCAGCATTAGTGTGTTCTGGTCACAGCGGTTGTAAACTTGTAATGTGTACTAATAATTCATAGTCGGCCCCTACACCTAGGGGCACCCATTGTTGCTATGGATTTGTTTTGTTTATGGGAAATAACATGGAAACAACTGTTACCTTGGTCACAATGGGCGCCCCTAGGTGTAGGGGCCGACTATGAATTCCAACCTTAGTTCCTTGACAACAACCTTTCGTAAGGGATGACTGGATGGGTGTTATGCTATTTATCGCAACCAGGTAAGGAACCACACGGTGGCCAGCCGGGATCGCAAAGTCGGCAGAAGAACAAGGGTGCTATACGAGTCGCCGCAGGACTTGGTGTCTTTTTTCGTGTACCCCAAAAAAACACTGACAAATACAAAGGGATACACTACAGAACGGATAATCTGCCCCCAATAAGTTGCCAAGTCACACGTGTTTACGACTTACGTATAATGTCACGCCCTCAATAAATTGAAAAATGGGCTTGGGGGGGACTTGGTCTGGCAGGTAACGGGTATCCGTCGTCTTCCCTACTATGAACTAGACTACTACAATATGAATCATTAACTTCTAAGAGTTGATAACACAAATCAACAGTTGAACTCTATAGGGATTGTGTGTTCTGTTACATAATTATTTTTGTTAACTTCATTAAAAATTTCATATCTTCATTACTAATAGTAATAACTAATAATATCCCTACACCAAGTGTGTAGGGCTACAGTAAATAAATATGTACTTGCAAAGGTACATACAATAAAACAAAATGCACTAAAAAGGCAAAAGCTGCAACTCAATGTACAACCAATCATTTTATCAGTATTTCTCTCTTTGCTATTAGTACTAGACCATACCTAGTAGGCCTACTGTACATAAATAAGCAATCTATTGACTGTATTTTTTCATTTTTTTGTCATACTGACATTCAGTTCAGTAATGTCTATTATTTCTATTTAGAATACTTTTTTCTGTGGAGGACACTTCTTACCACTTCATGTTTTCCCCTGTTGACCATTCATTTTTTATACATTCTAAGAGGTAGACCTTTGGATAGACAAATTGTAAAATTCAATTGAGTATAAACTAAAGGTATGTTCTAAGGATATATGTACCAAGACAATTTAATTATAAACACTGTATGAACAAAACTATAACATTTCAAAAAGCGGCTGCTCCTAATATTACCTATATGCAGTTTTTTCGAATGCGATACATTTTAAAATGTTGCTGTGTGACGGTCGTATCATATTCGTACATTAAGTAATATTTTAAATTAAATGCGAGTAGGCCTAACATGTAAGTGGTAAAATCAGATCCAGATTATTTACCTCCAAGAAGCACCTAGTATCTACACTAGTTTAGTTCTACAATTTCATCACTTCAATCAAATTTGTTCCATTAGATATGTAGTTTATAATATGTAATACATACAACAAGTACAACACTAAATGACTAACAAGCTGCATTTTGTGCGTGGTGTATTAAATTTGGCATGTAGGCTCCTGTGTAATGGTTTTTTTAGGCAGTAAGGCCAATTGAGTGGCAAATTGTGCCCTCCTAACTGTAGAAATAAGTAGATTTAAGTTAGATTTGCATGTGCTAAAGAATTTAAATTGCCATTTAATATCGACAAAGGCATCTCTTAAGACACAAACAAATATAAATTTTCAGCTAAGACAGTAGGTACGATACTTAGTTTTTTAATGAAAACATAGTACACGAGAGAGAAACATTAAAATAAAACTAGGCTGTATATTGCAAAGAAAAGCACAAACATTAGAATTTAAATTTTCTTGGCAGCTACTGAATGAAAATAAACACTAAAGAGTAAAGTAGGTATGTATTTCTTCCATCTGGCCAATTTATCACAAGTTTCAAACTTCAGATCTGTGTGCTGAAACGCGGTCGAGGAAGATCACCAAATACATTCGCATCCCCATGGACACTTTTAGCTAAAGCCTTGATTGAAGCAGCAATATCTGTGGGCCCTTGAGGACGGATCTGTGAAACATAAATGATTATAATTAATGAATCAGCAATTATGTTGTTTGATGATGCACTTACCAACGATTAGATATAATATTGTGCCTGCTCTCTAGACACAGACAGACACAGATACTTTGTATTTATTCTATGCACTTTGCATCCCATTCCACCCCAGCACTATTTATCCCCCTAGATGGGGGATAAAGGAGTAATTTGTTAATTTACATATTCTGTAGCCTACTAGAAGTTGTAACTAAGACTAGGATGTACAAAAGACCAAAGACTAACAGCTTACATCAAAGTACACTAGAACTAAATAAATTGCAACCACGTTTTTTTTTTTTAAGTACTACTACACTAGATTTGCTCGATACCATTTTGTCTAGTGTGTTTGCTTAAAGGATTTGAAATCCAAAAATTGTTCAATCACCATTCCAGATGTTCCCCTAAGTACATAAGCAAACTTTCACAACCCCAGAATATTTGGTTTGGGTTTCATGATCGTTTGAAAGTTTCGGTTGTGACATCACCAGCCCACCCTCACCTATCGGTCGGAATCCCAACCGCACGCAGTAGAGAAGGAAAGAACAGAAGTGAAACTATGTGATATTTGTACCCTTTCATCTCCCGAATCGTCTCCTCCGTGCATGTGTGCAGATAAAAACGTAGGAACATTCATTGGCAAGGACTTGGCCATGTTTAAATTTCCACCACGATTACGTGACATGTGAATTCCTTCGTCGTTGCTGCCAGAATCATCAGTATCTGTCTCTTCTTCCGAATGAAACACTTCACCTGGATTGTCATCCATTCCTTCAAGATCGAACAATCCTTCTGTGTCAAGGGAGCCCTGAGTAGAAACTTTGCTAAACAGCTGCGATTTAACTCGTCTTTCAGTCTTATTGGTACCATCTCCTCCATTCTGGAAAAAATAATAATTTAATTGAAATACATAGTAAGGTTTTTCTTTTTGTTTTGGTCAATAGCTAGATCATTTTGGCTTGTCTTGTTCAACTCAAACTATTACTGTTCATTGTACGGCATATAGGCTGCATTACTTTAGCGCTTGGAGAAAGGAGCTACCTTGAGTCTTGACTCCTTGAGGACCCCATATGTACCGGCAGATAGCAGCTAGAGAAGAACAGATTTAATAGAACATAGTATGCCCTAGCCCCTAGAGATACAATTGTAGACATTTTTTGGATTGGTCACCCTAGAGTTGAAGACAAGACAACCAAGTAGGCCTATGCTTTTAAAATATTTGTTTTTATAAAATGTCTTCCTTTTATATCAGTTAGGGCTACCTATTCTACTTTGCATGTGGCATCTTGTTGCCACATTCTATTACCATCTCATCTGTGTCGAAACCAGATCATTATCTTAATATCGCCGCCGTGTCGAACCAAGAACTTCGACTTACTACCGCCGATGTCGAACCAAGGACTTTTACATACTACTGTACTGGCTCTGGCCATGTCTTGAAAAGGTGAATATGAATTACTACACAAATTTCTTGAAAATCATGCTACAATGTTGATTAAAAGATGACAATATTCTTATGGATAAATGTATTTAAAAACGATATTGATTTTTGAAGATTACGTAAAGCAAAAATAATTCAACACATACAGGATAACACGATACAATAAGGCACGCAACCTGATTTACGATCTTCTAGGTTTGGTTTCAATATTGACATGGATATGTGGCATTCCAATGATGGTACAAAATATTATCGGTACATCGCTCAGAACCAGTTGCCCCATTTTTTCTGCTTTGTTGAAGCCGGGCGAAGACGACCATAGCCAATAGACTTGAGAAGTGTTATTGTTAGTAGGCCTACTCAAACGTTTTTGTAAAAAAAAAAAAAAACTAATGAAACCTTTAATTTAAAAAAAAAAACTTTATACCGTGATCCTAATGTTAGTGCCTAATAAACAAGATATTAAAAGTATCGGCACAGTAGGCCATCCACTGGATAGAACATATGGAGGTGCAGTTGAGATGGTAAAATAGGTCTTGGATGTAGCAGAGGAGAGTGGTGGTAGCATTATAGAGAACGGTGGAGGATAATCTCCTGCACTGCCCTGCCCCAGTGAACAGATGAATATATGATAAATGATTTAATGATGATTATAAATGGAAGGCATTACTTACATTAAATGATGTAGCACTACTAGTTCGTACTAGTTTGGTCACTGGTGACTGCTCTGCACTAGATTGTTGTTTTCGACTAGAAGATATGTTGCCACTTCCGGGAGTAGGGCTGTTAGGAATCTTTGCACCAACAGAAAATGGCAAATGAGGTACAGTAGTGGAAATGGCTCCAATTGTATTATCACTACTTGTTATTGGCTGAGTTGGTTTCTGTGCCCCTGCAAGGCTTTCCTGAGCTTCACACAAGAGTCGTACTAAAGCGCGATGGTCGTTGTGTGCATTTTCGCGGAATTCTTCCAGAGCAGCATGTTGTTGCTCAGAATATATACGAATTTTCTCCTCCGTGCGAGCAACTTCTTGTTGAATAGCTTCACAAAGTTGTTGTTGAACTGCTGACAATGCAGTTTGAACTGGACCTGGTAGCTGAGATACTAAATAGAAACAAATACATTACTCAAATGTAAAGAAAATGTGAGAAGGTAGTCAAACAGTAGGCCTACATACATGAATGCTTTCTATAAATAAGATAAAGTTGCCCCAACGAACGTATTTTGATGCTTAAGACACAGCCTCCAAAGTGACAACTTAATTTTTTACTTTGCTAATGCCTACCATCTAATTTAAACAGTTCCATTGGGGATATTTTAAGACCTTCCGTTGGTTACCTATAACGGTGGGTGTGGCCAAACCGCCTGTGCAGTCGACTAAGCTAAACCATGCATTTACGATACTGAAACTGAATACGAATGTGAGAAAGAGTGCCAGGTATCTGTTGATCTTCTTTCAACTGGCACGGTTGAAGACAATGACCTGAGATCGATATGCGAATACTTTCATTGGAGCTACTTTAGGCCTACTTTTAAGAGTCAACCTAGTTGTAAGTTGCTATGAACACTGACCTGAGAATTTTGTTGGAGTTTGAGCAGCTGTGAGGTCACTGTCTGAATGATTGATAACAATTCGAAATACCGTAGAATATTTATCACTAGCTTTCAAATTAGAGATATCTGTGGGATTTGTCTGAAACAAAGGTAGGTAGATAAGTAGCTTAGCGTAATAGTAGGTAGCGGGAATTTGTGACTTAATTTATGTGCAGATTCAGAGTAGTCTATATGATATCACATATCACCATAATTAATATAAGGTATGGGCATAACCTAACAATAAGGATATAGACAGCAAAAAGTGGCAGTTAGTATGTACAATGATCACATAATAAATGTCCCACTTTTATGTTTAATATCATTTTGTGACAACCAGAAATCCACATAATTATTTGTTTTGTTTCGTGTATTTTTCCAGTTTAAATACATTTTTTTAAAGTTGGTCCCCTAAAAAATGTGTACCGTAACTAAGGTTTCACTGTAGGCCTATATGGCACACCCTATGGCAAAAACAAAACTGTTTGACCTACCAGCATAGCTCGGCTGACCAAAACGCAAGCTGCTCCTCGTTCACGATGAATAGCATGAGTATTCATGGAGCAGTTAAGACATTTGTGAATTATCCAGTTTCCAACATTACGAACTTGTACAAGACTTCCTTGTTCTTTTGAGATTCGTACGAGATCTACCGTGCACAGTGAGTTCTGAAACAACAAACTTAGATTAAAAACGGGTACTTGTAACTTGTAAGCCTACATCATACTGACTACTACCACATGTTTATTTTTTGGTGATTAATTTGGTTGGACCAAAATTGAGATGTTTACACAAACTGGTTCGAACCGAAAACCAGGAAAAAACGTTATTGTTCAAGAACCGAAAACTCAATGTGAAAGTGGCTGTTACCAAAATGATACCTAACTAATATTTTGATTTTTTTTTTTATGGTTTAAGCCTCCATATCAGAAAGTATCAAATTTACAACAAGAATATAAAATATTTAAAAAACTACCGGTACCACGTGAAAAATTGTTTTACGAAGTTCACCCTTTGCCAAGTAGGCCTAGTTATTTGTTGCACAGGAACTTGGGAGGGCTTACTTTGAAAGGTTGGTGATTACGTCGCTCGGTACGCGACTGTTTCTTTTACATTTGCAATAATAGAAAAGGAAGTAACATAAATAATGGTTACACCAGCTGTTACAAGTAACAAACTTCGTCATTTTTCATTATGCATCTAGGCCCTTCAAGAAACAGATGTGTGAATTATTGGTTAACATTTCGTGACAAAGGGAAGCGTAGTCTACAGTAAAATGTGCATTTAATTCTCTGCCTTTTCGGTTTCCTGGAAGTTCAAGATCAAGAACCTTGGGAAAAGATACAAAATATAAAATAGGCTGTGTCTCCTACCAGCCCAGTTGGAAGGAGTGCGGCCGTATACGAAACACTTCTGCCAACCCCCCAACTAGCAAACCTAGCGTAGGAATGTGGAACTACCACGAAAACCCCCGTTGGTAGGAGTGGCCCTTACTACGGAACACTCCTGCCAACCCCCCTTGGAAATCGTCTGTTTTAACACATGGGTAAGGAATCTGACAGCTCGACAACCCCCGTTGGCAGAAGTGTGCCCTACTACAGAACACAGCTACCAACCCCCCTTGGAAATCAGCTGTTTTAACACGTGGGTAAGGAATGTGACAGCAAAGACTACAATAGTGACAGCTCGGCAACCCTCGTTGGCAGGAGTGCAGCCTACTACAGACTGACTAGTAGACTACTGATTGATGACCCAAGTGTTAAAACAGCTGATTTCCAAGGGGGGTTGGTAGCAGTATTCTGTAGTAAGGGGCCACTGCTACCAAAGGGGGTTGTCGAGCTGTCACATACCTTACCCATGTGTTAAAACAGACTGATTTCCAAGGGGGGTTGGTAGCAGTAGAAGTGTTCTGTAGTAGAGCGCACTCCTACCAATGGGGGTTTTTGGGGTGGTTCCACATTCCTACACTAGGTTTGCTAGTTGGGGGGTTGACAGAAGTGTTCCGCACTCCTTCCAACTGGGTTGGTATGAGAGACGGCCTATAAAATATTACAAAATAGGCCTAGGCCTATTACATGGTGAGTCTTGACAGTTGACACTTATCTAATAATACCAGAGTTAAGAAAAGACTCCACAATCGGAGCACGTTCAACCTCACCCTTGACACAAAACAAACTTTTGCAATGATGACGAATTACCATGCACTGTTACTTTTAAGTTAGTAGAGTTTCAGCTTCAATTTCGTCAATATAACATGTCATGTAAGTAGGCCTAGGTCCTAGGCCTACCCTACGCCCTAACTTTAAGAATAAAATATGCATAAATAGGCCTAGGTCTATTTTAACTGTACATTAAAAGAGTTTGTAGGCCTAGAGGCCAGTAAGTGCTAGGCCTAGGGGGCCTAGGCATAGGGCTGGGCCCTAAGCCTAGCAATGACCAAATAGGCCTAGGTAGGCCTAACCCAGCACAGCCACTGGCACGGTAGGCCTAGGCCTAGGCCTAACACCTCTGGTCTAGGACCTAGGGCCTGAGGTAAAAACATAAAATTACCCTAGGTAGGCCTAGGCCTAGGTCTACAGAAGCCTAGACCTAGGGGTCTAGGCTCTAGGCCTACATCCAAGACCTACCTCTTTGAATAATGGGTCACTTTGTTCCAAATCTGAAAGTTCAAGATTTACAACATCTTGCAAATCAGGTGTCTTCGCAATGATTGATATATTCAAACATTTGCAGCTCATAATCATGATGGAATATGCAGGCCTATCGCCGTATGTCCAAGAAAAATGAAGGCCTAGCTAGGTATTCTGTAGCTAGATTAAACAAAGGATATTAACGTGACGAAGTGGCAGCTGAAGAACTAGCCTAGGCCTAGTAGGCCTGGACAAGTTTGTTAGTTTTACGCAAGCCTTGAATTTAGCAAAGGCTTATCCTAACTTTCAAATATTTAATAGATTGCGTAAAACTTGCAGCGTGCAAATGTAACCTCCAAGTCAAAGTGCCAAGGCGCTTTAGCTCCTAAGCCTACGCTTTGGATCTAAAGAACAACAATGACACTGTAATCAGCTGTGTGCACGCCACTGCACGAGCACAAATCAAAGCTGAGACCTCGAAGCCCAAGTAGCCAATAGAAATATCGAAGCTCATTTTCACCAACGTGACAACAATGAAAATGCAAACTAACGAGAACCAAAGATTATGGAGGTTTTGTTATCTTTGCGAGCACGAGCACTGACGGCAAATTGACGTCAGCAACTGCTACTAGTAATTTTAATTTAACTTATCTTAAAACATGTTTTATGAAGTAGGCCTAGTACATACTTGTTGCCCACAACATGAAAATATTAAGAATGCAATGTGGGTTTGCTGCCATCACGTTGGTGACATAAACGCGGTTACATTTAAAACCATTTAAAGGATGTGAAGAAATGTAAGATGAAACCACAGACAAAGGATTGAAACGTTTCTTCAGAAGGAAAATTTTTCAAACTCGCTTTCCGTTTGGTTCATGATTCTTGGTCAAGACGTTTACGGCCGATTGTTTAAAATTACCCCCTTCTTGTCTTGACATCTCATGCCACGCTCAGCAGGACGGCCTCAGGGATGGCCCGAGAGAACTCGTGGAATGATCGGGAGCAGGATTCCTGATGGCCTATTTTTGGCATACTACGTAATATAGGCCTATATATCATAATGCATTATCCACAAAACGTCTAAATTTGACACCCTATTCTCGACTTTTGTATGCCAAAAGCCTCCAAAAACAGTTGGGAGATCTCCAATTTCTCGACAGATTTTTTTTCTCGGTCATCATAAGCTCAAGAGTCACGTTTGCTTCATATTATAAGTACGAGAATAGGCCTATATTTTCTCACGCCACAGAGTACGCATGCACTTTTCTGTACTGGCATGATCAATATGCAAGATTCAGGCAGTGGCATATCCAGGAATTCAAAATGAGGAGGGGGGTCGAACATTCCAACTAGGTAGGTATATAAACCCTTTCCTTACTACTTAGTTAAAAACTTTCAGTTTTATCTTTCCCGATAAAACACAACGTTGTTGATGAATGTATATTTGTTATCAAAAATTAATAAACACACATTTAATGTAGTTGAAATCTGAGAAATCTAATTAATTCTGTATTTCTTACTTGCTCCGGCAAATAGCTAGAAAATGATTCAATATTTCCGCAAACAACGTGTGCATGATAACAATATTAATTTAATTTATTAATTAATATTATTAATCTCTATTTTCCAGAGGCCCACACTACTTAGCTCTTACCGTTTTCAACAAGCTTCCCAGAAAAATAATCACCTCTCCGTCCATTCCCTCATTCAAAGCCAATCTGAAATCTTTTCTTATCTCTAAGTCCTTCTATTCTCTCCACGAATTTCTTTCGGCCCAACACAATGTGATTTAGATGGTTAATCACATTCATCGATTTATAATATGTATCTCCAATGTCTCTATTTAATCTGCTCATAATATGTATACCTATTAAGTTTATGTATATTAAGTATGTATATTATAAGATTGACGATGCCTATATTTGTACCATGTATTAATCGACAGGCAAACAAATAAATAAATAAATTATAATTTTGTTTGTATAACAGAGTATATGGGGCTACAGGTAGCAACATTCCTGCAATTATTTATGAATTTGTTCTTCCTTTGTAAATATTGTCCTTCTTTGTAAATATTATCCTCCTTCGCTAATCACTGTATAATTGAATAAATAAATATCCTAATAGACTTGTTTCAAGTAGAGGGAGGAACTTAATAAATTAAAAATTAAGTTTGTATTATTGCACTCAGCCATTTCGAAAGCCTAAAGTTAAGTTGGGGCTGTGATGTGGGGTGTCACCAGGTCACCCGCGTATGCTTGTTGTACTAACGACCGTGTGGGTGTGTTGCAGTTCACCAGAGCGTTAAGAGTCATATAGTTTCTTTGAGGTTCTTTTCAGTGGACCTGGGAACTTCATGGGTTCTGTCCATGACAGATAGTTTGATAGCAAAGGCTGGCAGTGCCGCACTTGGGTGTTCATGCGCTCAACAGATTTTCTACCGGATTTAGTGTATTCCCTACCTTCGGGGGCGGCTTGCATTGTTTCTGGCAAGGATGTCTGCCGGTGTGTGTGTGTGTAATGTTCAGTGGTGGTGGGTGGGGGGGTGAACCTATTTTTTATGAGTTGCAGACGACGTCGATGGAAGAAGTGGAGTGTCCACTTCACCATAGAGGCGTCGGCACGTTATGCCGGGTTAGTACAACTGTGGTACAACTAAAATTAAATTACTCCTTTTAACAACTCCTCAAGATTGGTATCTCATTTTATGCCTGTATCACTGTGTTTCTACACCCAAACTTATTGTATTCCCTACATTCAGTACATTTTGTTTGGCTGAAAGCCTTTCAGATGAGAGGGTTGGAAGAGAGATGTCTTCTTGAGGACCGCGCTTCGAGCATACACACTTGTCCCTAAACAACATCATAACATTGTCATTTATATATCAGCCTTGATGTAGTTTCGGGGGGGTGGGAGTTGAAAAGCCCCCCCCCCTCCCCCCAGTTATGCCACTGCTCGGTAAAACATCTGTTTTTGGATAAATAAATAATAATAAATGGTGTATTTGTTTAAGAGCTGGTAGATATAAACTGCCCAACTGATGATACCGCGACAATAGTATTGTTTGTTTGTAGACTACATTTCGATAACTCGACAGAAGTGACACAAATCAGAACATCACTTTAGTACTGGTTTAAATAATTGCCTCTTGCATTCCACTGGCAATTTAAATAAATTCCTCAAAGGCCTGAAACATTTAGCAATATAGGGTTCTAATTTTTTTGATCTTGTCAGCATTCATTATATTCCCAAAATAGTTGTTAAGAGGATAGATAAACATGAATTCAGCTTTATTCCATGGCTATTATGTGCTTGTCTCGAGCCCGGCCAATACTTTAGTAGTTGCTCACACACTTGGCATTCAAGTAGGTACAGCTATGGAGTAAAACGACAATGGAAAAGGTGTATGGGAAACATTTTGCAAGACACCTCTCATTGTGTCAACTAGTCAAGAATCTACATATTTAGTGGACAAGCTAAACTTTACTGTGGAGACCAATAGAAATCTGACTATAATAAATTAAACATACAACACATAAAATAATTAGTGTACTTTTTATTTAAACAACTGCATTCTACACATTCACTCATTACAGTTACATAATAATATAATGTAGTATTTTACCTATAAAAAGACACAAAATACCAATAGTGCACAAAACAAAATCAATACTGTCAACAGAAACATGTGGATAATTAATAATACAAGTTCAGCTACTGCTTGTGGGACACTGACACGGAGCTCCAAGCAACAATAACATTATTTAGCCTCCCAAAAAGAATGGCAAGATTTGCTCACACCCCGACTTCACTACGAACGTTCAGAAGTAAGAAAACTTAGGCCCAGTATTACAATATCTCAGCTCTCAATAGCTGTTTTCAACTTGTTGATTGTAATATCGGTCCTTAGTATCATGACGTACAAGGAGGTGTCAGAGACATCCATGCTATTTTGCCATTTTGTGTCTAGTCTACATGATTGTGATAATAGTGATAATAAGTAAATAACAGTATTAGTGTTTATTCTGTAGACTACCAGTGAAGCCAACCATGAATACCATGTTGAGAAACCAGGATTTTCAATAACTGCTACTATTAGACTCAAAACTTATAAATATAATGTACCTACACATAAAAAATACAAGAAATTAAGGTATGTAAATTAGCACATGCAAATTATGGCATACTATCTTTACTACAGCCATTGGTACACCATTTTCCATGGAATTTTCTATTCTATTACCATTTCATAGCAGCTCAAGATAAGAAAGAAAATGAGTAGGCCTAATGACAGCAGAGCTATGTCATAAATATGGGAAATGCTTCACAGATATACATTGTATCTCGACTACTATCCTATCCAAAAATCAGTCCAAACCACCAAGACAATATTTATGCAGTGTGTAGCAATGGAAATACAAAACCATACACTATCGGCCGGATCCCATGCTTTTACGTCGGACGTTGGCCAACCATAGCCCGTTGTATTATCGACAAACGTCGAGAGGGTGGTGCCACTTGTTGAAGTTAATGGCTACAATTTTATAATGACATGAATGAACTGGCCAATGACCGACGTTAGCGTCCGACGTAGAAGCATGAGAACCCGCTATTACTTCACAAAAGCTAAAAATATAAAACGTAATGCAAGTACAATAGTTAGAACATTTATCTTACACCAAGTAATACAATACAGTCATGTACTTACAGTTACAGGTTGAATTTTATGATGATGAACAGGATAATGATCATAATGTCATTTTCATTAATATCATCATCTTACAATTTATTGTGTTGAAAAAATAATAAACAAGTACCATAACTAGATGCTGTCCATCAGCTAGATTTAATAATCCTAACTAGTACTATCAAAAACACACAGTGACGTGCATGCAAGAAATTAATTTGTGGTGGCATCTATAAATGATGCATTGAAGAGTGAATTAAGAACCCATTTTAACTCAAAGTTGCCATTATTAAAAGAAAAAGTAATAATAGCTTGTCACAATTTATTAATCTAAGTTGACACCACGTTCCACTATGCACCATGCTACAATATACTGTACACAGATAGCAAGAAGTCAAGGTATTCACAGATTTCAAACTATACTGTATATGTATTATGGCTACTGTATCAATGTATTTAAAATATGCACAAGCATTAGGTATCAAAATTCTACTGACACATCAGTTACAGCACTTGTTGCAAGACAACCATGCCTAAACTGCAAATGGCTGCACTGCACATAAAGACAAGTGCTTTTAGGATATATTTGGCTAAATACTGGTAGACACATATTAGTAACTGCTTCCTCAATGGAGGACACTTAGTTTTAACAGGCTATGAATACGATAGCCACGTACTTGACCAAGCCAGCACTGAGAGTACATAAGCTACAAATAAAGAGATAATCAAGTATGTTTCTTGGGCAAAATAATATGCATTTTACTCGATACTACGCAAAACAATTCACATTGTTTAATGCCAATGCATTTATGGCTGTACAGTCACACCTTTCAGTGTTCTATAGAGTAATACGTGAACAATACACTTTTTAAACTTTTGGAATTGAAACCTTGAGCTGTGACAAAGTACCAACTTTATTTTTGACTTGCTTTTTCAACGACCCGTACCTCCAATATTGTTAGTTTGCCCTGCTATGCCATGCATATCTTAACCCAAAATACATACTGCTGATAAAATAATTTGTATAGTGTATTACAGCCTAAGAGATATAAGTATTTTCAGATCATAATCTTTAAAGGTATTTTGTTTATGATTTTTTTTTAAGATAATGAACTGAAAACACCCTACCATAGTACAAACTTTTACCACGTTTATCAGCAGCACGTCTTTTGGGGAAAGATGTGTGTGGGGTGGTACTAGGGTAAAACAGCAACATTGAAGATACCGTCCACTGAAAAATTAAGAGTTAAAACTAATGTTGGTACTTCACAGTTCAAGGTTCAATTTCAAAGTTAAAAATGTGCATGGTGTGTGTATCATAGAAAACTGAAAACCGTGAATGAATGCACAGCCTTATGTATACAATACACACAAAGTGATCAGTTTTTTTTTTACTAGCAGGTCACAGGTTTCTGTCAAGTATTATGTATCTTCAAAACGTCAGTCGATTTGAAATTTAACTTAGTAGTACATATACTGATTTACCGCCTAGTGTCAGATTCAGGTTTGTATAGGTGTGTAAATTATCAATATCGAATCAAGTGTAGTATTAAGAATGTTATTTTGTAATCATATCTTCCAAGAATAAGTGAATATTCTTGTAATTAGTTGCTCACACATTAGGCGATGATTAGGCCTTGACGTGGATGATGCGTGCATTTTATATCACTATGACTATGAGGCATTAGCTGTAGAAGAATATATATACACATCAATTTAGGCATCTTACAGCAATGCTTGCCTATGTTGTTAAATGTTCTCTTTTCTTGGGAATTTACTTCACTACAACTTGCAAAAAGCTCCAGTTATTGCTGCCCCACGATGCGGTGGAATAGGCTCTTTCAAACGCCTGCTTGCATTCATAACAACAAGAAAATGATACATTTTTGTTTTCACATCAGTCATTACTACTAGGTACTAATTAATTAGCTTTTAGTCAATACATACTCATTATCATATCATAGGCACAAAACTAAAAATACTACACATAACAAAATAATAGCCATACATACCCTATATACCAGTATGTATTACATTTATTCAAGTAGACTACCAACCTACTTGCAATACTTTTCTGAAACACTTGTACAGCGCACAAAATAATAATTTAAAAACTAGAACTCGTAACACATTTATCAATTTTTAAGACGCACATTCTTGATCTATGCGAGACCGTATGACAGGAAGAGTGTGCTGTGACTGTGAGCAATCCTCATACCAATTTCAGTGTCAGGCAAGCTCAAAAAAAAAAGTAATTGGTTACAAGGTAAGGTACTAGATTTTAGAAGGAACGAGTTTCCTGATATGTAACTACTGTACAGCTCAAAAAAGGAACTGGGAAGTTAGTAGTTAGAGTATTACAAAAAGTAAGTTACTTTGAAATAGGAGATTTTTTGGCATAAATGGGGTCAGCGACATCAAAATATACGAATATGTAATATCATGGAATTTTTCCGTTTAATTATTTTAGGAAAAGTGTTTGACAGCCTACACAGTTAATTCGATTACAAACAATGCATTCAAGTCAGACATTCTACGTAAAGTTGGCCCAAAGTAGTGGCCCGTAAAGTTGTCATGCAGTCATGCTTATGACATAGCCGAGTCCAATGGTACAACTTAATTTTCTACTTCTCTAGCAGGCCTACCAACCATCTTATTGAAACAGGTCCATTAGGGATAATTCACAACCTTCTGTTGGTTACCTGGAACAGTAGGAGTGGCAAAACAGGCATGTGCACTCTACTCAGCGGAAGACTGCATTTACAAATGTGGGAAAGAACGCAAGGTATCTGTTGATTTTGGTTCAATTAGCGCTCATGACAGGGGCAGTAGATAAGGATTTGAGAATACTTACGCCCGGCTAGTATATTCAATATTTTCTTAAAAAGGGAGTTGAGAAGTAAAGCACCCTGCCGTCGACTAGCCAGAGTAGTGGGGGTAACAGGTGATGAAAAGGAGTCAAGAGCCATTACAGGTGACAAGTTGGAGATGGCCACAATATGCATCTCAGTGGTGAAGCTCTAATAATTCCCTTAGCTTCATATATCTGGTCTGACTTTAAATTTTATTAAGAGCTGTGTATTTAAAATTAACGAGAAACCATAAAAACAAGTGAAACTAGTTCCATGATTGATGGAATGTCAGTCTACACTAATAAGTAATAAGTTAAGCCGTTTCACAGACATCTGTATTTGCCGTCAAGTGAGGGGCATAATGATATTTTTGGGTAGGAACGCTCACAGCACTACTGTCATAAGGTCTCGCATTAATTCCTATTCCGCATACATGCACAATACAGTACATTATTACAATAAACTATGCTATATTCAAACACAAATTAACAATTTAAAACATAACGTGTAGATATATAAAAGCTGGCCATTATACACCAGAGCACCGTAAGAAAGATAACACGAGGAAATAAGACATTTCATTGCAACCTATCCAAGACTTTTGCCTGACAGCATTTTTTAATAACAAAAATCGGATGCTGATGACAGCAGACATTCCATTTTTATCCTTTATTACTGAAAATGAATGGGTATGGGAAATTAGTTTCTACTACTTGCAGCAGCTCTTCCACTTAATAAAGTGAATCACCAAGTTGTGAGCTGAAAGCATTGCCTATACACAGCAGCATATGTTGTTGTTGTTATCGTATCATATAGTGTATGTACTTGGAAAGACAAAGTGGCTGAGTTAATTAGAACTCAGAACAAGATGAGAAACATGTTCTAGTGAGGGAAAGGTACAGAGGGACGACAGCTTACATGACAGCGCCTGCATCATGTAAATTCACCTTAGTTTTTTTTTAAGTTTAGTTTAGTTTTTCTACTCACGTTGAGTAATCCAAGACCACGAGTTGGCCGAAACTTCTCAGTATATATATGTCTTCTCATCTTTATGTTTACCAAAGTGATCTATGGCCGAAACTTCGCAGTACAGTATATATATTTGTCTTCTCACCTTTATGTTTCTCAAAGTGATCTATTTACTTTCTCAGGTAAGCTGTCGTCCTTCTGTACCTTTTCCCTCACTAGAACATGTTTCTTATCTTGTTCTGAGTTCCAATTATATAATTTTATATAAATAAAGGTTTTAACTTCCAAATTGAGGGAACCAGGCAAACAACACTTTACGTTGTTTAACTAGAAAGGGTAGTGATGATATTACTGTCAATCTAAGAAAATACACTGAGAGGTGATAGATGAAGACGAAGGACAAGTACAAAACTCCAAGTGATAGGTGTGATTCAAACTCATGTTCCTAGGTGGCTTATGTTTAGAAGCTGCAGCCCAATTGCGTGAGCAACCATAGTGGGCAGAAACTGATGAATGTGAGAACTGTGGCATAAGGCTTAATTTTATAATGCATACATAATGCTATTGAATATCGTAAATGTTAAAAAATGAAGAATCATTTTTCACTCAGAACAGATACTACAGTACACTGGCTGACACAAAATGTCACATGAACCCAACCTTGGAGGACCCTTTCTGAGCTTTGTAACTTATGCTTTAAGTTTTAAACACACACAAGGATACAAAAAAATATAGACATAGAATCATAAATGTAAAATGTTGCCTTGATCATCATATACTAGGTAATAATTTAAGAAACCGAATTAGAGACTATAGTAAGGCCTACTCAAGATAAAAAGTAGACTTAATCATTTCTATAGCTAATAACGATACACTTTGATTATTTATGTATGTTTCATAGCAGTGTATAGACGCCACGCACGACATTCGGAATATTATTTAATGTATTAGGTACTATTTCTAATTTCTATAAGTGTGCCAAAATACCTTTATTAAAAAACAAAAAAAGAGTTATTATAAAGTATCTTATCTCACAGTAAATTTTACTACAGTAAGTGTATGGTACATGTGTGTTAATGAATGAATAGGCGTAAGTACTATAAAAACTGATTGAATGACACTTTACAGAATATTAATGTATACAAAGTACTAGTAATACTTATTAGTTACTGAGGTTGTTTAACAATTCAGCGACAACTTTCCCAATGTCATTGTTGAATCGCTGTAGCAGTAAAACGTTTTGAGTTGTGTTGTAGAACCCCATCTCCGAGAGAAGTTTCAGATTTTCTGTGGTGCTTCTCGGACCAGTGCGGTGCCCATCCTGAAAACCAAATAACTAGGCTACTAATTCACTCAAATACAAATACTACTATGTACTACTGTAATAAAATAGCCCATGCACTTTCCTTTTAACAATCCATTTTTATTCATACATAGATAATACAAAGGTAATAAAAAGGAAGGATGGCAGTTATATCTTAGAAGAAAGTTAAAAGTTATACATGTTTAGTTTTACTTTATATGCAGGCCTACTGTGGTTATCCCTACAAAAGAAACTACAGTACGTAGTACGATATCTAAAGCAATGGTTAGGGTGAAAATAAGAGGACACTGAAATGGTACGCTCTCAAATCCCTGGGTGGAGACTGGAGAGACACTCGTTGTCTTCCAAGCCAAATCATAACAGCAATTAAGGCTGTATGTCCACCCAGCCTGTGGAACTCCCGATTTTGGTGTAATTGCTTTAAAATGTGTTTTAAGTTTGTCCCAAATGTAAATCAAAATATGTCATCCTGTAGAGGATTTAGTGTTTTCTCTTACGAATGTTTTTTTTGTGCCAATCAATACGTATTTCCGTTTTTCGGATGTTATTATCTTTTGTAAACTGATGTTGCTGGACATCTTCAAACCTACTTAAGAACATCTGCAAAACGGAAATATTTATTGGAATCAAAAACCATTCATAAGAAAGAGCATAGGATAACATATTTTCTAAACCCAATCCATTTTTTGGTTTAATGTTGTATTCAGGAAAATTTTATATTGCAGTTCATCGATGAAAATGATGTTAGATTTGATGACCTCCAAAACAACATATTTAAAACCAGATTTGGTGAAATTTGTTTTGTTTGTGACTTTCTTGTTATTTTGTGTGTAGTCAGTTTACGAAGCTTCTCAAGAAAAAACGGAAAAGAAAAAGTAGTCTATTGTGAACCTTACACGGTAGGCTACATGTATGGCTACAATTAGATACAAATAGGCTACTTTTATTATGCGCTTGGTCTCGTTTGTAATGTGAATGCCTGAATGGACAAGATAAAGAGTATTTCTTAAACATGAAACATGTTATTTAAATTGTTATGGTCTTACCCCAGGAGACTTGACTCGAAGGTTGCTGAGGACAGCCCTAGCTGTGCTGTAAGCCGACGAAGCCACATTAATGGCACCGTTCACAATTGTCTCTGGTAGGATATGCACGGCAGTTTCAACAGGGCTATGCGAACCATTTGCAGGGCCATTGTTACAACTTGACGCGTTGGCTGTTACATTTACCTTTGTCTCCCTAGTTACCGGAGCCGTAGTAAAATTGAAGACACTGGTTACGGGAGAATTGTGTTTCCCCCCCGAAGACGTCCGACTTTGTGAGAAAGAGTAGCTTTGTGAGAAGGTAGACTCGGGTCCCGGCGGTCCCACGTTTGGCGTGGCGGTAAATTTACCGGCTCCGTGCGATTGTTTCTGTTTCTTTTCTTGTCTATCACGTTTGGGCGTGAACGGTTTCGCCTCAAAACCCAACGGAATCTTGGTCGCTCCGTCGGCAGGCCACGCGTTGGCCAGAGGGACGCACGAACCTTTGCTGTCGACGGCGTAGACTTCGGATTTGAAATCTTCCGAGTCCCACCATCTCTCTGTGGTTTCGAAGGACGTCGTCGACGAGTAGCAAGCTTCGGCCTCCTCGGGAGATTCCGTGTTTTCGGACTTGGTTTCAGTTGGTCGCGCACCGGGACCGGACCGTTCTTCCACGTCGGAGCGGGACTCGCTCGTGGCGGAGAAACAAAAGAAGGGTGGCGCGTCGGGAGGGCTCGCGGGAGAGTCCTCGCCTCGGGGTTTCTCTTCCTTGCGGTCGTCTGGCAGGGAGCAGGCGGGCACCTTCTGGTCCTCCTGGCTGGCCGAGCGGAGCGTGAAGCACGCCGGCATCGGCACCACCACGAAATTCTCGTCGTCGGACTCGGAAGAGAGGCCGGCCCCCGAGATGATGCTGAGATTGTCGTCGTCTGAGTCGCTGTCATACTCGGGACCCCGACTGTGCGCCACTTTCGCCTCGCCCATCGAGTTCGCCTTCTGCTGATCTGGGGACTCGTTGATGTTGTTATTGTTTGGAAGATTACATATTAGGTTGGATATTTGCTCCGATTTACATTTCATAGATGAATCGACAACAATGTCACCCTGTATGTTTGTTTCTACTTCAATATTATGTATGTGGTGACTGTTTGCAGCATCTGTAAGAAGAGAAAAAAAATTATAAACTTCAATCTTATATATTGTGTATTAAAGTGTGTAAGAAATTACTAGTAAGCAGATCAACACTGTTTATGAACGTTTTTGTAAAGATTCAAACAACCATAAATAAAAAATAAATGATTACACTTACAATCTCTATTTCAGTTTGTATATACACTATAGCATTGGTTATATACTTATATTTGACTTTCAGGGGACTATTGATGGTTGTAAATGAAAAGTAGTGCTTCCTTTCAAACCCTTTCGTATAAGATCGAGATTTTCTTAAAGCACCTTTGGCTAATCACGATGAAAAAGCTTACACTTCAAAAATTTGAAAACAACATGCTAGAAGGTAAGTTAGGTTCTTAACATGCAGTCAAATAAATCTTACACTGTAGAAACCTTATACCTCGTTCACACTGTGCTTCTTAACCTTAGTTAAAGTAACTGCAGTTATTATATATCACGTGACATTTTCTTAACGTTGATTTGATTCAACTTATGTTCACATTGGCATCACAGTAACTGAGTTCAGTGACATCGCAACAAGCCTTATAAACGAAAAATATTTCGAGTTCACAAGGCAGTGTCTTTTATTCTGTCATGGCCGACATTGTTTACCTTTCAGCTGTTTAATCATCTTTTAGTTTCGTAAAATTGATTTCCCTGTGATTTTTCACTGTTTCAATGTAACCTTTTGTGTGTATATGCAACAAGACATTATTATACATGGGTATTTCACCATTTAAAGCAGTTGCATGAATCATGTACGGTAGAATAGTGAGAGTAGGGCTGTGTCTAGGCCTAGCCTGGCAATGACCTTGTAGATAACTCAGTTAAAAACTTAACTGAGTTGTAGGAACGTAGTTAGGCCGTTAACTGCAGTTAAGTTAACTGCGTTCCGTTCACATAGCATTGGTAACTGGAGTTAACGTGTTAACTACAGTTAAGAACTGTAATGTGAACAGGGTATTAGAAGTACATATAACAACACAAACAATGGTTTGTTTGGACGTACGCAAAAAGTTGTGCGGCGTTACGCGGTGTAACGCCGAGCACTGTACGTCGATACCTTCTAAACTGGTAAAATGATGCCCGCCCAATACGAATGCCAATGAGGTCAGCTTCCTAGATTCATTGGAATTTACATGCAACCTATGAATTCTATGCACATGATTTTGTCACCTATAATTTCGTTTTCGTATTAGACTTGATAATAATATTATGAAAATGGAGACGTGCAAGATATCCCCAATCATATAGCTTAGCCTATCAAACCTTACCGTTAAATCTCTTGACATCAATTGGCGGAAATTCGTTTGTCGACGATGCAATATTATCCAGCATTTCCAGTTTCCCCTCACCTAGCTTCTCAGACTTGACTTTAGTTTTTTTCAGAACACCATTCAATTTTTGATCTGATGATCCAACCTCAGACTTATCGCTTTTGTTGGGTTCCTCTACAACCACAGCACAGCCAATCCAGTGTCCAAACCTTTCACCCATATGGTAGAAATGCCAGTATGACTCAAAGGTACCAGGAAAATCTGTTGAAATTCAAAAATTTAAAATTTGCACTTCAGTAGGCCTAAATAGTCAGTTCTGGTAAATGCTACAATCATGGTCATTAATGGGAAAGGGTGGTCTCACATTTCAAACCATACCAAATCTTTATTTTTAATTGTGTGTGGCAGGGTGTCGATGGACAAGATAAGAAGTATTGTGATCAATAAGAAAGTGGGAGTGGAGAACCTTAAGCTTAAGTTGGGAAAAGAGAGGCTGCAATGGTATGGTCACACGAGAAGAATGTCAGGTAACAGAATCCCAAAACTAGCTTATGAGATGAAGATGGAAAAAATGACAGTAGGAAGACCTCAAGACAGATGGCAAGACCAGGTGCAAGCAGATGTGGAGAGGAGTGGGCAGTGGTTGAGGAGAGGGAGAGGTGGTGAAAGAACAGGAATGTGTGATGTGTGAAGATGAAGTGCCGAGCTTGGCAGGTCGGTGGTCACCTGATTCCATGATGCCCTGAACTGTTGGGGGAAACACCCCTTTACCCAACTAAATAATGTTGGAATAAAGTGGATACTTATTAATATTATCATACTTGCCAACTTTTACGAATTATTCGTAAAATTTACAAAAAAACTGCATTCCTTTACGATTTTACGATTGCCTTGTTTATTTTACGAATTTTTCAAACTAAAAAAAAAAATCGTTTTTGTTTTTTTTTAAGTGGCGTGCTTGGTCAATTATGCTATAGGCCGGACGCCGTAACAAAGAAGGTGTTGTCGTCACGGATGATGTAATAGCAAGTGACCTCACACCTTGTAATACCAACTTAAATGTAGACTACTACTCAAACTCATTGCCTTACCAGAAGTAAACATGTATTGTTATTTCATAGGTTGGTGGACATGGGCCCTGGATTAAATGCTATTTTTCTCCCTCTTGGTATGTGTTTGCGGTTTAATTATGCAGGAATAAACTTTAGTTTCTTATTATCTAATTTATTACATTCACTTATAAATTAACAACTACTTAATTATGTTTGGGAAAATTTAAAGTAGTTCCGTCCCATCATGCTAGGCATGAAGGTATGAAGAAGGAACAGCTACGGACGACCTACCTTTGTCATTTGCTTTGTCTGTCTGCATATTGTCGTACCCTAAAGGCACAGGGAACGCATATGACCACTCTGAAAGATCCCGAGTAATGTTTTCAGTGTCAATGTTTCTTGATACGTATCGGTAATAAATTTTCATAAATAATATTACAGGGTAAATCAGCCAAACACGGGCGTTACAGTTATAGAAAAAACGCCGCCATGTTTCCCCCGCATGAACTCAACTCCTGTCAAACACGAAACGGCAATAAAAACAACAGACCATCAAATGACTAAGAAATACATCAAGTATCCTATAGCAACACACAGAAGTCAAAGCTTTCTTGATGGTAGTATTTTTAAGTCACCGCCTACCAAAGCTAGTATTTTCTAACACCGCCTTGCCAATCAGTGTATTTTCTCTCTGACAGGTATAGTGCGCGGATGAGCACTGCGTAAACGTCCACATATCACTACGCCGGCCAGAGTAATTACTAATTAGTTGTGACGACACAACCTTCTTTGTTACGGCGTCCGGCCTATACAAATTAACAAGTGCTACCTAACATTGGAAAGTGTAAGCCGCCCACTCTATATAACAAATCTATAGAGAGACTCCTATAGAAGTGGATGGAAGTCCACCATTGCAATGGATTTCTTCAAATGGCACATAAGAGTAAGTTTTAGATACTGTGAAAAGAATTATAAAAAAAAGTCCCTAAAACCCTCCAAAATGCACCAAATTGCAACAAGATTCAAAAAAAAATTTGGGGAGCAAGCCCCCGGACCCCCCATTTTTCTGGGGGCCAAGCCTTGACCCCCGTCTTGCCGCGCAACTTGAACAGCCCTTATATGCTTGTTTTGGAATGTAAGGAATTTTTAAATTATAAAGTTGGCAGGTATCCTATATAGTATAAAGTATTATCTCAAGATTGTAGAATGCTACTCAAAATTGGAAAACTGAAAGCTTAGCCCACTGTGGTTTGGTGAGACCTACAGAATGAATGCTAAATGTATCTAAATCTAACATAATTTATAAACAAACTCGGAAAATCTTGTGTTGTCCTTAAAGGCCTATTTTCACATACAAGTAAGTATTTTTTGTTTTCAAATAGACATTAAAAAAATAAGAAAACCGCAGTTTATGGCAACTTTGGACGAGGCCTACTCCCCCTACAATGATTTGTTTTGACGCGCGCCTCAGGGCATGTGACGTTGTTGGATGCGGGCCGAGCGGCTGGGCGAGGCGCGACTCGGGTAGGAACACCCGTTGCGTGGTGCAGTAAGGGGTTGACACTTGACAGTCTGTATGGATGGTTGTTTCTCAGATTTGCTTCAAGAGATGTCTAATGAATAGTTTTATTAATAACTAATGTGAGTGCTAATATCCAGCAGTTTATTAAGAGAGTGCACGGACAAGTGGATTGTGTAGAGTACGTCTTTAGGTTCTAGTTGATTATTTGTAGTTGTAGTTTCATTATGCTTGTCGTGGAGGCATTAAGCATAACGGACATTGTAAGTGTCAAAACTGTTATGTTATTATTGTAAATGGCCATATAGACTATAGTGTACGTATCGTACCAGGACCAGCTATATTAATAAGTAATCATGGTATTAAATTGTTGTGCGTACGGATGCAATAACAGTCTTGTAAGTCCGATCGACATGTCGTTTCACCGTTTTCCAAACAGGGACAAATCTCCAGTGCCTTTGGGTTTTTAGCCAGTGCGACATAAAAACTGGCTATCAAAAATTAATAGTAAGAACTCTGTAGGCCTACCAAGCAAATACACTCGTGTATGTTCCGAACATTTTATTAAAGACGACTATGAAACTACCAATAGTTTGAAAATGGAAAATTAATCTAATGAAAAAAAAATCGAAACGTGTGTTAAAAAAATGAGCAGTTCCGTCTGTCAAATTGAGAGGCAGCATTGATACCCCTGTAAAAACAGAGAGAAGTACATGTATGTTACCTTGCCGCTCGAAACAAGCACGTCCGTTATTGAAAACATTTAAACCCAAAGTGTCCAAAGTACATCCCCACATCGGGGTGTACTACTCTACGATTAATGTTTATGTAATGACGACTCACTAAATCACGAAACATTTCAGAATAAACCTAAAGAGATTGAAATAAAATTTGAGCTTGATATTGAAACACTAATAAGAGCTAACCAGTTTGCGGAGGGGGTGACGGGTGCAAGTTCGGAAAGTAAAACCGATGAAATGAACGACCACGACGTATCGTTTGAAACTAGGGTTTTAAAATTTCCTGAAATTTTTTGCTCGGGAAAAAAACCCGGTTTTTTTCAGTTTTTTTCCAAAAAATCCGGGAAATTTTGGGAAAATTTCGTTTTCACCTAAAATATATAATATGTAAATTCCTTGTGGTGAGAAATGTGACCGACGTCTAATCTAATGTAAAGCTGTAATGAAGTACCAGGAAGAAAGGATATAGAGACTATTTACTGCCTACTGGGCCACTGGCCACATAGACAAAGCTCTATGCCACCAAAAAAAATCACAAATTGTAGGTTCTGTAGCTGCTAATGATGATGATGATTTTCAACTTCTTGAAGATTTAGATGCCAAAGACGAAGTGGGTGAACAATACGAAGTGTCCGACTCCGACTTCATAGGGCCCAGTAGGCCTACCACTGAGTATGCAATTGATCACCATAGGAGGATCAGGAATGAGTTAGGCCTAACTTGGAGAGAGACAGATTGATTGTGATGAGAATGAGAATGAGATGATTATGACTGATGGGTAGAGATCCTTGTAAATGGATTTATTTTTTAGCATATTTCGTTTTATTAAATCCAAATTTCGCTGTTGAGCAGTAATTTCAGCTTTTTGGCGGTGTTTCAATTTTAATTTACCAAATCTAATTTGTATCTAGTATTCTAACGTATGTGGCATGCCTACATTGTCGCCTACATAAATCTGTTGCGAGCCGGTTTAGCAGGTGTGGAAGGGTCACTGCAGTCACTGCAGAAAATGTTGAAAATTACGTTTTTGACAGAAATTCGGCAATTTCGCGTCAATTCAACAGCTTCAGTCATTTTCGTTTTTATAACAGTAAACTTATGCTATTTCGCATATACACAGGATTTCGTTTTATTTTGCGATTTAAAAAGACTATTTTTGGACTCGCACAGACTGTCATGCCAACATATTTCAATTGCTGCACGTTTCAAGTAATTTCGCGCTATCGCGCATTGCGAAATACAAGGATCTCTACTGATGAGCACCCCGTGTGGTGTCTGCAGCTTCCTCGGGCCTGTGACCCTCCCTCCCCCTCCAATCCTCCCTCTACAGCTGTTTACTTCCCACTGGCCACACCACCCCGTGTGGTGTCTGCAGCTTCCTCGGGCCTGTGTCCCTCCCTCCAACTCCAACCCTCCCTCTACAGCTGTTCACTGCCCACTGGCCACACCACCCCGTGTGGTGTCTGCAGCTTCCTCGGGCCTGTGACCCTCCCTCCCCCTCCAATCCTCCCTCTACAGCTGTTAACTGCCCACTGGCCACACCACCCCGTGTGGTGTCTGCAGCTTCCTCGGGCCTGTGTCCCTCCCTCCAACTCCAACCCTCCCTCTACAGCTGTTCACTGACTCGTGCGTGAGGACTAGGCTGAAGCTTTATTTTTCTAACGTTTTTATTTAAAAAATGTTAATTCATAATCTTTAATCCATAATCATTCATTGTTCATTAGTAGTTAGGATTTAGGATTATGATTAGTATCTCTATTCTTGGTGTCTTGCATTGTTCGTATTTGTAACAACGTTAAAAGTTTAAATTGGTTATTTGTAGTAGTACTTTGGGCCTGTTTTCAATTTTTCCCAAAAAACCCTACTTTTCCCGAGCATCGGAAAAAAACCAAAAAACCCGGGTTTTTTTCCGAAAAAAACCCGGTTTTTTTCCACCATTTAAAACCCTATTTGAAACAGAAGATTTTGACGAATGTGAATCTATCAATGATAGTGAGAGTGATCACATCGATGACGATCAATTCAATACGATGACAATACAAGTTCCTCCAAGCCAAGCATACACCCTTCAACTGTCCGATAGCGGTCGGGGTGGTGGGGCGCGCCATGGATGGCTAGTAACAGAAGATTTTGATTTTTTCTTCGCTACTGAGCGAAGATGAGTGAACGCGGCACAGCTCGCATCCAACTACGTCACGCGTGTGACGTCACCCAATGAACATTCTTGATGAAAATTGCTCATAACTTGTTTAAATACGGACCGATTTCTTTCATTTTTGTTCCTAAATTCTTTAAATAATTCAAGGTCTGACATAGATGAACTACAACGCTAGATGACAATATGCCTTTAATATAATCCTTAATATATGTTGTTTCATCTCTCAAACACAAGGGTTTACAATTCAGGTAAGCTGTTGGGGTCTATCCTTCTACCCATCATACTGATTATAATTAATTGGAACTCGGAACAAGATAAACATATGTTCTAGTGAGGGAAAAGGTACAGAAGGACAGCTTGCCTGAGAAAGTAGATAGGTACTGATTATAATGTTAGATATATTTCTCATTCAGTTTGTAGGGCCTAGGGCTTACCAAACCACACTGTTCTATGCCTTCAGTTTTTCGATTACGAGTACAGCATCATTGAAACATAATTTAAAAAATGAAAATTTCATGCAATTTTTATCCCGGTACTATCCGTCTTTCTTAATGCCAGTAACTTTACCTGGTGCTCTAAAGTTGACTGCAATCTGCCCCTTCTCTCCAGGCTCCAATATTGGGCATTTCACACTAGGCTCTTCTGGCTCTAGTCCGAGAGTACCCCAAGCCAAACGTAACTCTGTCTGAATACCAAATAAGCAAAGTCTTAGTTGTAAGTTACATAGAAAAGAAAAACGTGTAACAGAGATGAGTATTAATTGGAAAGATGGCCAGTAATATTATGAGCAAAAGAGGAACTGGAAAAGAGCAGGTAGGCCCGTAGGGCTGATTTATAAGAGGGGGGTTTGATCACCAGAGAACACCTGGCTTTAGAAAGCTATGAACTACACTTTGTGGAGATCTAACTCAAAAGTTGTACCAAAATACTGCAATTGGCATGAACTCCAACGACATGCGAGCAATAAAATACTAACAAACCTTGTCAGTCCAGGGAAGTGTTCCATTGTTCATGATTTCCCAAATCTTAGTGAACCTCTTTCCCAGTTTGATATGTGTTTCAGCTTTGGGGCCGTCATTGAGTAAAATAGCATCCATTAAGTATGTGCCCACCGGCCCGTCGCTCGAGCGTTTTCTGGCCGTCTTCTTCTCGGGTACTCGATCCCACCCCGCAAGCGGCTTCGATTGGGATTTCTTCTCCATCATACGCTTTGTCTTGTTCTCCAGTTTCTCGAGTTTTGAATCCAACTTCTTTTCAAGTTTCTTTTCACGCTTGTGCAGCTTTTCTATCTTTCTCAATAGTTTGTGATCCCTGGAAAATGAAAAGAAATTGTCTGTAAGATCCTGCTGTCATGTACAACTCTAGGCATATGTCTTATTCTACCTTTAGCAGTTAAATGCATATATTTATTTCTTTATTGTCATATTTGATGAACCCGCTACTCTTCTATTTGGTATAGACAGATTTATTTGCGTAATTGTCGACTCTACTGAACCGGTAACATCATTACCGGTACATATGACCTTATTAACCTACCTCTGGTCACTTCCCAAAGCTGTATCTGATGATTCCTCGTCTGAAGATCTTCTTTTAACCTTGGTCGCAACATATCCACCACCATTCTTTTCCCCAGAGCGATTGCTGTTGTTGCCCATCATGCTGCCTACCAATTGTCGAGTATTTGCCGTCACTTCCGTCACAATCTCATGCTTCATCTAGAAATATGTAATGATAAATTACAAAATGGCAAAATCAACAAATTATGCATAAGATTGCTGTCTGCATTTGTTAGTAGTAGTATGCGATGTTTGGGCGTCTGAAGGCCACTGCATTTGTTAGTAGTAGTATGCGATGTTTGGGCGTCTGAAGGCCACCATCAATTTCAATAGGGAGGGAGCATATACTTCCCAAGTGCTGCTTAAAGATGCTCTTAATTGTCCCATCAAGATACAAACTACAAAGTAATCAACTTATTGACATGTGCAATCCGACATTTACTAATCCAACTCAGTCAAGAGAAATCCAAGTGTTTCCATTCATACTGGAAAGCAATTCTCACTTGTTCCAGAATCAATCTCAACTCAAGCTAATCTCACCAACTCAACCATTTATGAACGAGATTTCTCTTTCAATTGATCAACTTTTAAGTTTTAACTGATAATTATGTTCGATTGAATGGAAAACAAGCAGGCCTAACATGATAGAAGAGGTATATCGCTTTTTCACGAAATTGCTAGACGATGATTCTGACAAAGAAATACATTTCCCTACTAATACAATCACCAAATGCAAATTTTCTTCATTTACCAAGCTAAACAAACACCACTAGTGTCCCTTTTATCGCTCAATGTAATCCATTCCATCCTGACTTCACAGCAGTTTATCCAACTAACTACCTAACTACTGATAACTTTTGAGATGAATTCTGGACTCTGGTACGCAGAATGTGAATAGGGGTGAGGGCAGAGGCTCAGTTAAGACAGGTTTATATAGGCCTAACATAGGACAGGCCATCCATAATGTAAAAAACTAAAAAACGTATCTATAATGTTTGTAACAAATCGGCTTACTTTTCTACTCGAGCCGAGTGATGAAGACTACTAGGCCTAGTTCGCCTAAACGTCTCAGACAATTATTTGTTAGTCTATTCATCTACGTATATGTTTCTCAATGCGACCTAGACCTATCTACATTCTCAAGTAAGCTGTTGTCCTTCTGTAACTTTTCCCTCACTTGGCCTAAAACATATTTATACATGTCTTTAGTTCGAATCATATAGGATAAACGACAACGTACAATACCGGTAGCCTACAATAATTAACATACCTGGCTAAGCTAAGTATTCGTCATAAAATTAATTTTAAGGATGTGGACTAAATAATCATATTATTAATAATAACAAGAATGCAAAAAAATGTACATACCTTTTGCATATATTTCTTGAACCATGGAGGAGGTAAGTCTTCCTTGTCCGTTTTGTGTTTTTTACGGCGCTCCTCCTCCAACTTCCGGCGTTCTTCCTCCAACTTGGACATTCTCTCGATTTTTTCCATTAGGATCTTGTTATACTTCTGTAGGTCTTCCAAGTCCTTTGTCAGAACTTGCTTAATGGACTTCATGTTATCTTCAGCAGCCATACCATTATCTGGCAGGCCAACCAATTTCGGTTGTATCAAGTCGAAAGAATGGTTAAATCTATCTGTAAGCTTGACACCTCTGGCATGTTTGTACTTCAGTGAGCGCTTCTTGTCCATTCTGGCGACAGTAGGCTGGTCGGGACACTCCTGCTTATCCACCTTGAGAATGATCTTGCGCCCTTTGCGCGACCTTTCTCGAGCAAATTTAAGAGCTTCTTGAAATTCACATTCACTCTCGATGGGAAGCTCGTCGCCTTCACTGTCCACATATGCCACTGAGATGTGTTCCGGTGTTCCCAGGTTTTGACTCTGAAATCAGAGAACAACATTTAACCAGCCGGTAGCCTACCTATGTGTAGGCCTACTAGGCCTACAATTTTTTTCTTTGTGAGCATAAACACTTTGCTCCTCACGATGAGGTCTCAACTGAGAAGGAATAACAGTCTGAATAATGTTAAGACTGATTTAACTCTCGAACACATATAGAGAGAGGGTCTGCTGAATGCGAGCAAACTTTAACTGGTCTCCTGAGAGCAAACAATTCCACCCTCACACACACACACACACACACACACACACACACACACACACACACACACACACACACACACACACACACACACACACACACACACACACACACACACACACACACACACACACACACACACACACACACACACACACACACACACACACACACACACACACACACACACACACACACACACACACACACACACACACACACACACACACACACACACACACACACACACACACACACACACACACACACACACACACACACACACACACACACACACACACACACACACACACACACACACACACACACACACACACACACACACACACACACACACACACACACACACACACACACACACACACACACACACACACACACACACACACACACACACACACACACACACACACACACACACACACACACACACACACACACACACACACACACACACACACACACACACACACACACACACACACACACACACACACACACACACACACACACACACACACACACACACACACACACACACACACACACACACACACACACACACACACACACACACACACACACACACACACACACACACACACACACACACACACACACACACACACACACACACACACACACACACACACACACACACACACACACACACACACACACACACACACACACACACACACACACACACACACACACACACACACACACACACACACACACACACACACACACACACACACACACACACACACACACACACACACACACACACACACACACACACACACACACACACACACACACACACACACACACACACACACACACACACACACACACACACACACACACACACACACACACACACACCCAGGACACAATCACACCGAAACTCTCCCTCATTGCTGACTTGCAATTAGATCGAGCAACCAGGTATAGGCCCAGGCCCTATACCCAGTGTTGTTAAGCTACTTTTACTTTTACTTTTCAAGTAGCACTGTTACAGTTAGGCCTATAGCTACTTGATCATTCAAAATAACTTAAGCAACTCTTCAGCTACTGTCATTTGTAAGTAGCTTGCTACTTGTGCAGCTACTTAAAATAAGTAGTGATGCTACTTTACAGCTACGCCTACGTTACTATTTAAAATAAGTTTGGGTCCACGGTCTGAAATTGCTTAAAAATTAATGACAACTTCATATTTACTGTAATTAAAAATAGTTAAAATAGGCCTAGTGTTCACAATGACGTAAAGTACAGAAAATGTGCTGAAAGCATTCAAGACGACGTAAGTAAGAAAATTAGTAACAGATAAAAGGGAACGTATGACACACTAAGGCCTAGGCTTAGGTAGGCCCTACGACAATACGGTCCACTCAACGGAAGTGAGTCATAGGCCTAGGCCTACTCATCAGTTCATGGTGTCAAACAGCAAACTCAGCGCTGATGAGGCGGCCTTGGAACTATGAGCCATTAAAGCAAGAAGGGCAATGCCAGTTGTCATCCCGAATCTGTGACGGTGGGAATTGTGGTGCCCTTAGGCGAAACAAACGTTAAACACTGCCTACCTAGCCTACCCTAGGGTAGGCCTAGGCCTAGGCTACCCTGTGAAGGAGTTCCTTGGTCTTCTGACAATAACAACGTTAACCAGGCCCTATGCCTGTGATTTAACATATCAACAGAGTTGGGGAGTAGCGCGCTACAAGTAGCGCGCTACTTGTAGCATGCTACTTTTATCTGTAGCGTAATCGGTAGCGCGCTACATTAGTCAAATAGCAAAATGTAGCGATAGCATGCTACAAATTTTGTAGCTGTAGCGAGAGAAGTAGCGCAATATTTAACGCTACTTTCAACGAAGTTCACGTTGTTTAATTTTCCCGCCACGCACGGAAAGTCGCAAGTCGACGCTGCAAAATAACGGTTGATTTTCGAGCAAAGAATTTCGGAAGGTGTTTGCCCTATAATCCCTTGCCACCCCCACCAACCCTTCGACGCAGTTCATTCATTCACCCCTGCTGTGTGTCCGGCTTAGAACAGGTTGAGGCTGGCTACTACAGTTGTTTTCTGGTGTGAGCTCGAGTGAGGTCGACATCGTTTAGTAGCTGTTTCCCGATTTTTCTGTTTGTTTGGTGAGATTGCGACTTGTTTGTATTATATATTATTTCAAATTAAACCTGTTGACTATTTCTATTAGTAGTATTGATTGTAATGATTGATTGACAATGTCAGCAGACAGTGGTACTGCTACAAATGTGACTGTGAGCGATCATGGAAGTGATGACGATAGTGACGCGTGCGATAGTGTTGGTGGGATACAAAAACTACCGTGGCCAGCATATGAAAAGTTTTTTAAATATGTTGGCCCTGGTAAGGATGGCAAGAAAACTTTATATGCACAGTGCAAGCTGTGCATACCTAACAAAAAGATTGTGTCAGCAAGCACCTCATCGTCGTACAACTTACGGCTTCAAGTTAAGGTAAGAGAAACTGGCATACATTTTACATCATATTCATATTATGTTATCACATTCACTTCATTATGCAAAATTAAATAATTTTGTAGTTTTGAAATCGTCTAACTCTAATGACAGTAATATAGTAATAGCGTTGAGGTGAGGTAAAGTAACCACATTAGCCAGGCAACAATACTCGACTCCTAAGGACCACAAATTAAAATCTAGAATACATTGAACGAAGCGGTTCGGCGCTGCAGGACAGGAGGCTCTAATTCGGGACGTTGTGGGTTCGATTTCCATTACCGGCAATCATGCCTGAAGAGTGAAGTTTTTCAGAGATATTCTCCAACCCGTCATAATAGACGAACGCTGAGATTGAGCCTACAAAATTCCATACCCCAACAAGTAAAAACGATTTACTTGTTTTTGTTTACCTTACTTGGCCGATATTAATTACTCAATGTCTAGGCCTATTACCAAAATATGTCATATTCATTGGATATATTATATTAATCAGTATATCAATTAGTATTACAAAGAGGTACAAGAGGTCGTGCATGAATTTTACCCGAAACAATATATCTAATAAACATATCTCTGTGTTTCAGTTTGTATAGGGCCGAGAAATTAATTACTGTTAAAATAATTTGCGGTCTGTAAATAAAAAATAAAAATATTTAATGACTACAAAAGATTGAGTCTAGTCTAGTCAGTTGGCAGTTAGTGAATATTTTCAATTTTGTGACTCGCTGACCCCTAAAGTAACTTTAGTTTTTATTATCTATTTGTTTTTAAGAGAGCACACGCTTCCGAAGAAAGTAAAGTTGAGGCACACATCGCATCCGTTTCAAAAAAGAAAAGGGCGGTTGCCGATTCTGAAGCATCGACTTCATCATGTACCCAAGGAAGACCCTTGAAACAGGCCAAATTGTTTGATATGAGACCAAGCGGGATCCCGTCTCAAGAAACCATCGACAAATTGGTTTTTGATTTCGTAATTGGAGAATTGGAGCCATTTTCCACGGTAGAAAAGCCCAAATTTAGAAGACTTGTATCCGGCTGCTATCCAAACAGATCTTGTCTATGTCGTAAAACTCTCGTGAAAAAACTCAATGACGAGCTACTTCAAATGAAGAAGAATTTGACCCAGGAATTGGGTTGTGTCGATTCAATATGCGCAACCGCTGATTGCTGGACAGCTTATCGCCGGTAAGTATTTCATTTCAATTTCAATTTATAGACAATAAAAACACGATTACATTAAATTAAAAATAATATAGATCTAGGGTAACGTAAATTTAAAAAAAAAATTATTTACAAGGTGCTAACTAAGCCTACTGTTCAGATTAAAGTGGTAACTTATTATGAGTAAGGAACATATTTAATTTTTTTTTTTAGTAAGATTGATTACTTTGCAAATTAAAAGAGATGTTCATGTTGCGTTTGTTCAAACGCCCACGAGGAACGGAGCAATCAGTTGTGTATTGGTCTCTAGGGCGGCACCGCGAAGTTTATTAGTGGGGCTTGTGTAGATGTGTTTGACAGTGGCAGGGAAAATGTTTAGACTGAATCGCTAATAATTCTGTGCGGGTAGGGGGGGCGAGAGAAAGCGAAGATTCAAAGAGAGATGGATAAGATAATCCCAGCTGACCGCCCGTGAAAGGCCGATGCCAGCAGCGGAATTTGTGAAGGAAAAGATGTTTCCTTTTACTGCTTCCGAGAATCAACAAAGAGATGAGCAAGTGCGAGGCGAGACAGATAGACGAAGAAGCCTCGATTCTAAATACAGTATAGCCATGTGGCCCTGTTTCTGTATTTTTTTGTATTCACCTATCAAAGAAATATACAACAATGCAGTTGCCTAGCAACAGATTATTGTATTTAACTATGGAGATTTTTCTTCATGGCACATTGTTTTCCTAAAACTGCAACACCTCACAAGTCACAATATCAATACCGTGCGATAATATAAAAATATAATCAATATATTATTATCATCGCGATAATATAATATTTATAATTATCGATGATGATTTGTGATCAATGTTGGCATCACTAATCTAATATTATTATGTAAATAGTAAATACAATGTGAAAACAATTTCGGGTTAAACTGGTTATACAATAGGTTGTTTGTTTGTTTGTTTGTTTGTTTGTTTTACTGTAGCTCATTTATTGGAATTACGGCTCACTGGATAGATCCAGTTTCCATGGAAAGGAAATCGGCAGCGTTGGCTTGCCGACGTATGCTAGGTAGACACACGTATGACAAGATCGCCGCATCCATGGAAGACGTACTGAAAGAGTACCGGATTCATAATAAAGTAACAAAAACAGTCACTGACAATGGGTCTAACTTTGTCAAGGCTTTTCGGTGAGTTTTAATTAACTTTTAAGTTTTAATATGTACGAAACAAATCAAGCGGGAGACCTGGTTCGATTCCTAGTCGGGGTTGGATTTTTTAACTTCTGGAATTATCAAATCAAGAGTGGTTTGTTTTAATTTAAACTTAGCTAGCATTACATTTTATTGTGTTATTCGTCTTGCCCCTCCCCCTCATTCCAACAGTAAAAGCAAAAACCTCCACATTAAATTTCAAATCAAATGTTTTATTTCATTGGCAGCATGTTACCATGTTATTATCATGTAATTAATGAATTAATAAGGCTTTCTTTAAAAGCAATGCGTATGCTAAGCTCATATTTTTTTATGTGCAGAGAGTATGCCTTGAGGGCTGACCCAGTTTCAGACGCTGACGAAGACGAGGCGTGGAATTCCGACGACGTACATGCTGTCAGCATTACTGACATTTTAACGGAAGGAGATACCGAGTCTGCAAATGGAATGGTTCCTTGTTTGCCCCCCCATCAACGCTGTGCTAGCCACAGCTTAAATCTTGTTGCAACTAAGGATGCTAACAAAGCTGTGGACACAAACAACGAATATAAAAAAATTTGCCGGTCAACGTTTGCCAAATCCCAAGCGATTTGGAACAAACAAAATCAATCTTCAAATGCCGCCGACATAATCAAGGAAAAACTTGGCACTTATTTAGTGTGCTCGAATGCCACACGTTGGAATTCGCTGTACAATTCCTTGTTGCGTCTTTTAAAAATGATAGACAACAAACGTGATGAGTTGGACGCCGTTTGTGACGAGCTGCAACTTCCGCGGATTCTGCCCAACGAACAAGTCTTTATCAGGGAGTACTGCTCGGTAAGTTAGTTGGTCTCAACAAACAGTTTATTTTACTGTAAAACAATATTCTTCATAAATAGTTATTAGTTTTACTATTTATTTACTCAGTCCCATCACACTGCACTTAATCTACGTTGTCATAAATGATAATTATATTTTATTTTTTCAAGTGATTTTAAATGTCGAAAGGCAAAACTAATGACAAAATGGTTTAGCCGCGGTCGCTTAGCCGGTTCCCATACGAACACCGAAGTTAAGCAACCTCGGGCTAGGTCAGGAGGTGGATGGGTGACCATTCTCCTCTGAAACACTGGTTACCGTTGGTTAGAAGAGCAGATTAGAGGGTTCGAAAGCTTGTGTAACAGCTTCGTTCTTCTCGTCAACTGCTCGGCAGTCTAGGTTAGTGGAGGAACCTATATGACTGGTCAAAGTTACACCGTCCTTTCGGATGGGACGTAAAGCCGATGGTCCCCTTGGTACTTCTCGACAGGAGTAGGGTACATGCCGGTACCAGGCTTCCCCTCCTCCCTTCCTCATCATCATTAATCAATCATCATGATATCTGATTAATGATATCTATTAAATTTGCACTAGTGGGACCTCGGTCCTGTTGCAGATATAGAATACTTAACATAACATACCTAAAATTGAATTGCATACATGTTTTAGGTAATGGGAAATGTCGCAACTGCCCTTGATCTTCTCCAGGGCGAGAAGTACATGCACATGGGATATTACACCCCAACGATAACTCGCCTCAAGACGAAGCTGGAAAACGGCTATGCACGCAATCTAAAGCATTGCCGACCATTGGTGACAGCACTAATTGAAGGCATAGACAAAAGGTGAGATTTACCATAGGGCCAATAGCCCAAGGGCCAAGGTTGTGAATTGGTATCCAATAATTATAATTAGGCCTATTGGATGTTGTTATTTTATTATATTTTTATACGGGTTCCCTTCCGCTCCCTTTGTCCCGACCCTCGTTGAACCACCCTGTGGGAGAAACACTGTCTAGTGTCATTGACTGCAATGTTTTGACAGCTATGGCCACATGCATTTCTACATTCCAGGTCAAAATACATGTTATTCATTCGCTAATGGAGTGGTCGGGTTGGCCCTCGAAAGGGTCCTCTCCCCGCCCGCGTGTACACTTTGCACACGTGCTTCGGACAATGTATAGCTCGTGCAGGTGCTTTAATAAAAAGCCCCACTGACGCAACAACACCGTTTGAAATCTATCTGTAAATAGATGCCGCAAGCTGTGCAGGCGTCAACACAAGAACAATTACAAACTGAAGAAATAATAATAAAAACATTCTTCCACCCACCCCCAAAAAAATATTCAACACATTTTTTATATCCATACTGGACATATTGGCGGACGTGTTTTTCCGTTCTCTATCTATTCCACTCATTTTTGCTATCACTAAACAAATTATTGCTCGCAGCCAGTGTCACCCTATGCCGAAAATGTTGTAGGCCTATCATTCCTTCTTTCAGTGGCAGCTCCAATAATTAATTCAATTAATATTTTCGATCATCAGGTTTGAGAGTGCATATCAAGACGAAAATATAAAAGCCGCACTAATGCATCCACTCTTCAAGAAGGACTGGGATTACCTGAAAAACAACCACGAGAAACGCGACGCACTTTGCTACGAGCTTAGCGAAGAGCTAAAACGCATGGCAGGAAGAACCACTCAAGTAAACATTGCTAGTGGTAATGAACAACAACAAAACGTGGACGACGACGATGTCTTGGATTTCTTTCACGATGAAGATCATGTAGACGCGGTGGATGACCATGATGTCCTCCATAGTTTCTGGTTGTCCAAGGACAAGTCAGTTAGCTACTTCCAAGACAAACCTTTATTAAAAAAAATCTTTATAAAATACAACACTGCTATCCCGTCGAGTGCTCCAGTTGAGCGACTCTTCAGTATCGCTAAGTCGGTGTTCACTGACAGGCGGGGGTGTCTGAGTGACGTGAACTTCGAAAGCTCATTGTTAGTGAAGGTCAACGTGCTGTCCAAGGAATAAAGATGAATAAACAAAAATGTGTTTTAGTTTGTACAATACATTTAAATCCAGGAAATTTATACTTGTAACTCATTCTATTTCTTTTATTATTACAATAACGTTACAATATTATTTGTTTTTGCTAGTTTTTATGAGTTAATTACTTTGTGTGTATTGATTTTAATATTTCCCATAAGATTTGTGAATGTTATTGTTTTGATAATTAATTATCAATCATGTATGTTTGTTTAGTCATAGAGAATGTTTAGTCATTTAGTTAGTAGTAGTTTAGTTGATTGTTTAGTCATAGTCATACTCATATCTATAGTTTAGTCTTCTAAAATTATTTTTTTAAATACAAAACTTAAAAAATAAAAGATATACCTTTAATTATGTTTTGATTTTTTTTTCATTTCACTTGACTGGAAAATGTTGTTTGATTGCGAAATCAATAGTTTCGCTCGCTACTGGGAATCTAATTGCTAATTTAAATGTTCCTGTTAGGCTGTTAAAAAGTGAAAAGGTGTAGTTGTAGAGTGTAGAGTGCACGTATCATTTGCTATTAGGATTCCTTCCTAAGGAACGTCCCGTAACGCGATCGGTTTTCTTCCGGTCGCACGTGCACGAGTGGTCACGACCGCTGCCCGCTGGGCTGGGATGGGCGGGCGTTTTGTTCGTGAAGCCAGGCCAGTGTCCGATCGGCCGCTTCTTTACGAAACGAACCTCAAATAATCAATTCGTGTAATTTATGGATGGGTGGTTGATGGGTTGGTGAAGAATGATACTTTGAAAACACGTATGATTGACTGATTGGAAAGTGTGACAGCCACTCCCCCTAACCTAAACCCCCTCCCCCGCCCACAACCGCAGCTCATACAATCCCAGCACACTCAGCGGAGCAGCGACAGATTTATACCAGTAGGTATCACGGGGAAACCCTTGAAACTTTTTGTAAAAAGATGTAAATAACGCATGTAGGCCTAGCGGAAAAAAAGCGCGCTACATTTTTTGTGTAGCGGATATAAAGCGTCGCTACATTTTAAAAAGAGTAGCGAAAAAGTAGCGAAGCTACTTTTTTTAATGAAGTAGCTGTAGCGAGAGCATGCTACTTTTTAAAAGTAGCGTCCCCAACTCTGCATATCAAAAACGTTTAACTCCTCACGAGGGTATTGGGCTAAGCCTACGCCCTCAACCAGCCTAGGCCTAGGCCTAGCCTAGGCCTACCAACAAGAAAGAGTAGGGCCTAGGGCCTAGCCCTAGGCCTAGGCCTAGGGCCTAGGTACCTCGGCCCGGATACGGCAACGGGCTAGACCTTGGCCTAGGCCTAGGCCCTGGAATTATATTCAGAGTTTTATCAACCCAACAGCACATAGACAAGATAAAAGTTTTTACTTACCAGATACGATTTAAATGTGCACCAATCCAGAGACGGGTCCGCTGTATCCCAAATGCCTAAACTTGCAATGTCTTCTTCTTTGTTTGGCAACCCAGGTTTCTTCTTCCACTGAAGTTCGAAGATCAACCCACGAGACTCTATTTCAGAAGCCATCCTTGCTAAAACTTGTACTTTTAAAGAATAACGAAACAAATTTGTATTATTTTTTACATTTCACACTGTACCAAGATTATTTTACGGCGTAGTTTAAAATCAAAGATGGTGGTGCGTGATGGACTTCGAGGGAGTGTAGTCAGCTGACGTAAACATTGTTCAGAAAAAGTAGTTCTATGTTTACAAGTACAAATCACAATAATTATTATAGTAATACCTTTATGTCAAACAATTTCCCAAAAGCTGAAACAATATATTCTTTAAAGGTCCAAGATATACTGCATTCAGCCAAGCCCAACAAATATTTACTAAAAATGCCACTAGCTTTGTTGTTGTATTGAATGAAATGTCAATGTCAGAATGAAGAGAGAAATTGACAACCTGCCCATTGAACACACATACTTATATATTACATTAAGTACCTATGTTGCTAGTGCATAACACATTATATGGTGAAAGTACAATCTAATATATAGTTGTTGAGGTATCGCATAACCTACTGGTTTTAATTTAGTTATTAATGTTTGGGTAGGTACTCTTTTATTTCACGTTGGCATCACTTCTTGTTAAACCTACAGTTTTCCGCATGCGCTTCCGTTTCCGTAATACCCCAATTATTTGATTTGATAGCAGGCGTTTTACATTGGTCGACAACTAATTATTTAACTAATAGTAGGATTTACCTACTTGTACAGGAATGTCATATGCACGTATGGGTAAGTACATTTGTGACCAACCTGACACACACGAAGACAGCGCAAATAAGATCATATCATTATGCAGTGTATACTATGAACAAGTACTGATAAGACAGTAACGACTGAAGTTGAACAAGGTACCTCATGGAAATACTTGACATTACATCTGTATTGTCCGTATAACATGTAAACACCGGCTTTGACCGAGATTGATGACTGTTTAAACTAGTAACATGTGATTAGTGAAGTTAAATAAGGTAGACACATGGAAATACTTGACATTTCGTCCGTATAACATGTTAACACCGGTTTTGACCGAGATTGTATGAGTGTGATACATTCAATAAAATAATAATAATAATAATAATAATTAGGGATGACATCGGGTAGTAAAATCTGGATTCGATTCCAGCCCCTCAAGGATTCGGGTAACCCGAATCCTAGAAATGTAAATCACGTCGCTCAACATGTTATTTGAAGGCCATTGACCGCCCGTGGCATAAGCTGCCAGCGTGCGTTCTGTCAGCCAGTGAATCGGTCGGGAAGTGGTAGGGGTAGGCCGAGAGCCAGTGGGAGCACAGGCAAACCAGAACTTGCCCGCAACAATCACACCACATAAAATAGGCTTAATGTATTTTTAATCAAGCCGATAATGGGTACGTAACGGAGCGGGAAAGTATTTTATTGAATGGAAACAGGTCATTTTGTTATCACCATTGTTGGCGCATTGTTGAAGCATACAATTCAACTAAAAATTTACCAGTACAAGATTCGAATCCTTAGAACGGATTCGGGTAATTTTTGGATTCGGGTAACCCGGATACCCGATGTCATCCCTAATAATAATAATAATAATAATAATAATACACAGTTTGGAACAAGTTCATTGTGGACCATCTGTGACGAAAGTACCAAATTTACTTGCATAATTCAAAAATGTGAAATGATTTTTAAACAGGCTTGTCACTAATGTACTTACACCTATACGTAGATACGTAATTCCTGTGCAAATAGGTAAATATTAATAATAATCTAAATATTAGTTCAGCAAGTAATTAGTTGACTACAAACGTCAAAACTATACTGCCAGAAAAGGTTGCAGACAACAAAGAAGGCACATGTGCTGGGTGGATATTCCGATGATATTTGTTTGTATGCGATGTCCAAAATAATTTTTTTTTTTAAATGTTCTTAGTTGTAAGCTCCAGTCAAAGTGGGTCCCTCCTTGTTGTGGCTACACAAAGGGCTCTTGTGCATACCTCGGCCCATTCTTTCTGATAGCAACCCGTGATAAAACTAAATAATGCTAATTTAGAAAGTGTTTCCTGGAGTTAATATAGATGCAAACTTAACTTGGGGAGTACACTCAACAAAACTAACTCCAAGGCTAGAGTACACATGTTTGCACTATGAATAATTAAAGAATCAATCAGCAAATAAACAGAGAAAGTTGCTATCACACTTATGTCAAATGTATCTAGGTATGGAATAGCCGTTTGGTTTGTACAAGCCATTTGAAGGATATTTATAATACAAAAGAAAAAAATGGTTTTTGATACAGAGAATCATGTACAAATATGTGCTAAGATATGAAATATCATGCATTTATATACATGAACCATTAAAACCACTTCATAACCATAACTCAGAACGACTAAGAAACAAGGAATATTATCAACACAACACAAGGCAAAAAGAAAAATATGTACATACCATATTGCAACACAATATAATGCCAGAATGGATCTTATTTAACAGGACAGGACTAGGGTGTCCATTTTTTTTAAATTGAAAAACGGGACAGAGGAGCTATCAGCAAGTAGGCTTTAAGGCTTGCAGTTGCATGGGCTGTAAGGGGTCTGGGGCAAGGCAGAGCCCCAGCTGCCAGAGGCAAAAAATTGGTGCAGTATTATTATTCTCAACACAGCATTTACAATGATCTGAGCAAGCAAGGAAAGTTAATTTGGCACCCCTCCCGTCTTCTCTTCTTTCCACTTTTTCCTGTCTGGCCACCTCTGAAGACTTTAAAGTAGGGATGCACACGATAATCGATATTATCGTTCGATATTCGATATGCAATAAAATTTCGATAATCGATAATACAAATATTATCGAATGGTCTGATTTCTAAAAAAGCGGGTTCGTAAAGCATTATTTTGTTCTTCTCGGACCTTTCTAGTATTGAAATACTCAAAGATACTGCCAAAATACTAGGCCTCGGGCCTCGTAAAATGTGATTATACTCTCAGCAGTGTCACGTCAGATGTGTCCAAGTAATGTTGCCATATCCTTATGTGCTCGATTAGGCGACATATCACTGAAACTGTAAAAGATTACTTCAATTTTGTAAATTTATTATCGTTCGATATTATCGATCGATAATGCAGTCATCTTTTCGATTATCGATAGTTTTTATTTTATCGATGTTCATCCCTACTTTAAAGAAGTTTTACTACAGTGTAAGAAATTTTGTATTTGAAAGGACGCTTAACATATGCATGGAATGGAATATACAATGCAAATTAAAATGCTGGCTCAAAACTACAAAACATTTATTTATTTGAATTGTTCAACCCAAATACCAACACATTCAAATTAATAATTAGCCTATACCCATACTTTCAACAATAATTTATTAGTCAAATCTAAATTGGTACAGACAATATCTTCAGACAAAGGAATAAATAAATTATGAGAATAGAAGACAGATTTGCCCACAATTATTCTACTAAGTAAAACCTATCGTAGCACAGTAGTACTGCAGTTAATCATTTCAAAAGATTGGGTTTGGATGGTGTCACTGTACCACTCACTACAACATTATTTCTGTGAAGTAGTACTGTATTGCATTTTAAGTTTTAACATTGCCTCACAGTAACAATATAAAAGATACATTTACATTTAGGAAACAGCGTGAAAAGCAGAAGTTGCCATGCTGGGCATCCATCTTGACTGCTAAACCACCTGGGCTGACAATCACAAGGTACTTGTATCATATTATCTATCTTTCTCGGAGTACTTGTAGTTTATAAATGGGAAATGCTGTAAGTATTCATTGGCTTGAGTCCCAGTTGTATTGTATTGTATAATGTATTATATCTACTATTAGCATCCATTGATCTATGCGATACATTGATATCGGATTTGTCAAAAACTTACAATAATGAGTTACATATTGGAGTTGGCTTGCACACGTTTTGGTTGATATTGAACATTACATCAACCTAAGAGTGGCAGTATTTATCTAGGTACGTAAGGTACTATGAAAAAGTGGAACGGAGCCTCTGTCTATGTACAAGCATTTCTGTAAAACACTGCTGAAATCACAGTTCTTGGCAATAATGTATGGTTCTTAACGTGAAAAAATTTGATGTGGAAGTTTAAGCCAATCGGAATGGCCCTCATCTTTGGAAGTCTTCCTGGAATTAAAAGTAAAAACACTGATATAACAAGGTACCGATTGTAATTTGCTTGCAAGTGGCACTAAAACACCTACCACTGAATAACATTACCTGTTAGAACACTACATTAGAATTAAGCTAAGATACAAACGTTATCTTCCATTTGGATTTGAGTGAAAAATAAATGTACAACCCCTGACTGAGACTCAAACCCACTCAAATTCTTAGTCGAAAGTGTTTTTGCATGGAAATTTTACAAATAAACGACACCCATTCTGGAATCTAGATTCTCTTAAGATGGTTTATATATATAAATCACAATTCACAATTAAGAAGGGTAAAGGGGTTATAAGCAATTTCATTCTCCAACGTACATAAATGGGTTTTATCAGCGGATCCCAAGTGCCACCTGAGCCATTGGCCGCTATCAAAACTCGTCATGGAAACTTCCTGCAGTGTCGACCATTTTGCTTCCTAGGAAAAGTCCCATCTTACTAAGAATTTCTTGTAGTGACAAATTATTATCTTGATTTGTGTCGGACAAAGCTAGTAGCGTTGCTGCTTCCTCCCGTGCATGACGTGGATTTTTGGGATCAATATAAATCTGTCAAGAAAATGTACAAAGTAGAAATACCCAAATAGAGGCAGGCACCATAATGAATATAAAGAAGAAAGTACCTAGACCAGAAAGAAAATCAAACAAACCATCAATTCCCTGCGATCTGCATGTCCATCATGGTCTTTATCTATGAGTTCTCTAAACTCTTTCCTTCTCCGTTCCTCATCTCCCTTCTTCTGAGTCACCATTTCAAGCCCCGAATACTCGTCCTCAGTCAAAACTTCATCTCCATCACGATCTGTATGTAACACAAGTGTACACAGTTATGGTTGCCTTGCCATACATCCAGAAAATAAATTACAGGTTGTGATGATTTTTAACCCGAAAGATATTGCGCGTGGTAATTTTGACTATATATACTTATTTTTTTTGTCAATAGTTATCATCATTACATTACATGTCTGTGAGCACTCTCCCTCTACATATCTTCCAAAAATAGCTTTCTGGAAAACACGTACTAACAGTAGTTCATCGCTGTGTCAGCCACAGAGCACTGCCTGTTAGAATTCGCAGAAAACCCCTCTAGAAGGCAGTGTACTAATTATTATTGGAAAAATATCCATTGATTCCACAGAAGTCAAATAGTTTTGCCATCGATTTAGAAATTCTTATTGTTCAAAGTTGTGTCTATCCAATATTCATCGACTGTTGGCCGGACTGCTTGCAACGCTCTCTGTGAACATGCTATGCCTCCCCATATTATCATTTATGGCAATGGATAAAATTAGTGTTGCCATAAGTCGAGGTGGTAAAGAAAGGACATTTTAAGAAAGAGTGGTATACTCAGGGATTGATGCATACAGTGGGTTAGGGAGGGGTGAAACCCATAATAGGTGTACAGGCTGATGTAGATAAGCTTGTAGTGGGCTAGTGAGAGAAATGTGTTTTCGTAGCCTGAGGTGATCGCAGCTCGCAGTGAAACCCATATTAGGTGTAAAGCCTGGTGTAGATAAGCTTGTACTGAGCTAGTGAGAGAAATATGTTTTCGTAGCCTGAGGTGATCACAGCTCGCAGTGAAACCCTTAATAGGTGTAAAGCCTGGTGTAGATAAGCTTGATCCTACAATCCGTTATCTGTGCTTCTATATACATTTTTTAAAATTATAAGAATCGTTCATGTAGGTAGGCCTAGTGGGGAGGGGGGGGGGGGTTAAGCCCCAAAATTCCCTTTGGTATGCCACTGAAAATAATGATACCATTTATACTTACAACAGTGTTGTAAGGGACCTGAGGCCTAAATGCGACTAATCGAATGGTGAACATGACACCTGCATTTTTTTTAAAAGACACGATCCGGCCGAAGTGAAACCAAAAACCCGGACATTTCATGCTTTTATTAAAAAGCCGCCCGGACGCATGAAAAGCATACGAAAAAGAGGACATGTCTGGGTTTAACCGGACAAATGGCAACCCTAGATAAAATGTAGTTGAATTTCCCCAATAGTAGAAATACGAATATGTGGCTATCTTAAGTAGTACTCCACCGAGAGATTTTCAAGACCTTGTGTATCTCATATGGCATGCAGTAGGCCATGATTGGTACTTATTGTGGACAGGCTGGTTTTCTAAATCCTAATGCCAGCAGTTGTGTGTAGGGCTTATTAAAAATGCTACTTACCAAACTTATCCAAAAGATCATCCACTAATGACAAGATAGTGGAGTGGCTGGACTCAGGATGACGGAAAGCAAGAAACTCGTCCAAAGTCAAGTGATCGGGGTCTGCTCGTGCTGCTTCTGACCACGATGCTCTTTCCCGCATTAGTGACTCTTGAAGAAAAATACAGGTTAGAGAATTGTCAGCTTATGTACATACTGACATATAAAAAGCAAAGTTATTTCCCCAAACACAGCCTAGTTCGTCAATTACTTACACGATACAGGTACAAAAACTCACCATTAAAAAATCTTACCTTTATCAGCACGGTTCATATTCTGAAAATTATTTGACAGCCCCTTTTGATGCAGGAAGTATACATGATACTCATCCCATGATATCATACCTGAAACAGAAGCCTCGATAAATGTGAGCCTACACTCTACATGTTATATGTCCCTGCTTAAAATTCCCATGGATTCTGGTTGGCTACGAGATGTAATTCTTAGTGAAACACATAAGAACTTGACGGTTTCACACAGAACCAATCGTAACATGTTTCCAATGAATTCCATTTTAAATTGTAACTAACCAGAACAATGCGTAATAAACCAGCAATAGATGTAACCCATGGGAAAAGTAACCAATAAGAATCTAATGTAACAAACTCGAACATGTTTCTTATTGTAACCAACCGTATTCCATGGTAACGGCAACCAATAAGAGTATCTTAGCTTATGTACACTGATTTGAAGATGAATAAAGACGCTTTGTATTTGTATTATTATGTATCTAGTGTAACAAACTGAACTGGAACATGTTTCTTATTGTAACCAACCGTATTCCATGGTAACGGCAACCAATAAGAATCTACGTAACAAACTGGAAAGTGTTTCTTATCGTAACCAACCGTATTCCATGGTAACGGCAGCCAATAAGAATCTAACGTAACAAATGGAACATGTTTCTTATCGTAACCAACTGTAAGCCATGGTATGTCATGTGTCTCAATTTTTGCCAACGGTTTAGCCGCGGTCGGTTAGCTGATTCCCATACGAACACCGAAGCTAAGCAACCTCAGGCTAGGTCAGGAGATCACTCGCCTCTGAAACACTAGTTACCATCAAGGTTAGAGCAGATTGGAGGGTTTGAAAGCTTGTGTAACAGCTTTGTTCTTCTCGTCAACTGCTCGGCAGTGTAGGTTAGTGGAAGAACCTATATGACTGGTCAAAGCTACACCGTTTCGGATGGAACGTAAAGCCGATGGTCCCCTTGGTACTTTTCAAAAGGAGTAGGCTATGTGCCGGTACCAGGTTTCCCCTACTCCCTTTTTCATCGTCATCATCATGCATTGTTGTTATTCATTACTTGTTATACTGGTACTGTAAATTTGCATAAAATGCTGTATGGATGTGGGTAGTTCATAAATAAGTAAAAAATGATGCCTAATTTCCACTAAGGGCTCAAAGAAGTGCCTTAAAAATCAAGTTTTCACAATGCAGTAATAGTATGCACATCCATGGATCATAAAGAATACACTGCCTAGTGCCCACTAACATTTCCTAAAGAATTTCCTCTCTAAATGAGTTGGTAGGAGCTGGCAAATAAATATTATTTCCTTTATACGTGTAGCCTATATTATTTGTTTTATGCATTTATAATTGACATAGCCTATATATAAATTAATTGGCATAGTCTCTATACTCAGAGATGGGCAGTATTGAAAATACATGTATTTGAAATACATTTGTATTTTGTATTTCAAATACTGTGTTTGAAAGTATTTGTATCTTGTATTTCAAAATACTCAACTTTACTGTATCTTTGTATTTTCAAAATACTCAAAATACATTTTATGCATGGAACGATACATCCAAAGAATTTAGCCTCAAAAAGTAATGTTTCAAAAATAAATGTTTTTTTTTTTTTTTTTAATTATGCCGCCCACAACTGGATCCGCCTCCTCGCAAAAAATCAAATGTAATCGAATTAAAAAAAATTATTTTAAAATTCACGTTTATTTATTTACTACTTACCTACCATTATTTCCAGCAATGTATTTTGTATTTTGAGTATTTTCAAAATACATATATGTATTTTTGTATTTGAAATACAAAATTGTCAATGTATTTGTATCTTGTCCTATTTGAAAATACTGTGTTGTGAAGTATTTTGTATTTTGTATTTCAAATACATTTTTTTGAGTATTTTGCCCATCTCTGTCTATACTCTAGGCCTACCGGTACATATAAAAAATTAATGTAATTTGAGGATAGCTGTTTGCCATGTTTTTCATAAGACCCGTTGTATGCTTTGAAAAGAAGAAGTAGGTAGTAGTAATAGTTACTACACTCTGCGCGACTCCCTGTCACAGATCGCGCCACAGACGAACCCCATTGTAGCTTGTGGGTACATTGAGGAGAGGCGCAGGGTGCGGTAAAGCGTTCGAGGGGACAAGGTGGCGTAGTTGGAATCATTAGTCGTAAGTCTTAAGTGGTAGAGGGGGTGTGCCGCTCCCTTCGTCATAACTTGTTCTTGTTTCTTACCGTTTTTTGGATTCTTGTCAATGGCAGAAAACAAGCCATAGTTCTCTTGCAATGCTTGGGAGATATGTTCTTGGACCTGAGAGTTGATCCAGGCAGCCAGTTCGTTCAGACTCAGTAGTTTATTGGAGTCCTTATCAGCCCTTAAATAGAATTGAAAAATACAAGTGTAACTTACAGTTTAAAAATAAGCCCAAAAATAAGCTTCAAAGAAGTAGGATCTGTAGGCTTACCTTACAAAAATATTTTCAAGAAGTTCTGTGGGATCTTTGCCATTCAAGTTATCAGGTGCCATTACCCGTGGTCGAAACTTCTTGTCAGATTCTAAGTCTAAGTTGTAATCTGATTCAGGCACAGCTGACTCCACCTTGTTGGATGACTTTAAAGGTAAAGACAACGACCAAGTCAAACAGAACAAAACTGTATAAAACAACAAAGGGATGATGACCGACCAACGTTGACAGGAAAGATAACGTATCTCATTGACATGTCCCCATTTTAGACTCATATCTTAGACACTTTCACCAAATAGATGAGCCTAGCATGAGGCTTTGCCATCTGGAACAAAGTATGAAAAAAAAACAATTAGCTTGGAGATCTATCTTGGCAAAGCATGCTTATACTCTTTTCTCATGCTGAAAACGTACTCTGTTGTTGTGTTCACAAGTTGACACTGTAGACAGTGCTCTTTTCAATGAAAATTACCTAATGGATATGTATTGTTATTATATATTGCTCACAATCTTACAAGTAAGCTTATTAAACATAACAACAGCCACAGAGAGCACCTAATCAAATCAAAAGAAGTAAAAAGTTCATTGTTCTTAACACCAACTTCCGAGACCGAGATATTGAACATAGTTAAAAAATTAAAAAATAAAACCTCATGTGGGCTAGACGAAATACCAATGACTCTGGTAAAAAAATGCATCCATTACATTGCTACACCATTATGCTTTATTTTTAACAATTGCATTGAATCTGGAATCTTTCCTGAAAAATTAAAAATAGCTAAAGTAGTTCCACTTCACAAAAAAGGAAAAAAGTCATCAGTGGAAAACTACAGACCAGTATCTATTTTACCGTCATTTTCCAAGATACTGGAATCAATACTAAACACACGTATAGTAACATTTCTAGAAAAAAATAATATCATTTCTGAATGTCAGAATGGTTTCAGAGCGAATAGATCTACTTACAACACCGTGGAACGTTTTCTTAAAACTATAGTTAATTGTATTGAAACAGGAACTCCGGTAGCCGGAATTTTCTGCGATCTCAGTAAAGCTTTCGACTGCATGAACCACAGAATCTTACTAGACAAATGTAGTTACTATGGAATCCGAGGTACTCCACTAGCTCTACTTAAGTCCTACCTTGCAGACAGGCAACAAAAAGTTGAGATAATTCACACCAATGATAATGGAACTGAACTACAGTTTCTTTCCGATAATGAGCGTATCTCGGTAGGGGTCCCTCAAGGTTCAATCCTAGGACCACTATTCTTTTTAATATTTATCAACGACTTTCCTCTTAACATACTGGACTCTGAACTATTTGCCGATGATGCAAACTTGATAGCTAAAGCCAACGGCAACTTAACTTTAAAACAAGAAGGCGAGCTTAAAATTGCAAAAGCTACCAATTGGTTCAACGACAATGAGCTCATATTAAACGAAGCCAAGTCTACGCTAGTTGAATTCCTGAAAGACCCACAAGAGGAGTTAAAAACCCTATTAAACAAAACCAACAACACCTCCATAAAAAAAGAACCTTCAGCAAATTTTTTGGGGCTACTAATAGATGCAAAACTTAAATGGCATGATCACATAAACCGGTTAACTAAAAAACTAAATTCAGGTTACTTCGCAATTAAGTCAATTAAGTCCATAGCAAACAATGCAACAGCTAAAATTGTTTATTTTGCCAACTTTGAGGCACACATCCGATACGGGATCGAATTTTGGGGCAATTCTTCCAGTTGCAAAAAAATATTTACAATTCAAAAGAAAGTTATAAGGTCAATGCTAAACAAGTCCCAAAGAACCCATTGTAAACCTCTATTCAGGAAATTAAATATATTAACACTCTACAGCCTTTTCATTTTGCAGGTAATCTTAAAAGTAAAGAAAAATTTTAATACATTGCAGAAAAACAAGGATTTACACAACTATAACACACGAGTAAATAATAACATTCATATAAATTACTTTTCTAAATTATCAACACAAACAAACTCAAATTTTACACATATAAAACTATTTAACAAACTGCCGGCTAAGATAAAAGAAATGCACTCATTAGCTAATTTTAAGTACTCCATAAAAAAGTTTCTATTATCCAAAGCTTATTACTCAGTAAAGGAATACATTGAGGACAATATCATCTTGTAATTCTAGCCCTTGGTGACAACCAGTATTGTACAGTAAAGTAAATTAATTTAATTCTATGTGTAATTAATAATATGTAACTTACTTTTGTATGTTCTGTTCTGAACATGTATGTTCTGACAATATTATGTAAATTCATTCATTTAATTATTAGTTACTATAAGCCCTGTATTGACTATCATCGAGTCTAACTTACCTGGGAATGATATACTTTTATGTTATATATATTGTCCTATTCTTAGTCGTAAGCTACATTGTACTAACAACATGTCTTACTGACATGGGAGCCAAATTTCCAAATACCCTTATCACAAAAATCTCTATGATTCAATGGGTCAATATTGTTACAGCTATGTAATGAAATGTACTACTGTCTACAAATGGAAATAAAACCTTACTACTACTACTACTACATGCATTGGTATTTTAGAATTGCATGCAGTGGCATATCACAGCTGAATCGAGTGAAACAGACCATCTTCTATGTTGCGACTTTTCCGAATACAAAAGCACAAATCGGGTGGCGAGGAAGCACGAAAGATGGGGGAACTAAGCAGGGCGGTGGAGTGGAGGTAGCTAGGTGCAATAGTATAGGTGTGACGAGGTCGGAGTAGAGGACGGGTGAAGGAAGAAGAGAAACCTTACTAGTCGGAAGTGGCCACCAACAAGAGAACTAGAAACAAACAAACCTAGGACCAGTCTAGCACTAGGCCTAGCATTCTACCATAAATTAAACAGTACCTATACACAAATAGCCTACTACCTAGGCCTACGCCTAAGCTATATGCTAATAAACTTAACTGAACCATTGGGTATGAACCTTCTCTTCAAACCCAATGACTGAACTAGGCCTAGCCTAGGCCATTGTGTATCCAATCCCAATGGGGTTGGATACATGTAGGTCTAAGCTGTAACTAAGCCTAGGCCTAGGCTAGTGCTTAGTAACAGCAAACAAGTTCCAGAAACACCAAGGCTAGGAGCCTTAAGACGTAAAATATCCCCGATAACTCCATATATACTGTAGGCCTACACAGATTGAATTATTAGGTACTAGGCCTAGGCCTATCTGCAGAGAAGGCATGTGCCCCAGGGCAGGCCTGGGTACTGGGTCTAGGCCTAGGCCTAATCTAGATATGTGATTTTCTGGACTTACTTCAATAAAAAGCTTCCATTCCTTATCGGGGAAACGTCGCTCGAGTGCTCACATCTTTGAAAAATCTCCGTTCAGACAATGCTTTAGATTCCTTCAAAAGTTGGGCTAGATATTTGAACATATGACCATGGATTTATAATAGTACTTCGTACTGGATAGGCAGGTGTGTAGTGGGCAGTGTACGAGATTTTGGACCACGCCCCGCAAAGCTAGTCGGCCATATTTGTTGTTTACTTCTGACAGTCGTCGTGACCGCTGCATTTCACATGTTTCTTTCGTGCATATTTCAAAGGAAAATGTCCTTATTATAAGTAATATGTGACTGTTAAGTTATTGTTAATAGTTAATAATACACTATTGCCTAAGATAACTGGTCTACACAGGTATCAAAGTGGCCACCAGCTGAGTTCGGATAGGCGTAGGCCTACATTTACAATTATTTGGTAAATGAAGTAAATGCGTACATACCAAAGACAGTATGAAAGTATACAAGTCATTAGACACGCGTACAACTAGCCTACTTCAAGTGTGGTTTAGTGCGTGAAGTGTGTTACCACCCAATCGAAGGCTTAGGGCCTATCCCATTCTTGATTTTGTTTCCTCAAGTGCAAAGTGACGCCGGGCCGAAGGCTGAACGACAAGCCCCGGGAAATATGGGTTCTGGATAAAGAAACGGATGGCTGCATATGTGCTGCTCATTGCACATGCATGGCAGGGTAAGAAATATTGTAATATAGTGATAAATGAATAGGTTTAGTTTAGGCCTCCTAAGCCATAGAAATTATACAAGGCCCTAGGCCTAGGCCTACCTAACCTAGGCCTAGGCCAGGCGTATCTGTAAAAAAGCATAGAAAAAAAGGGCTACAATCTGGGCTGCGTACCAAAGCTATGACTGGCAGTGACTGAGATCCGTACCAACTTGATTCGCAGTTTACCTCGCAGTTACCCCTCCAGTCACTACGATGACTGGGTCGAAAAGATCCAGCTATCGTTGTCAAGGGGGGCGTAGCTAATAATTTTACTGCGAATTATGAATTTATAGACAATATTATATGGTTTAAATAGTAAGTGACATCACAACACCATACAATCTCAACTTAGAAGTCCCGTAAGAGTTAAATTATGAATGTAATGTTGTAAGGTTGATTAGCAGATGGCAAATGTTGCTTTTATGAATGACAATTTCTGCTGTTGTCTGCTTTCGCTGTGACTGTGACTGCAGCCCGTACCAGCTCCTGCGTTCACTGCGTTGACTGGGTTACCCCCACCACCAGTCACAGCCACAGTGAACGCAGTCAAAGTTGGTACGCAGCCCAAGAATTGTAGTTATCCCCTACACCTAGGGTTGTTGCCAGGTAACAATAATTATTGTGTAAGGATTTGTTTTCTTTATGGGAAATAACACGCATACAGAATGTAAACGTTTGCTCTGCCTTTAGCTTTATCAGACCTGGGCTTAATGTGCTTCCTAGTTTTAGTTTGCACACCAGCCAGGTCAGTGATAGGATAGCAGCACTAGGTGATCATATAACTCGTTTACGATATAAACCGTTGATTAATCATTCTCAAGCTGTAGGCTGGTTTAATCTTCAAACCTAGATCGCATACAATTTTTGATAGAAGGTTTGGAAGGAATAGAAGGCTACATTTTCGTTGTAAACTAGGATTGTACCATTGAGTTTGTTAATTAGCCCAATGATTGTACTGTGTGGTGAATGTCAACAGCACAGGCTAACAAAAAATTCTATATCAATGTAGTTCACAATATGTCGGATTTAGACGAGTTTGTGCAAAATGACAGGATCAGGTTTACTCCAATCAATAAAATATAAGCTCATATTTAAGTTCATGTTTATTTTAAATATTTGCAAAATTTAATAGTTAAAAAATGTATCTAGGTAGGTCTCTAACCTATTCTTATGTTACAGGTAGAATGTAAGAAAGCTGAAGAACTACAACTTTGCTAGACATACACACCATGTAGGTGGCATCAATAAATGTAAACGAGCCACTCGTTTATGTAGAGCCGACACCAATTGAAGGAAACCATAGAAAATACAAAGTTATTTGAAGCAAAAATAAAGAAAATAGTACCCACTGCAGTATATTTTGCTCTAACACTAGACAGCGATTCCGATTCGGGGGAATCTACTCCGTCACGAGAAAATGCTGAGTGATAGGCCTTATATAAAGATAAAATTATCTATATGTAATATATGACATATAATATACCAAAATGCTATGACTTTATTTAATAAGCTGAGACGAAGTTTGGTTGAAATGATCATTATCTGGTCTTTAATCTTGACTGAATGAAAATTGGCCATTAATGGGGCTACATATGAAACTAAAGTCTGAAATAATTCATATGAAACAAGGCTAGTATAAAAGTGAACCAAATTGTCTGACATCTGGTGTGCTTTCTAACAGTTTTCGTTAATTATTTTAGTCAGGTCATTGTTTTCTTCTTGACGTTTTTGTACGTCTGCTAGCAGCTCTTTGTTTCGGTTTTTGAGGAAATTATTCCTAGCTCAGTCAGTGGATCACCCCGATCCACAGCAGTCATGGTTCCTTAAAAAAAGAACAGTTACAATTACAACTTTAGATGAATAAGATGGATTTTAATTAAAAATTAATTACTTAAAGCATGGGTACCTACATTTAACGTACCGTACGTATGTACATATTAATTTTTTACTAGGCATATAGAAAAATAAATTTTTGAGTTGTTGGTTACTGATAAATGATAATTAAGTCAATATAGGCCCTACAATCATTGAGTATGCAACAATTCTGTATCATGTACTGAATAAAACAATTTGATTTGAGTAAAACTTGCACTATTTTAATATCTATGACTTACCCTGAGTAGTGAATGGTTCCTCTGTAGGTATAATCATTAATTCACCAGGATGTTGATTCACTGGGAGTTCGGCCTGGTAGTGGTCATCAACCTCTGGCTGGTTAAGGATGGTTGGAGCTGAACCAGGCCTGGGGGTTAAATAAATAAATACCTAAATAAATAAATATATAAATAAATATATAAATAAATAAATAATACTACTGAATGTAATTATATGTATTCTTGTATGTGTGAGAATAAAATGGAATTTATTATTATTAGGCCTATATTATTAAAGGCCTAATAATAAAGCTAAATGGTAGGTCAAAAATGTTATTATGTGTGTACTCTGGCTACCAACCAAAGATCATACCAGTTCTGAATCTGATGGAAGATTGATCTCTCTTATTATGAAAAAGTAGGCCTAATCACTGAGTGTGATTTGGCTACCTACTGTAAGTTTTGTACTGAAAATAACTTACCATCAGTGTTGATGTGAATCTTTTGACCGGCTGTAAAATGTCATCTTTTAAGCGGAACTTGTGGCATGTAGACCAGAAGTCTTCTATATTCTTGCATTTTAGTAGAGATGTTGCCTGAACACACCAATCATCCAGAGCTTGTGATGAATCTTCAGAAGCAGCTACAGCTACTTTGAAGTGAAGAGATGTAACTTCCAATAAAATATTTTTTATTTCCAATTCCATGTCTGAGTTGGCTGAAATATAAATACATATATATTATTGTTTGGACCTTATCATTGACCTATCAACAAGTTTAAGGCCTAGTTGAACTACCGGTATCTATAATTTGAAAATATTTGTGTATCTATTGATTAAGCAATCTACAACAAAAACCATTATTACTGTACAATGTAAAAATGTGTATGGCCTAAGAAGTGACTTTTGATTACAGTAGGCTGTCTCTCACAATCCATTAATGTCCATGCACAGAACTATTATAACTTGTTGTTCATCTCAAGTTAAATTACAATGCATAGCCATGGCTACTACATGAACATGGAAATTGTATCTAGCTAGCATGTTGTGATTGCTACTTGAGAACATTACCTAGTGCTTAGTATGCCTAGGCAAGAAAACCTTTTCCTAGTTATGGAACTATGGCAATCGAGAACATCAGTTCAAACATGTTACATAATACAGGCAAAGGTACTTTGCAAGTTTTGCAACATTGACCGAACTAATACCCTATAGTGTACGACGGTATGTGGTTATTAATTACAAGAATAGGTCCAGTCTAAGCTTGAGTATTTTGTCAAAAGAAGTAGGTAGGGCCTACTGCCGAGACCATTGCTACAGAGGGTAGCGATGGCCTTGCTGCTAGACCCTAAACAGTTGATTACATAGGCCTATGTGCATTATCTAATATCACACAATACCATGGTGCATGGGTGACGCTTATGATACAATTGGCATAAACTTATTGCCAATAATTTCTAGAGGCCCTAGGTCCTGCAAATGCAAACGGACTAGGCCTAGCCTAGTCCATGTTGAATGCATAATTGGCAGGCCTACTAGGCCTAGGCTATTTGACATGGTGTTATATATAAATGTTGTATACAAAGAGTTGTCACACACCATGTTACAATAATATCAAGATGATCTAAGTGTATAGCCTAGGACCTAGGCTTATCCAAGTTGGATGCATGGATAGTGATAGTGAATGCTGTTGTCTATCTTAACCTTGTCTACTCTTAGGCCTAGCCTAGATTGGATGTATGGTTGATGCTGTTGGCTTGAGTTCATTTACCACATCAATATTTTCAAGATATTTGCCTAGGTCAAAGCGTAGGCCTAGGCCTAGACTAGGATAGGTGAGTGCTAGGGGCCTCGGCCCTAGGCCCTAGGCCTAGTTGATGGTACGTGACCAATTGCCAATATTTTCTACATAGCTGTGACCTTACCAATTCTCAGGACTAGCCAGGGTTTAATTACAATGTTGTGATTCAACTTCATCTTTCACTGGTACCTAGGCCTACGCCGTACCGGTAAAATACCTGGGCTAGGCTGTACGGGTCTAGGGCTAGGCCTAGTAGGCCTAGCCCATGACAATAGGCCCTCGCCTACTCCATAGCCCACTACGACTGCTTTTCTTCTAGACAACCTAAATTAAGTACTAGGTAATTAGGCCTAGTAGTTAAATAACCATTCAATCTACTTACCTAACGAGTTTCTTATTGTCAGTCTTGGTGTAAAGTACTTCACAAATGTAGTAAGCCTGTGTAGCGCACAGCATATAGGCCTATGCGGCCTACTGAAGTTTCTTCACAATTCGTAAACAACAAATATGGCGGCCATTTCCGGAACAACAATCGTGGACGGCCCCTCCCATTAGAGCTAGATCTCCTCCTCCAATATAACTCCATGATATGACACTGACAGTGACATTTGGCAACAAGACACAGGTGCTAGATTCATACATCAACAGGATTGGAGCGACAGGAAACTAGCACCGCACCGCGCGAGAAGAAGTCTGGCAATGGTCACCGCAATACCAACGCCTACTAATTAATTTAGTTTAGTGTTTATTTATTTATTTCAGAATGAGTACGCGTACGTAGTACGAAAGGGTATATAAAATAGTGACAGCATCAAAGAAATGCAAAAAAAATAGACAGATGCAATAATCATGTATCTAAACAAAATTATCTACAGTGGCCGTCACCTAAAGACTTGGGAAACCGCCAGTAGTCCGACACGCCAGTAGTCCGACAAACTACAACAAACACAACAATCGATGGTTCGAGTATGTTTTCGCACGTATCTGCGCGCTATCTGTGTCCGAACAGCGGAACTCGCAAGGAATCATATTGATTGTACTACCAAATAAGAAAACATTCATGACTCGCTACCAAATTCGTTGGCGCAATATTTGAACGAATGATTGAATAAATTAATATTAATGAAATGAAATATGGAACACAGCGATCCACGTAATGTTGATACAATTTTAAAATGTGTCGTAATTTTATTTATTAATTATTATTATTGTTATGTTCATTATTATTTTGTATTATTATTATATTATTATTTATTTTCAATTTCAAGGTAATTTTCTCCTTCTTTTGGATACTATTTATCGACGTATTTATATTGGTATTTAATTTGTATACATAATGAGGAGTATTGTATAATATACGCCTTATCTCATCTTTGACATGATTATCACCTTTGACTCTCTCCACGATTTTATACCCTTATGAAGTTAGTGAGATTGGACTATAATTCCTCGTCTTTCTCTTCTCATCCCCTCTTCTGTCCAGTTTTCGGCCACCACCCCTGTTTTGAGGGTTTACCATTATCACCTTTAGAAAACCCGCCACATCTCCAATAGGAAGTCAGCATCGATACCATCCCCACCAGATGCCTTCTTTTTCTTTAGATTTGTTACACTCTCGCTACCATGTCAACTGAGATTTTGAGCGGTGGTTTGGCTTCCATCCCATCTCCGAAATTGTCTCCGGCGGCAAGGGCTTCGTCCCTCGCCTCAGCAATATCACCCACCTCGTTGCGCGTACAAACTAAACTATGCGAGTGGATAACTAGTGGATTTGTGGAGGGTTGATACATAATTATTTAAACCAACTCTTTTCAACCCGTGTTGTTTACCTTTACTATTACCATCTACTGTGTCTGGAATTGCCCACCCTTATATCAAAAACGTTCCGACGCGACTGAGATGTCCTATATTTATTTTAGGCCATCCTAACCTTCCTCTTTCCTATTTTAATGTATGGGAGGGTGATTTATGCCTTTTAACCAAGGTCCACTATCGCTAGCAACGTGTGCGACGACATCCCGCCAGGGGATTTAGTGGACCTTGCCTTTTAACTTGTTAGCTTTTTGTTTTGTTTGTGTTTTACTTGTTTTTGTCTTGTAAGACCCCCCCCCCCTCTCACCATTTTCCAAATTTGGTTCTCAGTTTCTGTTGAATCATATTTTTTGTCTGCTATGGCATACTTCCACAACTTTCTTCCCTCCATACTTGTTTCAGTGCCTTTTTTCTTGCCCCCTGTTATCCCTTCTTCATCCAATGTAGCAGTGACGCGTTCATAATCGCTTACCCCATCCTCTATGTTGTAGTCAATCCAGCTTTCCTCCTCTCTCACTAAAATGCGTTCCCTCCATCTCTATATTTCTTAATATTTCCCCTCACAATTTGCGCTATCCCCCCATTGATGAATGATGATACCATTGACCAGTCTTTGTTTTGTACTCCCACTCTCCTCAGAGCCTCCCTTGCAGCTTATACTTGGAAGGTTAAGATCCCTTGCTACTAAGGTCTTCCTTTTCTCCTCTGGCCTCTTACTTTGCCTCCTCAGTATCTCTAGGTCCCCATTATCTATGGCCCTATATACTGCTACTACCTCGATTTCCTCATCGTCATTTACTACCTGCACCCCTATCATCTCGCAGATGTCATTGCTTCATTAGATCCTACCTTCAAGCTCCTTTTTGCAGTCTATCATTATCTCACTCACCCCTTTTTTTCCCCTGAAAGAGATTGTACTCCGATTTACCTATCTCTTCATCCGTCAACTCTCTAACCATATTACAGTGGCTATGACTATGTCGAGCTCTAGAAGGGCATGATTTTATTCATTAACCTTCTGCAATTAAATTAGTAGGACCCTCGACTTCGAGGTTCATTGGCACTTTTTTCCCACTTATACAATTACTTCTCTTAATTGCCATCCTTTGTCTTAGCCTGTAACCCTTCTCCTTAGTTCCTTCTCCCATCGCTCTGCAGTAAACAGGTGCGAACAATCTCCACCATTTACCGATCCTGGACTTTGTTTGTTCTTCACTTCCTACCTCCTGCGCCCCCTCGACCACGTTACTGCCTCCCCCGATCTTCTAGACTTTTCGTTGCTTCCTTCTTTTCTCTTTTCTCTTCCAACTCCTTCCCACCTATCCCTATATGATCATCCTACTACGTCCTAGACCACTTTCTCCACATCCTAAATGCTGTGACCTCCTTCCCTCCCATACTTCCCCCCTATTCCTTATTCCAATTCCATCAACTCCTCCCATCCCGTCTGGGCCCGGGGAAGAATAGGACCAGAATGACTCTGCCCGTCTTAAGAGGTGACGAAAGGAGACCCTGTCCCTTTCCTTCCCGGTCCCATTGAAGATTTCTCCTCCCAGTTGGCCCTGTCCTCCCTTGCTGGACTCCCCTTATGACGACCCCCGCGATGTGCAATGGATCTGCTTTAGACATGACATTTTTTCATCTTAATCTTCATATATCACCCACTCATCGTCTCGACTCGTCACCTCCTACCTCCTGTGGCCACCTTTCTTGATGATCTGATTGATATAAAAAGAACCGACATAGGACGTGGCTCATGCGTTACGTTTTACGCATGGGACTCTGAATCGGGAGGTCACCTGTTCGATACCTGTCACCGGTAATCGTGAAGTTTGTTTGTCCTTGTGTGTATTTTATGTATGTGTATGTATATGTGTATGTATGTATGTATGTATGTATGTATGTATGTATGTATGTATGTATGTATGTATGTATGTATGTATGTATGTATGTATGTATGTATGTATGTATGTATATGTATGTATGTATGTATGTATGTATGTATGTATGTATGTATGTATGTATGTATGTATATGTATGTATGTATGTATGTATGTATGTATGTATGCATGTATGTATGTATGTATGTATGTATGTATGTATGTATGTATGTATGTATGTATGTATGTATGTATGTATGTATTTCTTTATATCTATCCTAGTTTTGGAAGGTTTTCCTCAGTCGAAAGTTGAATTCTGGGATTGAGTGCAATACATTATGTAGTCATCTTACACATTCCCTCCCCACTTACCTTACTTTACAATTACAATTATTATTAATACCTTAAAAAAAACCTTTGTGTTTTACAGTTAAAATTTACATGTTCTAACTTCAAAAATGTGTAAATATAGATAAACAATACATCACTCGGCCGTACAGCATCATGTTGACGAATATTGTCGTGGCCCTGCATTATGGCAGTATGTGAACGGAACCCAGTTGTGGTTATGAAAGTTATGACGTTGCTGTTGCAAGGTGAACCTTTAATAATTTCTGTTGTATATTCAAATATAGCGCCCAAGCGTGGCAGGCGGTGTGTACGACCTGTAAAACGAGGGGGCGTCGAAGGTTCGAGGGATTTGGTATACATGCCTAGGTCGTAGATTCAATGATTAATAGAAGTCCATTGTGTGTAGGGCAAGGGCCGAACCTTAAATGAACGCTAAATAGAATGATACATCAGCACCCAACAAAGTCAAGACCAGCACTCAGCCTAGAACCTCCCTCACACACCGCCTGCCAAGCTTGGGCGCGGGGTTTGAATACAACAAATTCCATTTTACAAAAAAATCATGTGCATCGAAAACAAACAATTGACAAAGAAGAACTGATTCCCCATACGGGTAAAACAATGCACATCAATTTAGCCTACCCCTCAACATCAATATTCCCTACTAGCACACGTTTGTGTGCCTTCTATAGTATTAGAAGTAAAATACAAATGTGTTTGTTTATGTATTCTATATTGGGTTTTTAATAAATTTTCATTGTTAATTTGTGACAAATAACAGGCTACCGTATGCATGGGTATGCGTGTGTGGGGAATAGTAATTCTGTTTTCGTGGTCAACGCGTCGGAATAGAGGCTAGCGCGATACGAACCCTAGAAGCACAGACAAACAACAATTATTTATCTGTGCTAGAAGCACAAGAAGTGTTAAGGCCCAACCACAATTGACGGCATCGTAATTGTAATCGGTTTCGCAATTGTAGAAAAATGGTTTACCATTACGACGTTACGATTTTTTTGTGAACAGCGCCATAAGAACAAAGTAAGTTAACTCTTTCACGATTTCCGGATTACAATTACAATCACGATGCCGTCAGTTCTAGTTGAGCCTTTACCCACTTCCGGCAGTGTCGCGATGATCTAGGGAAACTATCTCGCGGGTACCGATGAATACGGAGAGAATAGTGAAGTCATGGTTAATCAATGGTCATACGGTTCGGTTACCCTACGGTACGTTTTTGGCTGACGCGTTGGTGTCTCTGTAATTTTGTTCGCCACTGTAAGCCTGGCCCTACGCGGAACCTTATGTAAGATTAGAATCTCTGCTGCTTGGTCTACGCAAGCGTTGGTCCAGTCGTACAGACACCAACGTGTTTTTAGGGGATGACCAGACGTAGGGTGCACGTCGGGGAACACTGTCCCAGAGTTCCTGTCGTGAGTGCCCCTATCCGGACGGCGAGCGGGCGTTCTACGAATTGAATTATCCGCGCATTGTACGTTTCCGTTGGCTGCTACGAGATGGCAGCATGGTGGAACCGAGCGCGGACTTTTCAAACGGCTCGAATGTTTTCGTGGTGATGAATGCGAGGGTGTTGAATGTTGAATATCACAAGGGCGTAGTTATATGCTGGTGTTATTAACTGTGGCATCAGGCTATACGTAGGGCCAACTAGTCTCACGGGGACCCGCCCACACGGGCTTTCCCCTAAACAAGGGTGTTATGTAGGTGACCTTTGACACAATTGGACGCTAGATAAGGAACACATCTTGTGATTTCAATAGCTAGGAAAATTTGGTAACTTTGGAATTAAATCTGTATTACTGTACCGAAAATTGAATTTACATTGTTATTTGTTCAAGCCCGGTTTACACACCGTAATAAGGGTTAAGGTCTAAGGTTTAACAAAGTTGAATCAAGCTAGTAGCATCATGGCGTTCACATAACTTCCTAAGATTTAAGGGCAAGGACGAAAGTTGAAACTATTCCAACTTGTTAGCTCTTATCCCAAAAATTCTTAGCCCAGCCAATGAGAGACGAGCTTTTATAAATCCGGCCAATGGTAGCGATCCTAGTAAATCAGCTTGGAAAATACTTTCCTTAGAACAAAATATTAAATGTTAAACCTTAAACCTTATTCCGGTGTGTAAACCCACCATCACCACTGAAATTACTACCATCTATTATTGTTGTTGTTGTTGCAGCTGGATCCTATTGGTCGGTGGCATGTATTTTTCCGTCTTCCATCCTCCTTTCTTGCTTCCCCTCACTTCTCCCCAACTTCCTCCTTTTGTCACTCCTTTCATCCGATTTTTTTTACCCTTCTCGAACTTCCCTTTTTTCTGGGCCGGTGCGGAAAGAGGAATCGAAAGAGGAGGCGGAAGGTGCTTCCGCCTCCTCTTTCGACCTAAGCTTCAGTCGATCCCCAAACGCACTAACCTTCCTCTGTCCCACCAGTTCCTCATCCAACCCGTACTACTCCACGTTTGTCTTTCTCAGAAAGGAGAACTCCCCCACATCCATCCTCCAGTTCCACCTTTCCAGCTTTAACTGATGGTCTCTCCTTCCTCTATAACTTACTACCCTAACCGCTCTATTTAACTCCTCGCATCCCTCGTGCTTCCTTACCACCCTGTACATTTTCCCCAGGCGGTCCCTCTTCCTCTGTCCTCGAGTGCCTCCCATTTAAGCTCCCTGACCATTTCCGTTACACTACCATCCTCCTGCCTATTTTCTTCCATCTCTTTCCCCTTCTAAGTATAGGCCTACCGTTTTCCTATAACATATCTAACTAAACATCTACTACCTTCCTGGTATGTCTCACATCTAGCATCCCTTTCATGTACTCCTCCCATTTCCTCTTTTTAGTCCATTTAGCTCCCTCTCAATTCCATTAACCTCCTCCCTGTCTACCACGTCTCCCGTCTTTCAATATTTATGACAGGCCTTTCTCCCCCTACTCTTTAAAACTACTAATTTCTTTATTGTAGTTTTGGGGATCCGCATTTCTTCCCTCAAGCTTGAAGGGTAGGCCTACTCACTTATCTCGTACCTCCTCACAGATGATTTGCACCTCTCCCCATCCCTCAAATTTGTTCCCCAGCTTTCCTGATCGTTTCTCCCACTGCCTTCCTGTACATCCACTTCTTCCTAACCATCCCCACTGGCGCACTCACCTCCCTACCCCCGCACATACCATCCAGTGTTGCAATGACCAACTCATGATCACTTATGCCAGCCTCTACCCTACAGTCCAGCCATTCTTCATCCCCTCTTACTAGTATAACAACCAGTACCGGTAAGCTTCATCTGCCCCCTTGCAGTCTAGTGTTTCCTTTAACCCTACCTGCACGAGTCCTTCGTGCATGACATAATTTACCAGCCCCTCCGTCCGTCCACCCTGTCCTGTCAGATCCCCCCTTTTATTCCTCTCCTGTCACCTTCTACCCTATACCTTCTTTTCTTAGCCTCCTCAGAATTTTTAACTCCTCATTGTCCGCAGTGTTGGCCTCCGTCTTCTCCCCCCCTGCTCATAACTCACAATCCTCCTTCCACAACAACCATCCCTTGAGCTCCCTCCTACACCCTATCATCAACCCTCCCTCCGTCACCCCTTCCTGAACCTTCTGAACAGGTTGACATCTGTATAACCTACTTCCTCGTCTGTTACCCGTCGTTCAGCCATGTCTCCGTCGCAATAACAATATCTGGTTCTTGTAACTTGACCATTGTTCAGAATGGCACCAACTAACTAGCCCCAATGCTCCTGCAGATTACCAGCATCGCTCTCGGTTTTCCTCTCGCTTCTTCCACTCTATCCCTAGCACTCCCCCCACCCTTCCTTCCTCCCTGGACTACCTTGCCCGTCTTAACTCCATTTCTCCACCAGTTCTATATTCTGTCAACTCATCCTAATCTCCTCCACAGCCATCCACCCTAACCATCTACATAGTCCATTCCTCTCCTGACATCCCTCTCATCTGCCTGTCTCCACCCTCTCATATCCTTTGTTTCCTCACTTCTTTCCTCTTCGAGGACTCCTTCACCACCCTCACAATTAGGTCCCTCAGCTTCACTTCGCCTTCCCTCGACAGGTGAAGCTCGTCCCTGCCCTCCTCTCTCCAGCACGCCTCTCATATCCCATTAATAACTTCCTCCACCACCCACCTCCTAATATCAGTCTGGTTTAGCACCCTCAAAAACAACAACCTCCTTCCCCCTGTCCACCACCGCCCTGAGCTCCCGGATCATCCAATTGCCATATCCTCCGTAGCATCCACCTACCTACCTCTCTTCCTCTCATAACCCTTCTGATATCCCCCTGAAAATCCTTATCCCTTCCAGCCTCCCCAATCCACCTCCTCGACCCACATACCTGGCCGTCTGCCCCAGATCTCCCACTCCCCTCCCTCCTCTCAACCTCCACCAACGGCCTGGTCACCAGCCCCCTTTCCTCCTGACCATTCACCTCCCATCCCAGACATGTCCTCTCCATCCTCCTCCCCCGGTGACGATTCCAACTCTTCCCCGTCCCTGCCCTCTCCTACAGCCCCCCTCAGCACTCTACCCTGCATCCCCAATCCTTCTTTAACCCATTTCTCCACCTCCCTCTCCTCCTCCTACCTTCAGCCTTTGCCCCCATTGTCTCCTTCAGATCTCTTTCACTGCCTCACCACCCCCGCCGAGTCCAGTTCCCATTTCCTGCTTTCCTCTCTCCTGACCCTTCAACCTTCAGCAGCGTGCACCCAGCCTGTTCCTCCATCCTTTCTTTTTTGCTCATCCCCTTCTCGTGCACCACCACCCTCCTTCCCTTCTTAACTACTTCTTTACATCTCCTGCATGTCCAGGCCAAACTCTCCTCCCTCATCCATTCATAGTCCCCTAATTGCAACCCCCCTCCCCCCCCCACGCAACTTGGGTGGTACCAGAACCCACACACATACCCCACCCCTCTGTTTACCACTGTCCACACACCATCCCTCCTATCCTGCCAGCCACTCCCACTACTCTCCCTTACTTTCCTATCCGCCCTTACACCATTTAAGGTGACGCTAATTTGGGATTCAATTTTCATTGCTAAACGTCTACAAGGGGCAGCGGTTCGACCGAATATGATTTAGGAACATTACAGATTCTGGTAATACACACAAACCTGTGCAGTGATCTCTTGTCAGGAGGGCGTCGGTACTCTTCGCTCAGGAGATCGTTTGATAGCTTTCGTCATCAAGTGTACACTCGTTGGTATGTACAAGGCATGTTAAGGACAGAACACGTGTTCTCTTGCATGAACTTCTTGTGTGCCCATCCAAATCCAGTTTTAATTGATCAATTTTCACCGTTAAGAAATAAAGAAAGCGTGTTCTGTCCCTTGCACGTCCTCGACAATGTGAGATTAATGAGGGAATAAGAAGTAACTTGGGGTGCTAATATCAAAGGCATTTTTTTTTACTTTCAGTTTCAATTTCCATCCATCATAGACAACTATAATGTAAAAGCCCCTTATAGCAAGCTTGGGCTCTTTGGGGGCTAGTATCCATTCTGTAACATGTATTTGTTAAATATCAATAAAAACCTTCAATTCAATTCAATATAGTCAGATCATATGACAGTTTATTTTATTACCCATAAAAGTCGAGTGACAGCTGGTGGGTTGCACAATCTTCATAAAATATCAAGTTTTTGTATTTAACTTTGTAATGACCATTAAGAGAAATACAAGTGACCTCTTACAAGCAAAGTTACATTTTTCCAGTTCGTACAGTTATGGCAGTCAACTACCAAAATAGAGAACACTCCACACTCCACAAGAACACAATATGTGTAAACGACAACCAATTTTTTTTTTTTTTATCCTATGCGGAAAGTTTGATTTTTCAATCATTTTTCTTACTAGCTATCCAATAAATATGTGCTACTTTCTCTGTCCCGCTCAGGTTATTTGGCAGGGCGTCAATGTCAGATTTTCCCTCTATGGGCGTCATTCTGAACATGTTGAAGCACCATGATGATAGCCAGTGGCGTTTGTGATAGTCGTCTTTGCTCTGGGGCCTCCTGCCACCAGTCCGAGGGGTACGTGGTCCTGACTTGTAGGTCGTTGTAGTGGACCGGACGTGCGACTTCTTCACCCACAATGTACCAAAGTCTTGCAAGAGAACAATAATAAACGTCGTTTGATCGTTTGACACGGTGTCCCGGGGTAAGCTCTCCAGGCCCGATAACCAATATGAATATGATTAATATAAACTAGAAATTAATATTAATACACCATAGGGAATAATGCGAGTGGAGGTTGCAATGAGAAATATTTCGTTTTAATAAAATTATACCTATTTACCTAACACTGATACATCAGTGAGCACGTAATACACGAACAGTAACACTTAGGGTCAAATGCATAGTCATTCCTCGCGTGCTCCTTAACTGAGCCTTTCCTCAGACTCGCCCAACCACCAATCGCAGAGCAGTCCACAAGGCAATGCTGCTCTGTGATTGGTGGTTGGGCAAGCTTAGGAAAGGCTGTGTTGAGAAGCATGTGAGGAACGACTATGCATTCGACCCTATGTGTATGTGAGTACATTTATAAAAAAAAGGTCTGGACAAAAGTAAAACATTATCAAAAATGAATCAATTGTAAATCGTGAAGGACACATAGGCCTACCTGTGCAAGTACGAATGCTAGTCCTCACGCAGTTGATCTCTACCGAATCATCCACCCACAAAACCCTCCCCCCTACTTTTCCTTTACCAATTATCATGACACCTCCCCCGTACAGATTCCTGTATCTATGAGAAATATATTGCAGCCTTTCCGCCCCACTACAATCTCCTCATCCAGCCACATCAGGTTCATAGATTTCTATTAATGACCACAACTTCTACAGATGACCCTTAACCCTACCATGCCACCCATTACTATTAATTCTCAACTCCTTTCCCCCCCATCCTTTTCTGACATATCAGACTCTTTGCCACTCTTACAAAAACTTTACTTAGCTCCGTCCCATACCATTCAAGTCCAGTCCACCCACAACCCTACTATTGTCGCGACGAGTCATTCTTTACTCACGTCAAATTACGTAATGTTTACTAATTGTTAACTCACACGCCACTATTTTCTATTCTTTGAACAGAACACTATGAAAACTCTCTTGTGTTCAGAAGCGAGTGCCCTGTATTTCGATATAAGGATGATGGCACACCCTTTGTGGAATAGCCTAGCAAGAAATAAGGCATGGCCATCATTTGCAGGCTCAGAGGAAATTATCGTGATGGCTATAGACGTCCCCCCCCCCCCCCCCCCCCACCGCTGTAGCCGGGTAAAAGTGTAGAGTGGTAGCAAAGCTACATAAAAGATAATTTAGCGAAAAATAGTTTCATTGTGTATCCAATCCAATTCCTCCTTATACCGTAAGGGATTGGATACACAATGATAGCATACAGGGAGCTGCTTTTTTCAAGCAATTAGCGTAAAGCGGGGTGCACAATTGCCCGGTAACGATAACTGTAACTATAACGATAACGATAAAACGGTAACGGGAAGGCATTCGATGCACAATTGCCCGTTAAGCAGACGCTCGACTATTTGCTAATACTTTTAACAGGCCGTGGACGCTCGATTCTGATTGGTCCCGGTAACGTACAGATGGGAACGGTAACGTTTAGTTAAATCTTGGCAAACTTTGCCGTTATCGTTACCGGGCTACAAGGTCAGACGGGAACGGGAAGGCTATTGTGCGTCATACCATAAGCTAGAATTGGGACTAACTTTTATCGTTACCGTTGCCGAGCGATTGTGCACCCCGCTTTAAAGTGGTAGGCCTAGCATGCTACTCTTAAAAGTAATGTTTAGACTGTATTGTTCTATGAAATGAACCTAGTGTAGTGTAGGTCTAGGGCTTAATCGGGGTCTCAATCGCCTATAAAGGAGCTCCAGTGACAATAAATAAATTAATTAATTCACATTTAGAGTCTACCTACTCACTCAACGGGAAAGTTTGCTATGATTTATGGTCGGTGCACAGTAGCCCGGGAAGGAGCTTCCCGTCACCGTTAACGTTACCGGGCAATGTTAAATTATAGCAAAGTTTCTCGTTAGGCCTACCGTTACCGGAGCTCCTTCCCGGACGATTGTGCACCGACCATTAACATTGCCCAGTAACGGGAAGCTAGGCCTACTTCCTGGGCTACTGTAGACCACGCTTTAGTACCACAAAGCTTGAGGTCTAGGCCTAGGGCCAGGGAAACCCAAATATCATCATCATAGATCTAGGGCATCCCTAGGGCCTAGGCTAGGCTCAGAAACTGTCACAAACTTAGTCCTAGGCCTATGCCTAGGCCTAGCATAGAGCTATCCGTCTACCTAGGTAAGGCCCCGTAGTCTAAACACAAAGGCTAGGCCTAGGCCTAGGCGACATGGCTAGCAGAGGCTAGGCCTAGACGAACATAACCTAACCTTAAAATTCGTAAATTGCAACTTTTAGACATTAAATTAGGTTTGGTGGTTGATGAATGATCGTCTTTTACCGAATTCAGCCTAGGCCTACCTTGCTAAATACCACCAAATACTAAACGAAATAGGCCTCCTTATTTCTACTGCGTATTTCTACTTTCTACCAAAGCTTTCTACCGTTTCTACTGTATCATATACTAAATAATGAAGATGTTTTCTTAAATAATAGTACGACTAATAGTTATACTATTCCACGCTAGAGAGCAGGATTTAACTAAAGGCTGTGTCCTGAAACACGATAAAATGAAGACTTGTTGTTGCTGTTGTTGTAGTCGGACTAGTGGCGATTCGGACTACTGACTGTCAGCCAAAGACTTCATCCCGAAATGCCTTCCCCTCTTAACCCAACCAGTGCCCGCGCACGGACGAAGAGAGGCAGTGAAAGATCTACTTAAAATTAATAATGATAGAATTAAATGTAATTAGAGGAATTCATTTGTATTGAAAGATAGCTTATTTAATTGGAAGATCCTTGACAGCTTTGGTTGACATCTCGACGGTCTATTATAGAGATTAATCTTTCACTGCCTCTCTTCGTCCTTTTAAGTCCAATTCACACAAAGTTATAAGGTATTGCAATAGCAATAATCGTAGACTGGAGTCGCCAATTGCAATCTCAATCTACAATTATCCAATCACACTTGACCAGCTGACAATCCTAAAATCGTTCAACTAGGAAATAAATTCAACAATAATAACTAAAAAGACAAGCCTTATCACAAACAAATATATAATTAAAGTTATTGGCTCTTTATTTCCATTAAAATAGTTGTTGCTTGAGGTTATGTTGTGACAGTGCTCAATTCGTATTTAACCGTTCTCCTTCCTGATTGGTTCACGTGACTCGGATCTACGATTCCCAATCTTGAGCTCCGTCTATAAAAAAAGATTGCAACCGTAGACCTACTGAACTGAGCTACTGCGCATGCGCCGCCAATAGTAAGCTCGAATCTAGGATTGCAATTGTCAGTTCGGAACCTAATTGCTATTGCAATGACACGTCTGTACTCTGTGTGAACCCTTGTACGTAATCCCTATGGCCCAACTCGGCTTGTGACTATACCTATACCTTATAACATTCCTATAACTTTGTGTGAATCGGGCTTTAGATGACGGCCACTTTAGGTAATTATTTTTTTGATATAAACTCAGCGGCCAAGCTTTTTATTATTTTTGTTTCTCTCACGGCTCACCTCGAGTTGTTTCGATGAATTAATTTAAATTTCTAATTGTGGCGAGAGAACTGTGCTCGTCAATGTTGATATTACTCACTCTTTGCAGATCAGCTAATGGAATAAATTAATAAACGCCTTTTTGGCATCAGTAAGAAAATCAAATGTGCTCGGTCAGTTTCGGTTTTTAAATGAAACTGCACCAGCGCGTGGGTGTAACGGAAACGTAATTAGTATTATTCTAAATTATGGATTTATATTTTGATGTGCCAGATATAGTTCTTTGTACTCCTTTTCACTTTCAACTGCACTGCAACCATGAACCAACTATACATAACACTGCTGTACAGTTCTAGTTTGTCACAATTCACAAATACAAGTCAATACAAGCAGTGGCGTATACACGGGGGGGGAGGGGGGGGGGACAAAACCCCCCCCTTTTGCAAAGGAAACATGGAAAATAACCGTTTACATTTCAATAGACAGTATTTTAGACATTTGTTTTTGTTAAAAATACACGCATCGATCTATAATTATTATATTTTTATCTTTCTTTAAGGAAAAAATGTCTTGCCAGAAACTGAGTAATCTTGTTTCAGTTGGCTGCTGTAAAACGAACAGATTTGCACTAAAATGACCTTGACGACAATTTTTTCGGAACCCCCATTATGTTTCGGTTCCACTCTCTATAATATGGGTTGAAACCCCCCCCCTTTCCCAATTCCTGGATACGCCACTGAATACAAGTACAAGTGACGTAGCTGACAACGCGGCGAGCTCTTATCTCCATATCCTTGCATATGAAGCCGCGCTGTCTACTGTTTGGCAGGGTTGGTAAACAACCTTGTACAAGTAGTGCGCTACTTTCAACTCATGGTAAAAGCCCACCGATTGAAGAAAATTTGAGGTTTCCATCTACTATGATTTTGCAACGGCAACATCATGTTAACTCAAAGCATGCACTTGGAGGCGTGCATGAAGAGTGGCGTACCGAACATCGCTTACATTTCCACCAAACTAGATACAACATTCAAATCAAACGTTGTAGAACTATTGATGTAAGCAAATGGGTATAATGGTTCGAGTTCTATTATTTGACTCTAAAAAGTAGGAAATATGTATAACAGTCGAAAGAAGATTTCACCTTCGGCGACAAAGCCTCCGGCTGTTGGGGCTTCGCCCCAGACCCCTTACGGTTCTCACACCTCACTGAATCATTTGGCATGAAGCCTCCGGCTGTTGGGGCTTCGCCCCAGACCCCTTGCGGTTCTCACACCTCACTGAATCATTAGGCATGCTATTTGCTGAAGTTGATTAGTTCGCAACATTTCTAACAACGCAACATTCGCAACTTTTCCCGTAGGATCCCATTTAACGTATATACCAGGTTCAATATGTCTACCGACAAACGGTTGATTGAAGTAAAATATAATATTCAATACACTATAAGCAACAAATTGAATAACAGCTCAAGCTACGCTTATACGGGCATACAAATACATAACACATTAGGAAATAAACAATTTATAAAAAAAATAAAAAATAAAATAAATTCAGGAAGTTATTAGTATTTTGGTATTTGCAGCAGTGGGAGCCCAGAATGTCATCCTATTGTTTTTTCCGGGAAGTTGGATCTCTAGCAGCTGGACGCAAAAAAACGACATTTCATTCATTATTCATCCAGAAGGATTTTTGTGTGAGTTCGTATTATTACTAAACTGAAACTACTTTCAAGTTGCAGAGGGGCAGAGAGTTTAAAGGACAGAGTTCAAGTCAACCGGGCACGGTGGACTGGTTTTGGATCTTTGGTCGGACAATCATGGGGGGGGGGGGCGATGGGGTGATCACTCCCCCCTCCCCCCTCCTTATACGTGCCTGGCTATAGCGAACTGTTATTTAATCGATACAGATGGCTAATTTCTTCGGATCATGACACTTGGGTTTTACGTCCCATATTTTTTCAACTTGGCTAATCGAGATGATGAGTGAGTGAAACATAAAGATGAAGGCGTTTGGAGGAAAAATGAGCTTTATAACATTTACAAAATCCTCTAAAATCCACATATGCAGTAAGTTTATAAAAATTAGCTGTATAGCCCGGTAAAATTAAACTAAAAAACCACAACGTGCTAAAAAAATTGTCAAAAAGTTGTCGTAAAATTAAAAAAAAATTACCATATGATCGTGTGGGCCTACAATATTTCAGGTTGATTGGTCATATTTGATAAATTTAAAATACCGGTACCTTTGTTAATATAGTGTTCCCCTAAAAGCTAATATTATTTGTTGTTTAGCGTCATCTCGACAACTATGATCATATGACGTCGGGGGATGTTGGGAGGAAAGGGACAATTGTATTGTGTATAGGAGGACGAGGAAGAAAATGGAAAGAAGAGGACGTGGACTGACTTTTAGGGATAGGCAAACTAATTTTTATAAACTTACCTCATGTGGATTTTAGAGGATTTTGTAAATGTTATAAAGCTCATTTTTCCTCCAAATGGCTTTATGTTTCACCCACTCATCATCTCGATTAGCCAAGTTGAAAAAATATGGGACGTAAAACCCAAGTATCATCATCATCATCATCCGAAGAAATTAGCCATCTGTATCGATTAAATTAACAGTTCGCTACAGCCAGGCGCGTATAATAAGTATAAACGTTTAACTGTTTTTAAAAGTCGCGTTTAAACGTTTTAGTCACTTCTTCCCTTGCTGTGAGATGAAAAAAATTACCGATGCAGTAAATTTCAGAAAATGTCCTGTCACTATAAGTGTAAAATTAAAAATCGTGGTAAGAAAAACAGCTAGAATAGTAGACTAGTAGTAGGCTCCGTTGTAAAATATTAGCTTTTTTCTATCAAACATACAAACACTTGTGTACAAACGTAACGTGGCGTAAAAATGTGTAAACGTTTAAAAACACCCCCACGATTTAACAGTTAAACGTCCCATCCCTACTGCCTTTCGTCTAGTTTTTCCATAACTTACCCCTTGCGGATTTTGGATGTTATAGATCTTATTTTTCCGTAGACTACTGTTCCAATTTCTTTTATGTACCTGCAAATAAATCAAATAAAATCTAAAACTGTTTTGAAAACGTCTTGAAGTGTGGCCTACACTATCTCATGTATACAGAGGACAGACCACGGATTTGGTTGAACGTTTTCAAAACTGTATGTGTGAATTAACAACGTTAATGTTGACGATTCGATTTGACGCTATCGTAAACTTAACTAGGAAAACGCTCTGTTTGACGCGTTGATAAGCGAGCGCGTCCATATCTACGAACGTTCTGGCGAAAAGATCTCAAAGCTAACAAAAACAACAATTAACATCAAGAATGCGCATTACAAAAGATTTTCTAATTACCATAGCTGTTATACTTTCCGATATTGTTGAATGCAGTGCAATGTGCGTTGCTAAGAATTTTCGTTGCCATTCTGTCTAGTGTTTTCACCGCAGTCCGCCACCGTTACTAAACAGTTATTGACAGCAATAGAAATGTAATTTCTGCCTCTAATACGTATCCGATCGCGTTTAAATTAGTATATTCGTGACCGAACCAAAATTTACTATACGATAGCCACCTCACATTTTGTTGTTACTGTGTTTCAGAAAAATATTTTCGAGTAACTTTTGTGTAACTTTGCCAATATTTATTAGATAGCCATAAAATGAACATATTCGTGACCGAAAAAAGCTTTAAAAAAATATGGCCATCTCACATTTTGCTGCCATTTTGTTTCGGAAAAATATTTTGCAGTAACTATGGTGTAACTTTGTAACTTTTCAAACGATTTTACCTCAAAACTATACACCTTCAATCCACATCGAGGCTTGTGGTAGGTCCAGATTTCAAGTTGATCGGACTTTTCGTTCGACCGCTATCGACGGACATAAAAAAAAAACAGAACAAGTGCCATAAGAGTCTCGTGGAGACGCTCGCTTCGCTCGCTTAATAACTGCAGTTATAGATCCATGATCATACCATGGATTTATAATAGTACCTCATGCTCATACAATGACATACCACAAAGAAACGTCAGTAGTACAGTAACAGAAATTTATATTTTATGTTAAATCGGCCGTCGACAAAGTTAATAATTAGGGCTTTTACATTTAACATTAGAATCGCTTTAGTTGAGCACAGAAATTTAGGGTTCTCGTCTCATTTAGATGGTCACTTGGACGAGGCATCATATTTTTTTATTCGTGTTTGCCAGAAAAATGACACGAACACTTTTTGTGTCTTCGCTTCTCGCGTGATCTACTGCGAACGGTCCTCGCACACAACGGCTCCATTAGCGACCGACGCCGCCGGCTGGCCACCCTCCAAGTTGTTACGCACGTCGGGGTCCATGTCCTCGTGGGGATTACGTCGACGCCGTTGCCCCTTCATCGCCATCTCGTTCGTCTGCTGATTGGTGGGCGGTGGCGGGTCAACCTCCCCCTTGTCCTTGCGCGTGCGTCGCGTACTTCGCCCTCCGTCGTCCGGCTTCCGGCCGTTCGAGTGACGTCTGCGGGTAGTGCACGCCTCGGCGAGCTCGTTCTCGACGCTGCCCAGCTTGCGACGTCGCCGGCACGAAGAGCGACGACGCTTGCGACGCCGGCAGCTGCGACGCCGCGAGCGGCGGCGGCGGCGACGGCAGGAACGACGTTTTCTGCGCCGACGAGAACGACGGCAGGAACGACGACGCTTACGACGACAGGAACGACGCCTTCGACGGCGGGAACGACGCTTACGACGACAGGAACGACGACGCGAACGACGACGCTTACGACGGCAGGAACGACGGCGCCTACGACGACAGGAACGACGTCTACGACGGCGGGAACGACGACGCTTACGACGGCAGGAACGACGGCGTTTACGACGGCAGGAACGACGACGGCGCTTACGACGGCAGGCATCCACTAAGATGTCCACACTTTCGCTAACACCTCCTTTAGAAGCATCGTCTAGTTGCAGCTTACGCAAGAGTGTTCTGCTGGCTATCTGTAATCAGAAGTTGTGCGTCAGTTCTACCGAACATCGCATTGCTAGATTTGATTTTGATTATTAATACAACGGATTGTGTGGTTGACTGGTTGGCGCTGTCATATGACGTCGGGGAAGTAGATAAGTGGAAAAGTGCTAGTAGAGAAATTAAATTGGAAACTTGATTTGCTTCAAAGGCGCATCAACCACCAATGTCATTTTGCGCCATCATTGTAGTTTAATAGTTTGGTAGGCTATACTGTTAGGCCCGATGCATCGATGTCCCTCAGATTGATTGATTATCTAAGTTTAACGACGTTCTCGACAACTATGATCATATGACCTCAAAGGTATTTGAAGAAAATTTAGGTGATGGACAGGTACAGGGGAGGACCTCATTTCGTCGCCTGAGCCACTTTGGGCTAAATTCTACCCCGGGCCCAGATTATAGGGTAGGCCTATTCGCGAAAAGGGAATTAAGGTCCGGTTTTTTAATCGGTCATTAACGGCGTCGTTAGTTTGCGGTCCGTTATCTGAAAAGGGTTTGTTGGGTTACAGATTACGGTCCGTCAGCTAAACGGCCCCATTACCGATTAAAAAACCGGGCCTAAGACTTATCATACCTCGCTAAATGCGAAATGATTTAATTGAAACTATTAACCTTTCTATTATTTTAATAGGCCTACATGCCATATTTATACTATTGATCCACCTTTTTAAATACTGATAAACTAAAACAATGTTCTTTTAAAAGATGGCGGCGTGTTTTACACCTTACAAGTTCTTTAAAGTGCTTTGGCCTATCGATGTCTTGTTAATAGTTAAGTTTTGATTGAGGTTCCGATCGATTTAGTAAGCTCGGTTTGGTAACGGTTTCAACAAACATTACCATTGTAAATGTATGACAGTCGCCATGTTTGTTCGTAAAGAATTCTCCGCCTAGCGGCTAATCTGAGTTTAAAAAGTTTGTTAAACCGGACTAAATCCGACTTGTGAGCGCGACAAACAAATGCCCATACCTATACCAAATGCAACGTGAGTGTACGTTGTTGAATACATTGTATTTCATTGGTTCGGGCGTGGGTGGAATTAGGGGCCGTGCATAAATGTCACACAATTTTTGACCAAATTAGACCCCCCCCCCCCTCCCCCCTTGGCAAGGTTAGTCACAACAAGTGTGAAAACATAATTCACTGAAACACGAAAATGTGTTAAATACAGGCCTAAAATAAGTGTTATAGTGTAAGAAAAAACGCGCAGAAGAATTTAAAATGTAAAGGAAATAGATATGGGAAGTATACTGTTCACACACACGAATGACTATAGTCTCTTTATTTGAGGATATTCCTAAATTGATTATAAAACGTTTTTATGGCTTATTATGCGCCTCATAAAAATAACACCTCCAAACCAGAAATTTACATTTTGGAAAACGAAATTTTGGAAACAAATAAAACCATTTCTGTAAAACTAACATCAGTGTGAGGCAAGGTTTAAGCAAAGTTAGTAATCTTTGGTTTATTAGTCGATTTACAGCTACGCGTTAGTGGCCTCTTACGACAGGCAGATATATCCTGGCTAAATTCGGCCCCGGGTACAGAAGGGGATATTTATTATTGGCGTCACTGTAGACTTGTAGAGCGTTGGGAGCGACGCGTCGACCAATCTGATTGCCAGTTTGCCACTTCAGACGCGTTATTCGCCAATCGAACCCATGCAACAATGCAAAATTTGTTTATTTCCTGTGTTTTGATCGTCGACGGTATATTCTACAAACAACATGTTTTTCTTCCACATTTCGAGATAAACAAGAGCTGCAATTTGTCTCTGCCATACAGCGAAATTGTATTTGAATGGTAGATTATAGTCTTCCATTAAATAAACATTTAGGCTATGAACATGTTATGACAGTTGTCATGTTATTGTTAGTTCGTGTTGCTCGCGTTAGGTCTACCAAAGATCGCGCTACTGTAAACATTTCGACGCGAGCAACTGCAACGCACGTAACGCAGCTAACGCGTCGCGAGCTACGCTCTATAGTAACGGCAGCTTTAGGACGCACTCGACATACGACGTCGACAGGACTCTAACCACGTTGAATTATGGGTCGTTTACATAAATGACTAGTGATTATTTATTGACTAACCCCCGTGTCTAGGCCACAGACTTCTTTCATTGGCTGAGAGGGAAAATACTGCGCTCTGATTGGCTGTGACTAAGATTTGTCTTGACTTGACTAAGGAATTGAACATGTTAAATGTTCAGAGCGCAGTATTCTCCCTCCCAGCCAATGAAAGAAGTCTGTGGCTTTGACACGGGGGTTAGTCAATAATCACTAGTAATTTATGTAAACGGCCCATTAATTAATACCGAGATTTTGGCACTTGTCGCTTGACTACAAACCCGTTTGGCGCCGAATCCAGGGTAGCTCTGCCTGTCGTACGAGGCGCGAAGGGGGCAGACGTTATATGACCTAACCACAGATAATTAATTATACTTGAATTTGTTATCTGTGACCTAACGCTTGAGTACGGATATTAGATTTTGGGGTTTAACGACGTACTCAACCGTTAGGACATATGACGTCAGCAGCTTGTCACCCCCCCTCGTACGACAGGCAGAGCTGCCCTGGACTCGGGGCCAAACGAGTATGTCAAAGGGGATTGTGAGCTCACCTTGTAGCGTCCCTTCTCACAACGCAAGATGTCGTCTTTGACCGCCAAGTTCAACACCTTGACTAGGGTAGCAGATTGGACTCTGGTGGGAATCCCCGTGATGGGGTAGGTCTTCATGAAGTCCTTGATGCTTTTGGCGGAGCTTCCCCTTATCTCCTGCATGGCGTGGATCGCGTCGATGGCGCTAGTCAGAACAGTTGCGCGGTGATTCGCCATCTCGAAGATTATAAATATAAAATTTACATAAAAACTACAAAAAAAGAAATGTGTTGGCCTAAAAGCCTAAGACGGCCGATCTCGAAAACTTATTGTGTCATTTCGCCGCTAGTTTCTGTTTTTTTGATTTCTATCGTGCAAAAAAGATGAAAATGAGCGGACCTAGCAGTAAACACTCCTATTGTTGTAAATCCACAAATTTTCGCTGAATTTTGTAACATTTGTGCTTCATTTCATCGCAAATTTTTAATTTGTCGGATATTTATGCATAATTGTCAGTAACTTCTAACAACAAAGTCGTAAAATAAGTCGTTGTTTTAGTGTCTGTAAGTTTTATTTTCATAATTATGTAACGTGCGCAAGTGGTAGAACAAATAAGTAGAACATTGGACGTTACAGTACAGTACAACATATTATGTGCTTGCTGTTCTATTATAATACTATAGCACAGACTATAGTTTTTTATTTATTTTTTACGAAAATAGTTTACTGAAGCACAACGCTAGGAAGAGGTTAACGTTAGCCTTAATTTCAAGTCTATTATTCAACTAATAAGGAGACACTCGATGATGATGATGATGATGATGATGATGATGATGATGATGATGATTGCGACAGGATACGTTTCATGGTGGTAATGGAAAAAAACTGTAGTTGTTCCCCTAAAAGTGATAATTGAGGACGAGACGACGTGTCAGCAAAATAGCGAAGCTATTCCTATTAAGGTATTTGGTGTCAGCATTCTAATCAGTAATCATGCATACTTTGAATCGCGAAATAACGCGATTTGGATCTTTAACCACAAAACCTACGAAATATGTGTGTATATTCTCGAAATAAGACCGTAATAACGAAAATGTGTTAAATATTGGCCATAAATAAGTGTTAGTTTAAGAAAAAACATGCAGAAGAATTTAAAATATTTAAGAAATAGATAGGAAGGGCGGTAGGAAGTCAGGGGCGGATACAATGGGGGGGGGGGGGGGGGGGGGGCGATCGCCCCCCTCATGACCAACAAAAAATTGAAATTTTGAATAATTATTATTTTGGAGTCGTTACCGAACTTTAGTTGCCATGCTTTGTGTAACTAATCGAGCCTGTATCCGCCCCTGCCGACGTATGCGCATGCCATACTCAGGTTCTCTTACAAATCGCTACTATGTGTGAAATTAAGTAATTTTCGAATGACAGCCCGTTCAATTTACGTCATTATCTCAAAATCTGTAGTATGTCACGCAGGTATGTTTGTATACGATTAAACAAGAGATTAATTGGCAGGAATCAAATGAATATACTCATGTTCTCTTACAAATCGCTACTGTGTGTGACATTAGGTAATTTTCCACTGACAGCCCGTTAAACTTCTGTAATTATCTCAAAATCTGTGGTATGTCACGCAGGTTGTTTATATACCCTTAAAGATGATGTAAATGAGATTAATTAAAAGGAATCAATTAAATGAATATTCTCAGGTTCACTTACAAATCGATACTTAGTGTGAAATTACGTTATTTCCGAATGACACCCCTGAAACTTCCGTAATTATCTTAAAATCAAAAAAAAAATATGGCGTGTGTTGTTCGTTTATACGTCAACATTTTAGTGACAACTATGTTATTGCTTCACCCAAAATGCCTGCCTAGGGACTGCTACCTTATCGTGGTGGGCAGGTTTGCGTGCTTTGTTGATCCCGAGAGCTATGCCGGCGGAAGCGTATGCTTCTGGTAGGGCCACCCTAGCCGGACTGGTCGAGGAGGAGAAGTCAGACGAAATGCAGTCCACACCCTCCCCACTCCCTTTTCTTCCCCCTTGCCCTTTCCTCCCCTCCCTCCTACTTGCCCCTTTCCTCCAAAATGCCCCCTATTTCATTTTCATAGATCACCCACTCATCGTCTCGATTAACCTAGTTGCAAAAATATGAGACGTTAAGCCCAAATATCTACCTTTTCACCCAAAATGTGACAATGACTGAAGTAAAGTATGTTTTGAAAATGTGATTGATTAAATTAAACATAATGTACATCACTCCCCCAAACTTGTATATATAGCATGCACTTAAGCCCCCCCCCCCATAATAATTGGCAATCGCCTTCCATGAAACCGCCCCCCCCTCCATAAATCAAGGCTAGATCCGCCCCTGTAGGAAGTACGGTTTATACATACGAATGGCTCGTCTTTATTTGATTGATATTCCTTAATTGATTATTTAATGTTTTTTGCTTGTTATGCACCTTATAAAAATAACACCGCCAAAACGCGAAATTTACATATTAAAAAACGAAATTTGGGAAAAAATAAAACCATTTCTGTAGGGCTCTAGCAATGAGTCGAACGAGAGTGCATGGCCAAGGAGAACCCGTGTTCCTTGCAGGTGAAAAGTAAGGAAGCGGGAGGGCGACTTTTAAAGCTCAATGAAGCAGAACTTGTTGTTGCACAGCACTCTTGTTCTGTACTACAGAACAAGAGTGCTACTGTGCTACAGAATCTGTAGCACAGTCGCCAGAACCCTATAAAAGGGGACGGGATAGAAATCAAGATAGCGATGCGGACAGGACCCAATTGAGGAGGGTGTGACATCACACGCAGACAAACAACGTGTTGCTAGGCAACTCTATTGTTGTATCTTTCTTTGATTGGTGCACATTCAATGTTTGTCCGAAACAAAACACGGTAATATGGCTATTTTTGGAATTGGGTCTTGTGCTTGATTCCCACGTGTCTATGTTGATGTACCTAGCATAAAGAGTTAGGTTTTTGAAGGTAGACATGAATGTCTTGGACCAAGTGATGAGTGGGATACATGGCACAAATTGCTTGATTTCCCCTCAGTCAGGCTATTGGAACAAATTAAAAACTTTTACATACATAGATGTATGTAGGTATAATGTTTGTAATGTGAAATGGGCTCCCACTCCAGGACAGAAAAAAAGGGCTGGCGTAAAATACTCCTGTTGAGGGAGGACAAACGAAATCAACAAGGCTGATTCAGAACATCTTTAAATTTTTTGAGTGCTATCGTTACTAGGACGGCTCCAAAGTCATCACTGTTTACAGCAAGAAGTTCAAGACAAGAAGTAATGGAATTGAATCCATATTAGAAGTTAAAAATACTTCTGCCCGAAGCGGGATTTGAACCCGGGACCTTCTGCATCATTGTTATTGTATTCAGACCTGTTGCAACCTTTGCAACCGCGTCGTGTGTGTAGTTCTCTGTTGCAAGTGTTCATAGATCCCGCTAAACAACCAGGCGCATTCTTTACTGCGTTGATGGCACCTTGTGGTTGTATGTACTGCGTTTTTCAAATGCGAAGGCAAGTTTGTTTTGATCTGACCAGACCACGTGCTTCTGGTTTTGTATACTTAGCTGTGAAAATGTCTGTTAGTTTATAAGCGCCCAAAAATGTTGGTCAGAGAGTTAGGAGAAGAAAGAAAATAACGAAATCCATAGGCCTCGGCTTGGCTAGGTCTAGGCCTACTTTGACGGAGATGACTGTCAAAGTAGGTAGGCCTATGGCCTGGCTTGGCCATAGCATTGGCCATAGACAGGCCATAGAGATAGGCCTAGGCCTACCATACTGGGCATGGCCTGTTGATCTACGACGTCGACGCTGTGGAATCCGAGTGTGTGTGTGTATGATGGGTATGTATCGGTGGATGATCTAAGGACGACTAAACGTATGGGCTAGGCCTAGCGTAGGCCCAAGACCGTAAATCTCCTGGCGGGGGCTTGTCGAACTCGATTTTGAGGTTTACCGAACAATTGATTGAGGGACCTCGGCCTAGGCCTAGCCACCTTCAGACACACGAAACATCCATGTGGGATCAGGGTAGCTGAGCCTAGGCCTAGATGTAGATCCAGTGGTTAAAGTAGACTTGGAGAAGAAAGGATAGGCCTATGCACTACTGCTGCGTAAAGTAGAGAAAGCGGGTAGGGCCTACGCTGCGGGGTCTGAGCGCCGCGCCCCTCAGTTTTGCCCCACAGGGAATTTAAATAAATAAATAAATTCACATTTAGAGTCTACCCACTCAGTAATTAAACTGATTTGCAGTGGGGGACTTTAATTTAAAGTGACTAAACCAACCCTGCAGGCTTCGAACACCATCGACGAGTGAGCGATAACCAATCAAAGATCGATATTTCAAATATGAAACAGATGAATCAGTGATTGGACAGTGCGAACACCTGCGGACAGATGCCAGAATCAACAAGGCCGATTCAGAACAACTTTGAATTTATTGAGTGCTTCGTTGCTAGGACGGCTCCAAAGTCACCGTTTACTTATTCCTAAGCCAAGAAGTAATGGAATTGAATCCACATTAGAAGTTAAAAAACTTCTGCCTGAAGCGGGATTTGAACCCGGGACCTTCTGGGAATTGAAACATTTACTATATAAAAGAAATATATAATATGTGCAAATATAAATAGGTACAAAGTAGGCCCTACAACAAACTGTTCAACATAATTCGTCAATATGCGTGAAATCGATAAAAATCAGTGCGCGTACTATGGCATAGAGCTACCATCGTTAATTTTGGTAACAGTTATGCATACCGGCTCATACCGCCCCACTTTAACCACTGTGTAGGTCTTAGCTCTGCGTGTTGTTGGCCTATGAGCTACCCTGCTGAAAGATAGAACACTACAACAAACATTTGGCCAGCCAAAAAGGGCACTATTTTAGTCAGAACATTGCATGGCTTACTGATACTCTCATTTATTCATTAGACACATTTTATTATCGAAATAGGAACCTGTACGAGTAGGTTGGCATACTTGCTCATTGCAGGGTCGGACTGGCCACCTGTGACTCGGGGTAGGCCTCAGAGGTCTATTCCTCGATGGGTCCTTAGCTCAGGGGGCCCCTGCATTTGCTATTGCTGCAATCTCAGGTTATGAAGTCTTTACTTTCTAATCCCATAAACTTGTAAAACTTAGGTACTACACCATGCAGAGGAAAAAGATTTATTTTCTTTGAATCAGAGAACCTTTCAAAACCTCACATAAATCTCATGTAGGCCTAAACCAAACCAAAAAATCTTAATTTTTAGTCTCAGGTGGTTCTTTTATGATCAGGAAAATAACCAAAGGAAACAGGAAACAGACCCAGAGGCATACAATATATATTTAACTTTCGTTGAATTGGTAATTGATGGGTAATAAGATATGGGTGCTTGAGATTGAGAACTAGTCTCAACTTATTTGGCATCTCTCCTGCGGAAGGCAAGATTCCTGTTCCAAAAAAAGAAAGGGGACTGGGAAGCATGGCTGAACATTGGATCTTTAAAATTCTCCCCCCCCCCCCCCCCCCCGCCCATTATATTCTATTAGGCCTAATAGGGTGTGCAAAAATGGTGATTATGAAATTCCTAAATTTTTCAAAGTTGCAGTAATCCCTCCAAATTCAGTTTATTACACACAAATCAACTGAACTGCGATGGAATGGGAGGACCAATTTCCATTTGCAATTTTCTTGCAATCTTAAGGTGCCCGTACCGTACACGTTATGGCCTGCTAAGAAACTTACTTAACTAAGAAACTTACAGGAGGTAGGGAGGGGAGGGGTTTTACAGGAGGCTGCCCCTCATTCTTGGTCGCGATCTCTTCGTGATACCTTTTACTTTTTAGACTAATTTAAGCTTAAAATAAGAGTCTTACTTTAAGAAGGGGGAGAAGAAAGTATTTGTCATGCTCTTTCTTGTTTCTATCTATCGTGGCATTCGTAATCATCCTGGAATTTGTGAAATTGATAGTTAGGAATTCATGAAAATGACAACTTTTAAGCTAGTCTACAGCTATCATTATCATCATGCACCCATATTTGTTTGACTCTATGGGCCTATGGCAGGAAATTTACAGCCTTTTTTTAAATAACGAAAAGTCATGATTTTCTGTTATTTGAAATTTCGATCTTTAAAAAACCATTTTAGCATATCTTTATCTATGGACTTAAGTGCTCTTTAGATGTGCAATTTTTATTGCATCTGGAGTGAACTTTTATTGCAGACGTCATCAAAACGTTGCTACTGCAGTAGTGTCATCTGCAGAGATTATTTTTTAACTAATGAATACCGAGTGTAGTGCGTGGAGCCGACGATAGAATGCGTTACTAATAACACAATATAATATGATGCTACCTATGTGCATTATGTCTGTATCTTTCGACTACAGCCTTCTGGGTGGAATCTATGAATATAGCCTACATAGATACAATAAAACACAACAATACTCTACTTTATGTGATGCTTGTTAGTCCTTGAATTCAAGGAACATTGAGCGAAACATTGAACCATCTAAATTGGGCATAATAAATCCGTCTTGCAAGGTCTGCTTGATTCTGGTGAAGTATTTGGAAAGCCAGTGGAGATCTAGATGTGATCTAGTAGGCCTACACTGGCTCGTCCAAAAGGCTGTGACGGCACGCTATGGGGTGGCGTAACAGATGCACAAAGAGCGTTGTGAGCGATCCGGCCAACAGTCGCTATAAATATTGGATACACACAACATTCAACAATAAGAATTTCTAAGTCGTTGCAAAACTCTGACTTCTTTGGAATCTATGTTCAAATCAAATGTTTCAAATAACAATTAGTGCACTGCCTTCTAAAGGGATTTTAGGTGATTCTAACAGGCAGCGCTTCAGTAGCCGGAACGCTCGTAGCGCTGCAGTGTAGGCATTTGTTGTATGCTTTCCCATAGAGTAGGAACATGGCTCTCTCTAGATCGAGCTTTGCCTTCGGAGCCCCCGAGAAGGCTATGAAACAATGGAGCGTTTAGGAGCTACGGACTTGGCGCGCTCTACTTTGAGCTTTGCCCGCACAGCGCAATTGGCGATGCCGCGACGATCAAGGTCTACTTGATCTTAACCAGAGTCGATAAAGAAGTTTCCCCTTGCTGATCTCGACCTAGAGGGGACTCAGCGATGCTGATTGACCCATCCAGCAGGCTGTGATTTCAATGATTTTAGGAATCACATGTCAGTTTTGTGATGGTATCGTATCTTTTCCTTTGAACTTCTTTGACGTTTCTTTGGTTGGCAAGTTCAGTGCATGTCACACCAAAGATTACTGAGTAGAGAAGATGTTTCAACCATATGGGAATTCGTCTGCGCGTGTCTGAGCGAAATTTTCTAAGTCCGACGTGTAGTCGAATTCTCACCGCAAGAGTCGCTCTTCCAAAAGTTTAAAACTCAAGGTCCACTGAATCCCCTGGCACGTACTAGCGATCTAGTAGACCTTGTTTAACGGTAACGAAGTCAAACGCAAGGTCTACTAGATCGCTAGTAGCCGCCAGGGGATTTAGTGGACCTTGGTCAAACGTGCAGGGCTAGCGCTCCTTGCGGTCAGAATTCGAACTAGTGGTGAGACTTAGAAAATTTCAAAAAAACTCGCGCAGATATTTTAACACGGGGATGAAACATCTTCTCCACTCAGTAATCTTTGGTCACACTTTGACTGTCTTCAAAGTTAAACACAGGTTCACAAGGTATCCACTCTATCATATTATGTAGGCCTACAATGTTCTCCCATTCCTCAATCCGCCCCTCCCTCTTACTCAAGTTTTTGTTTAGGAAAACGAGTCATTGGTTTGTACCAAGGGATCGTCAAACTCCCAAGTTAGATTGTCCCATCCATTTCCACAATGTTAAAAATCACACGTTATTCAAATGGGAGAATCATCCAGCAAAACAAATTAATTGGTCTGTCAAAACCAATTCTGGCTCAAGACAGCATTATATAAAATTGAAATATTTTAATTATAGGCCTACTGGTAGGCCTATGTATTCTATCTACATTTTTAAGTGAAGTATTCTGAAAGGAAATTTTACATAATAAATGAATAGATTTAAGTAATAAACCAGTTTTTGTAGTGGGCATGAGATTGGTGATTTTTGTGCCCACGAAATGACTTAACTTTGAGGTTTACCTGACCTCTGCCAGGGGATTGACGGACCTTGGGTTTAAAGTACTACATAAACCTAGGTAACTATTAAAATACAGGGCCTACTAATTAATTAGTTAATTAATTAGGCCTACTAACTGATGAATACATCATGATTACAAATATGTGAGAGCACTGTTTCAATAAGATAATTCCACGTAATTCATTTCACTGTAATTATAATTTAAGGATTGTCATTTTGATTTTCTATTGAGATGTTTGTGTTTACTTTTAAGGAGGGGGAATATATGCTGGGATGTGCATAGAGAAATAAAACAGGGGGATGTGGCTGTCCATAGAGAAATAAAACAGGTGGCTGTCAAATCAATATCACAGCCTGAGGAAAGAAGCATAAACAGAGCTGCTGTTGTCAATAGCAACGACAAACAACTTGAAGTAAATGCAAATAAAACAAAATGTCACCTATTAAACACCAACTTGTGTATTTAATAAATACCTCATCAAAAGATGAATTTGACTTAAACCTCTAACTATAAACTCTCTCCATTGTTTTAGTCTAGAAGTAACTGTAAAGCAAAATGAGCACCAATGAAGAAGACAATCAAGAATCAAGACCAAGCACTGCTACAGTGTCCAAGTCTCGACAATCTTCGAAAGATCCGGAAAAGTCTATGTCGGAATGCATGGTACAACAAATTATTACAAAACCTCCAGCAGAATATGTGAGGTATGTTTAAAAATAACTACTGTCCTGATTTTCTAGATTTAAATACATGACTTCATATTGCAATCAAAACAATGTATAGGCTAGCCCTAGTATGGTAAAAGTGACTAATTCAGACACAGACTTTTTTGACCAAATTTTTTATTTTAAATACACCCAAAAATACACAAAGGTTATGCGTTGGGTATTATGCAAAGTGATGGAAATTCATGTAATTAAATGCGACCCGGGCGAGAAATTTGTTGGAAACGGCGGCCATTACTACCCTCACTGTGTGACGTAATGCCAGTGAAGCCAACGTCCGTTAACGCGCTAACTACCTCGTGAATCGTGATACAAAATAAATGAAATATAAACATACTGTGCTTTGTGCGAACTAACCTGTTACTTTCGAGACGTCAAGCAGCTGGGTAAAAACTAAATTAAGTATTGTACATACCGCACTTAGAGCAAACTAACCTCTCACTTTTGGGTAGAAAGAGCATATTATTTTTTAAATGGTTGTCGACCTGCAATGAAGCCATTGTAACCTCCAACGTCTACGGAAAGTTAAGAAGTTAGTATTCCATGAAAATCGTGATTACTACCTATTTCAGTTCCCAAATGGGGTTAAAACCTAGGTACATCCAACAATGTTGGTTGGCCGATGAAGGTACGCTGTAATTCTGCCGAGTAGTCATTTTCAGGACGAAAAATTGCTAAAAAGTGTGCGGATCCAAAGGAAATAATTACTGTAGCTAGTTTCTGGGGTAGGCCTATAATCACGAGAGTTTGCAGAATATGGGTTTGCTCTTACCCCATGCATACTACACATTTTCTTCATGAATCTATAACTCTCCGTGCAACCTGTTGACCATGTAGAGGCAGAGAGAGAGGCATAGACCTGTGCCCTGAAGGTAATTATATTTTCTAAGTTTAAACTTAAATCCCAGCTGGAACTGGGAGTAGGAATAAACCCACAAGGCCTAACGAGCCACGCAGGTAAACAACACAAATAAACCATCTATGAATTGTAGCCTTTTTGCACATTACTTAGTAGAACTACATCATAGGCCTAAGCATGACATTTTATTTTGCAGGCCTGAAAATGTTATTCCATTCCACATTCCTCATAAAAAAGTACTCGAGAGATATGAGTTGGCTAAAAAAGATGGACCCGAGCCACTGGTAAGATTGCAAATCCCTACTTAATGATGTGAAGTGAATTATTGCGTACATACTGGGCATATGTGTTTGGGGGATGCTTACAGCTGCATGCATTAAAAAAGTAGCAAAATTGCTTTTTTGCTACTTGGAAAATTTTAAATTATTCTTACTATTATACAATGATTTTGCTATTGTTACTTCTGGGATCTCGGAAACAATTATAGAGGACTGTAGATCATCTTCCTTTATACGTATTAAAATGGTATTCAGTTACGGCAGGCTTCAAGTTGTAGGCTCATCATAATAGGCCCCTACGCTATTACAATGCTATTACTAATACTGATGAGTGATACTGATACCGGATGACTCAAGAAATTAAGAATTACGGAGTTTAAGAAATAACTACTGTATCTACAATTTTGTTTGAGAAACACCTGCTTATGCGGGGTTCACAAGCCTTTATGCTGGCATAAGAAGTAGGCTATGCAGTGTGTGGTAAGAGATAAGAGCAAATTATAGAAATTAGTTCTACTGTATTTGAAAATGGGAGGAGTTTCGTACGATGTTTCGTATCCAGATTGGCCAACGACTTCACACTAGATGCCGGCATAAGGGCTTGTGAACACTCCATTAGAGTAGCTCTGATTGTCGTATAAATCAACTAAACATGATAGTGGCATAATTCCTTGCAGGGGAGTCCATCCATAAACAAATTAAACATTTAATATAGGACGAGGTTAAAAGTAATCTTTCAGAGGTATAAAGCCTTTGAACATATAGTGTGCAGTAGTCAACATTGAACTACTGTATTTAACATAATGTGCCTATTCTAAATTATTCTCCAAAGAAGGCTTGTCTATCACCCCTTTAATGGAATCTGTCAAAGACTAATATGATGAAAAAATGCTCCACTGTGTAATTTTGTATCCAAATAGTTCTATGTTTTGCATAATACTGTATCGTTGTATGTAGAGTGCATTAGGAAAGCTAAAGTATAGTATGTTGTCTCCAGCGAGGGCTTGCTGACAATCAGAGCAGGAGAAGGAGACGTTCGATGGAGTTGGCGTTTCAAGAACTCTTTGAAAGTGGTCAGGCAGTTGCAAAAGGTTTGTAGATTATTATTTTTATTGTCTTCAAATAGCAGATCAAAATAAAAATGTACTATTTATTAGGGGTCTGTCGGTAGTACTTTTGAGGTTCAGGCCGGGTTCAGATAGTAAAAATAACGAGGGGTATCGGGTCAGGTTCGGGTAACGAAACAAATACATAAATAAAAAAATAAAATATATCTTTAAAAATGTGGGGTTTAACTATTATCTGTAAATAAATAAATAAATATTCACTTTAGTTGCCAAAGAACACAAGGTTGGGGGTGTCCGTATCAAGACACCACTTCGGGCCTCCCAACAGAAAGATGAACTTCAAGTCAGGCGAAGATCGATGCCAGATATCAGCGATCAGCTAGAACTTATAGCACGAGTGAGGAATGAACCAGAGCTTGGCTTCCTTTACATGATTTACTCGGCGCCAACGTGGTCGGAACATTCAGGTCCTTACTGCCTCAAGTAAGTTGAACTTACGGCTATGTTAGTAGTTGTTCAGGTGTTCAGTCAACAGCAATATGATTATGGACTCAGTTGTCTGAGAGTTTGAGCCAGTGTAAGAAGCAAGTGTTCTGTTGGGACAGGGGCGGAAATTGCTCTCTCGTTCTCATTCAATGATGTGTGCATTCTTTAATTCGCCAAACAATTGTTCCATTTCCCCTTCGGGCTGCTGTTTCCTACTCTTTGCTATATGTCGACTCCAGCCCCCTTTCTTTCCCTTTTTAATAGAGCTACCAAGTCCACTCTTGTCTCCTTGTTTTGCGCGGACACAGCATGCAGCCCCTGGGGGGAGTCGTAGACGTACGATGTACAGATTGTGACATGCAGGGTGTGATTGGCAAAATATTTTGGGTGCTATGCCTAAATAATGTGCCAAATTACATGTTATTATAATGCTCTTCCTTTGTTAAATATCAATTTTTACTTTAATAATAAAGCAGGTAGGTACCAATACTATTGGCCTATTCCATTTTTCTGCTTAAAAAAAATGATTTTCACTATCATAGCTTTGTTCGTTTGTCCTGTGATCATTACTCCAGGAGTACGGTATTACGAAAACCCTGTTTTTCTGTCCTGGAGTAAGTGTGATGGGAGTAGCTGTGACAAGTTCTTTTGTCCAGTGGTAACTTACTACAACTGTGATGGGAGTAAGGTTTTTACACCTGCTTCCCGAGTAGGAGTAGGAGGAACAACTGAAACGATCTCAACTGTGACAACTCTGTTTTTTTGTCCAAGTGGGAGTAACTGATTTCTACTCCCATTTCCGTTACAATGACGTATTTCCTGATTACTCCTGGCGTAATATACTCCTGTTGAGGCAGGACAAACGAACAAACCTCATGTTTTCATGTTTATAATGATCACTTTTTGTTGGCCTTTCTCAAAAACATTGCAACAAAGTTTAAATTTATGATAGTGTACAATTTTTTAGGGAGGCCTACCTTCAGTAGAGAGCAGTAACACTAAGAATCAGAGCCAGCTACTTTCCCCTCACCCCCTCCACCAAATGCTCCCTTACAGCATGCTTGGCCTTGATGATAAAAGCACTTAAAACCTTGACTTAAACCTCAAACTTAAAAATCGTAATGCGATGTCAATTACATCCGTGACATCCATATGAATTTTGTTATCATTGGGTAGCCTTGATGGGGACTGATCGATATTTTTCACCAATGTATGTTGCCCATTGGGGCCATTGAATAGGTAAGTCAAAAAATAATGGTGAGAGCAAGAGAGTTGTTAGAGTGAAGGCATGGTCTGCCTTACCCTTGATTTAGCAAGTGCAATATGTACCTACATCTTTCTTGTCTCTTCTGACCAGCTGGAGTCGTGTTCGACTCTCTTCCCTGTCTTCATGCTTCTGGTTCTTTCTTGATTCTCTCTTCCACGCTATCTTTAAGAGCAGATTATGTCACTTACCTGCTAAGTTTTAGTAAATATAAATGTAGGAATAAATGAAATGAATATTCATTATTTATTTTGGCTGATAACTGCTGAATCTCTTTCAGAGTAGTCCCATTTGAAAAGCTGGATCCACTGAATTTTTTGACCATTAGCAGTCATGGTGTTACACAGTATTTTCCTGGGGATATGCTTTTCACACCTCTAGATGTTTGGGAAAGTGAATACAAACTTTACTGCAAAATCATAAAGGTAAGATACACTACCTGTTTACCATAGCCTACTTTTCAGCCCTTTAGTATGTAATTTTAATAATTATTTTAAAGAGGCTTGATCAAAATTATCATTTGTCTACAAAATTCCATCACAGTGTCTACCATTATGTTGATTCCTTGAAAGTATCAAGGCTTCATGCATTCTCTACTTGTAGAGTAGCCAACAGGTTCTTTTAAATTTGTCTATTTAACTGGTATCTTTCTTTTCCCTCTTTCTCTAACCTTTCCTCAAGCTCCTTATTTTTTTCATGTTAACCTTGACCTCCGTTTCCCATATGAGTACTGTATCAGCTAAAGCATTCTGCATTATCAATTTATTTCTTTGTTCCTTCCTCGCTTTTTATTACCTCTTGTAACTCTATTATCTTTTCTTTTATATTGTCAATATCCTTTCTACATTTTTGTGTGATTTTTGTACGGAATGGCCTAGGCCTACACCTAGCTCATCTTCATCACTGGACCTCCTAAAGCCACTTCTACAACCGCATACCCAGTCACACTTCTAACTTTTCCATTATACTGACTTTTTGACAAACTCGCACAAGAAAAATGGGTTTGTGACACATTTTGATTATACATTGTATTTCCACTTGCACTCCTTTCAGGCAACTCGAGCACTTTTCCTCTCTTTTCTTAGTTTAATTTCTTTCCCTAAGAATTATCTCCTTCTTCCTCTTCTTCTACTCTTGCAATAATAACATAAATCATAGTAAAAAACATTAAGCTTAGATTAAGCCATAAATGCGTTGGCCCAATGCCTTGTCAGGTATTGTATAGTTTCAATTTTATGACAGTGGTTTGAATGCTGCCCGTTCTTAGTATGGCAGGTCAAACACTCGACCCGCGCCCAGTAGTCAATCGAACACGATTTTCTGTCTGGCGACTGCCGCCGGATTGCACGGTTTTTGTGAGCGGTGGGCAATTGAAATGCATTGGCCTAATGATTGCATCCACTCTAGAAATTAATTGAAAGAACACTTTTTTCGACATTGAATTTTTACGTGGCGGTGTTGGAATTTTTTTAGTTTTGGGTTTGGCATCGATTAATCAATTCCTGTTCTTAATTGCAATGCCCCACCCACTTGAGAGCCAGTACTGCATATCCTGTATCAATGTAGCTGTGACAGACAAAAAAATTAACCTAATTACATGGAGAAAAAACGAAGAATACTGAGAGCTATTTGTTGAACTATTTGCATTCAAAGTTGTGTCTTCCTGTCTTTTAAATTTCTACGTATTGATACAAACATCATCTATGGGTATTGGTTCCATATTCCATACCAATCCAAGTAGGCCTAATCGGAGAATCTTGTCTTGCAGATAAAATCTTTTTTCCTGTTTCGAACATGGAAAGCATTTTATGTGTGGAAGAAGACGGTGAGTTGGAGAAAATTCAGCGATGCCAGAGAAAAGCTTGCCACCAATCTCTTCCACTTGAATCCAGTCTTACGAGAAACTATTCTCGAAATCAGAGCAATGAATGTCAAACTCATAGACACATCTTTCACCAATATGGAAAAGTTGGAAGGGAATTTCTTATTTGAGTTTGTTGAAGTTCAGGTAAGTTCACAATACACAATAGGCCTACACAATATTGTATTGTATTTTAATTGCGTAGCCTATTTTAGAAGGGGCGGAAGCCGGAAGTTCACCGAGCATAGTTTCGAGATAAATGCGAAAAACTGTCTCGAGCTTGCACTCTTTATGCAATACACTGGGACTTTCTAGTCATATTTGTAGTTTTGTACCATAGGAAAGAGCCACATGAGATGGTTTTACATATTTTGTGCACCAAAAAGTGGGTCTATGTGTAGGCTAGTATATAGACATGAAACAAAAATTAAACTCATTTTTTCAAACTGTGACATATGCCCTTTCTCAAATTCATGATCAATTTGTGTTTTATATACCATATTCAGACTACTTTCATTTTTTATTTCCTGAGAATTGGACCACTTCAAGCATAATATTGTCAAGTGTCTACATTCGCCTGTTAAAAAAATATGTCTTTGAAATAAATATGTATGATTTTCCATGTTTTTTGTCATTAAAGACACTAATACTTACATGAGTTTTGCTATTATTCACAGATTTATACAAACTGTAGTACTTGGCCATGCTTAAATGTTTACAGTTTTTGGTGTAAAATTGATCAATTCATGCTCATTTTGCGAAATAAAATTATTCCTACGTATATCGGTCTTACAGTCGTTCGTAAAATTCACGAACCTCTAATAATAATATATGGTTGTGTGTGTTCTACCCACCTACAAATGTTTGACCTCTCTGAATTTATGTCGAACAAGTTATTCTGTGAGTTTAGATGGGTAAACTGGAAGACGTTCGCGATGTGCTCCACGAACTTCGAGCGACTGTAAAGGAAATGCTGAACAATACTTGCCACGCGGCATTGCTGCTCGACGGGTTCACAACCGATGATCACAACTTCTACCTGGGTACTGACCTTCTGATGGGCAGGAAGACTAAAGACGGGAGGATGAGGATGACGTACACTGATCAGGCAAATAAACGCCACTCATGCCTTCGCCTCACCTGGTAATGAAAATGGTTGCGGAATAAATGCGTAGAAAGTAGTGAAAACCATTTGTAACGAGTTGGTGCCATCTGGATACATTACAATAGGATCTCCTCTTTTCAATAGAGCAACAACTATCAGCTCAAATCTGTGTATAATAATCATTAAGGTAGGTAGCAACTAATATCACAAAACAGACAGTTAATTCTACATACTGTATATTCGGCACTAAATGTTGCAGATATGATCTCTGGCGGCGAAATCGTGAAGTAATAGCTAGAGGGCAACAGAGCCGCTGGATGTCATTTGTCAGTGTTTATATGAGAATGGCAACGATTCCAAAGAAACAAAAGCGATATTGTTGCGTCAGTGAATATCCAGCTTTGCTGGATATTTGCTGCTAGCGTTTTGTATCCAAGATGCCTTTGATATTATGGGGATTTTGGATCAGGGGACACACCAAGTAGCCGAAGGTCCGAAGTTCGTGTTCTGATCATAATGTTAATTAACCACATGCAATTAAAAGGCCACCGACTAACACTGCCTCTCTTTCATTGAGGTTCCTTTGGGCTCTATTTGCTTTCAAATATATGTATGTTTCAGAATAAAGTTAAAAACTTACTTTGCGCAATAACATGTTTAGGCGGATCCATGATCTCCTGTCAGTTTGTTACCCTCTAACTGTCAGCCATGTTGCGCAGCAGTGGTGCTATCTCTTGACACATTTAGTGTCGAATATCTTACACCTTGTGCCATAGGCCTAAGCCTTACAAACAATGTATACCTTATGCCTTACAAACAACTGATAGTGAATGATCCTTTATTCATTCAGGGTACTTTTAAGATGATTAATGTACAGTATATTATATACAACACTGGAGCACAACACAGTAATCCACTTATTTTTTCAGTTTCATACATTTAGCAGACTACATGGTATTGACTATGTTCCACAACATAATTTGCAATTCACTGCATGAGTATGTGAATGCACTCGAAAGCCACTTCAAGTTCATGCCGGAAGAGAGAGTACTTAGGGATGCTGAAATAGGCCATGCTGTAGAGGAGCCTCGACCCCCCGAAAGCCCACAAGTAAGTCGTTTGCTAAAAAAAAAGATCTACTGGAGTATCGAGTCCTAGGTACAGTAATTGTTTTGATGTTTTTTTATAGTTTACATCACAGAGGAATGATGTAGTAGTTACTATGTCCATGGCTCCTGGAAATGTTAATTTACAACATTGCCACACAAAAATTTAACAAAATATCAATTGATAGCTCTTACTTCAATATCTTTTTTCATTTTAAATTGTAACTCCTAGATATTCTTGTAGGCCTAGATACGTGCTAAATACCTCTCCAACTTTCCTTTGCTAACTTAAGCACAGCAGATTTTGAAATCGATCTAAATTCTTGAGCAGTGCCAGCATATCAGCTGACATGCAGTGGACCAGAGAAACATTGTCAGATATTTCGACTTCTATTTCTTCAATCACCCCTAGTTCTAAACTAACAGTTGCATTTCTAACTCCGTAGCAATTAGCCTTCTTCCCACTGTTTTGGTGTTAGAACCCCAATTTGGTTTGTCACAGCCCTGTTTGTGTTTGCTAGACCTTCAAGAACCAGTCGGTGTTTCTTTTCTATGATAAAAATGTCTACTTTCGAATCTGCACATTCATCTTGCAGGTGGTCTGGTCAAGGTCTTGTCTTTTCATTGTGTGCAAAAATTTAGATGTCTTTGTGAGAACCAATCAGATGAAAGCTACTGTTGTCGCTATATTCCATTCCTTTGTTCGTTAATCTATAGTTCGTACCACATTAACTTCCAACCCTGGACCACCTGGACTTCCGCCATGAGGACAATGCATAACTCGGGGGGTTTAGCCCATGAACAAGGTTGGAACTTGATTTGGTACAGACTATTCAATTCAATTCGATTCATTTTATCTAGCATTTTCAGCTATTATTTATCACATGTTAACATAGTACATGCTATACAATACTTGAACTGGTATAGTATAGCTCTTTGTATGTGAACTGAGAGGGCTAGTCATTTGCTCTTAAGTAGTCACTATTTGGTATCCTTAGCATATTTGTGTGAATCACACTTTACGGTCGGATGATTTATGCAGGCGCGACAGTGACTGGGTTATTACGTTCCATACTGCGGGTACTGTTCTTAATACACTTCGAGTTCAAATGTACTCACAAATGACAGCAATTGTATGGTTTGAATTCATGCAAGCCTGCAAAACCGGCAGGCAGCAGCAAGCTACGTTGCCATTGCCTGCGACTTCAGAATACAGTGGTTACCCGGTTTATGCAAGCGGTCCCTCAATTATGTGTGAAATTAAACTAACATATCTCTCTCTATATTAAAATTTGTGTGTGTGTGTGTATGCTGTGGGTAATTGAATATGTGTACAGTCAGTTGTCAACCAGGGTATCAGAAGTAATTCATAACAATCAGAAATAATGTTCTTTTCTTCTTTCAGTCACCATTCTATCTTGTGGATGTAGTGATTGAACCGGACTATCTCAGCCTCGACCCTTCAGAGATTGTCTATTACAATGCTATTCAACAGCTGATTGATTTGTGGGAAGAAACCGTAATACACATTGAGATATACTTGACGGATTCCTACTTTGATCCCTTCACCGAGTGAGTATTTAACAGGATTGCCAATGACATGAAAGGACCTAGAACAAACACTAGACGCTCAAATGCCTATCCCGAACCGTGAGCTCTGCCGTACAGCGATTAGAAGGCTGCTGCAGCCATGATGAATTGGGACACACATTTTAATTTTAATAATCCAAAAAACTAACTATGTGAACCAAAATTAATCGATACAGGAAGAAACTTAGTACTTACCCACAGCACTACAATATTAATTATAATTATTATAATTAATCTTAATGTTATTTTCTCAGATTAAAAAAATGTATTTACAAGTGTATTTTAAATATATTTTAATTAAAACTTTTTCAAATCTTCCAAAACGGGTGAATCTGGAAATAAACCATATGCTGATACCATGTACGACCGCCCAATTCAAAATGGCTTCTAAATGGTACGGTATACGTCTCACCACCACCCACGCTGAGGGTCTAGCAGTCCGTTTTCATGTCATTGAGGATTACGATTACTGTGTACTGATAACTGTGGCGAGGGGGAGGTGGTAATATGAAGGCAGTTGACCATGCAAAATTGCATTCCTCATTGGCAAATCTCTTGTCATCTTAAGGTCAGGTTAATTTTAACTTGGTTCTATGTGGACCTGTCTTGAAGATGGAGAACACTAAAAAGTAAAAATCAATTAATTACAACCAAACCAATTTGTCAAGACAATGTAGACATGAGAATACGACTTCCCATGTATTTGTAAGCAAATAGTACGGGACACGGTGGGCTTACAGGCCGACGATCAACGGGAAGCACGAGGAGCGGCTGTGCGAGACCGGGCCGGACGTAGAAACGGTGATAAGACAAGACCCTGATATAACTCAAATGAAGGCCAGCATCGAGCACATGTTCAAGACCAACTTCATGGGCGCCACACTCTACATACAGAGGTTCCAGACTATTCGACAGTTCTATGCCGAGAACGAAGTGAAGAATCACGATTCAATAAGAAATGAAACTGGTGAGGTTTGATCGCTTTGTAATGCAATCTTTTACAGATTCGGTACGATACTTCGTATTGCGTACAGTTTAGTTTCTATCAATTTTGTATCCACCACTAAAACTGTCAAGAGATAGCACTGCCAGCTGTACCATTGTCTGCACCATGTTAGTTTCAACCAATCCTCAACAATCACTACGTTTACCACGGGCCTCAATACGCATTGAACGAACACGGCTCGACTTCAAACCGGCTTCAAATGCTTGATAAACACCACCAATTCGCATTGAGGTCAATCCTCAATCGAAAGCAAATTGAGTTGAGTAATGCGGTTCGACTTTCTTTGATATACGGTTGAAAACGGTTTAATACCGCCACAATGATTTATTTTTTGGATTGCAGACACCAAATACTGGCCCACAAGGTCCTACCATTTACATTAGACTGTCACTATTTCATAATTAGGCATATTATCTGTTCAGTAAAATGACGTGAAATGCTCCACTACAAACAACTTTAAACTCAGCGCACTTGTAGGTTAGGGTGCACAACAAAGATGTCGTATTGATATCGAATCGAGGAACAGCGTTTTCGTTTCGTGGTAAACACTCGAAGTCAAACCGTTTGGAAGTAGAGCCGTTTTCGTTCAATTTGTATTGAAGCCTGTGGTAAACGTAGTGAATGAACGGAACCAGTTTAACAACACCTGTGCACTAGTTCATTTTGTTGCCACCAGAATGCATACTGTCTCCTTTTAGTGCCATATATGCAGCAACAAATAATTAACACAATACGGTATGAGTAGACTGGATAGATACTAGGAATGACATCGGGTAATAGAATTAGGAACCGGTTCCAGCTCTCATATTACCCGGGTACCCTGAAAACGTTCTCGATGTGTAGGCTTGATTTGAAGGTTGTCGTTAGCCCTTGTGAAGTGCCTGGGGCGCCAAGACGAGGGACGAATGACATGAACGCCGCCCGCTCAGTTAGCCTCTCGGAATACGCAGGAGCTGCAGTAATCACGTCGAGTAAAAAAACATTTCGCAATGCACAACTGAAGTTGTACATAAAACTTGATATTTCATGTGAAATAAATAGTAATAGAACAAGTGTTAGCCAGAATGTTCACCAGAATGTTAAACCAAGAACAAAAGTAACGAATGCAAGTGAGCGTTGCGTCTGTTCTGTTTAGGGTTGCCAACTATTGAATATGAAAATACGGGAATTTTAAAATTGACGTGAAATGTAGAGGGAAAGAGGATGGCGATGTCCCAGTTGCCGAAGGCCAAATCGCCGCAGGCGCAAAAAAATGTATTCCTATAATAGACGTTAGGTCCCAAGAGAATGGGTTTAGGGATCTAATATTAACTTTGCAGGTGTAATTTTCTCATTCAATTAATGTTTTATTTGGGTGGGTAAACGGAATTAATATGTATCGTTTAAGCTGGTTACCTTCTACATTTTGTCAAGCTATTTTAAATCATTTAGAAGCTTTATATCCCGTTTTAAACAATTATAAAATTTTTGACACGAAATTGAGAATAAATACCAACAACTTTGTAACTCAGATGGGTGATCTGTTTCTATTGCCTAACCATTTTATGTTCCATTAATAATGAAATAATTGTCTCATTATTAGACTTTAAGTTCAAAATGCTCAAATGCTGAAAACTGTGTACTGTTGTTAGTAGGCGGAAGTTTAGGAAATTCGTGTTTTAAAACAAATTGTGAAAATACGGGAAAACTGATTCCCGTGTAGAGTTGATACGGGAAGCGGGAAATCACAGTGGAAAACGGGATTTCCCGGGAAATACGGGAGAGTTGGCAACCCTAGTTCTGTTCCCCACCAAGGCATGTGTTGTGGAAGGGTGGGGGAAGGGTCAGTGCGCGCCGTACCTGCTGGTCCACCGGAATCGATCGCAGCAATACTGGCGCGTAAATTAAGCCTAGAAACGGACTAAAAAATTACCCGGACCCGAAAAACGGCTCCGGGAAATAATTAATACCCAGGCTACCCGAGTACCTGATGTCATCCCTAATAGATAACAACATGGTATACCTAGTTAAAACCAATCCCCTGTATGTATTGCTTTATACTAGAAAAACGCTGTTTGACGCGTTGATAAGCGAGCACGTCCATATCTACGAACTTTCTAGCAAAAAGTTTTCAATGCTAATAAAAACAACAATCAACAACAACAATTCAAGAATGTGCATTGCAAATTTGTTTCTAATTTTCAATTTTCATAGTTTTTATACTTCCCGACATTGTTGAATGCTGGGCTATGTGCGTTGCTAAGAATTTTCATTGTCATTTCGTATAGTGTTTTCAACACGGTCCGCCACCATTACTAACACTTAATGAGTCATGACACAATAGAAATGTAATTTCTGCCTCCAATACTTATCAGATTGCGTTTAAATTAGTAAATTTTCGTAACCGGACAAAAATGTTCATAATACAGCCACCTCACATTTTGCCGTTAGGCCTACTGTGTTTCAGAAAAATATTTTCGAGTAACTTTTGTCTAACTTTGCCAATACTTATCAGATCGCTATAAAATGAACATATTCGTCACCGGAAAAATCTTTATAAAAATATGGTCATCTCACATTTTGCCGCATTTTGTTTCTGAAAAATATTTTTCAGTAACCATGGTGTTACTTTGTAACTTTTTAAACAATTTTGCCACAAAACTATACACCTTCAATCCACATCAAGGCTTGCGAATGTTCCAAATTTCAACTTGAGCGGACTTTCCGTTTTACCGCTATCGACAGACATAAAAAAAACAGAATGAAGTGCCACAAAAAGGTTTATAGGAGACACTCGCGTAATTACTTAGAAAGGAAAACACATCGTTGCTCAAGTTCATGTTATACTGTACATGTTTCTCACCTTTTGCATGTTACGGACTGGTAATAAAATACACAGCAAAACTTTGTGGCCCAGTGATAAACAAATGCTAATTATTTTTTTACTGTGCATGTGTTGTATGTACACAGCGAAGAAATTGTAAAGGTTTTATATCTTTAATTGATTATTTGGCCTGCTTAACCCTAATGTGTCATCAGAATCACACAAACCATGTTACTATTTTTAGTGCTGCAATCTACATCGCTTCATGTTTCTGAATATGTAGTATGATTTAGTACATGTATTATTTGAGTTTTCACATTGGATGATTGGATGAATGTTTTCAGAGTTGGAGATTTTCCGCACCTTGTTGGTCACCTATCACTACCAGCAAGATCAGATCATTGGCATAATCGACTCCCTGCCAATTGGGTTGTTTTATCTCATGTTTGAGAGATTCAAGGAGACTGTTTTGCCGTCGCCCATGGAATTATTGACTGTGGTGGAGCAAACCATTCCTTGGTAAGCATTCATTCTTCACGCTGTACTTCTTTCTATGAGCAATGCCTCTCTTTTAATAAACTGCAGAATTGGGTGTTACAAGAAAAGAAACATTCACGGTGATTGTGGTGCATTATTTGTGTTTATTTTACCAACATAGAAAGTGTGTTATTTATTTGATTTAAGATTTCAAATGCAGCTAATGTACTAACATTGCACACAAGTGGTAGTTTAGTACCCAAAGTGACTAAATGCTCTTTCTCTTACCTGTTTTTAGGATTGGAAAGAATAAGATTGACAGTCTTATAGTCGAAGCCAATGAAGCCACAACTATCCTTGATTCAGAGCCACAAACTACGATAGAGTTTGTGGAGTATTTACAGTTTCTCGAGCATGCAGCTAGAAGGGTAAAATTTACAGATGGTTCTATTTTCACTGTTAAGTCCTTGCTTGCATGTACTGTACTACTGTACAGTAGTAGTTCACCAGCTGGCTCTATAGACAAGGAAAGCAAGAAAAGTCTTTAACAAGTTACCCCCAGATTTACAAAATGTGACTTTAAGGTAGCTACTTTTAAAATTAAAACAAAAAACATTAAAAAATATCTTTTTTGGCAAACCTATGTATCACGTTAGTACATTAAAGCCTAAAGGCATAAAGCTCAGTCAGTATAGTAGGTCAATGAAATTAGTTTGAAGTTCCAGGACTAGGCTACATTTTATTTTTATATGTATTCTATTTCTTTGGAATATGCCAGGTATTACTTATGGTAAAACTGCAATACAATTTTTAACTAATTCATTTGTTAACTGTTTGTATTGTATGTATTGTGTGTATTATTGTATGTACTTTTGTATGTATTATGTATCCTGACAAAACTTAAATTAATGTAAATTGATAATGATAAAATTTTTTTTTTTTATTTGTTTATAATTCACTGCTCCGGTGATGAGTCGCAGGGTTTGATTTTGGACTTTGTCAATGAGGCGGGCGTGTGAGGCAGCAGCAGCATCAGGAAAGGGAATCTAGGCACAGGTGTAGTGCAGTGAGACAGGCAAATGTGCCATATTATACTAATGTTGCTGAAACTCTGCATTAAATTAAACCAGACATGCAGGTGAGACGAAAATATTCATTAATTTGAATTTTGTTGGTTAGGTTGACCAAATGGATACTGAAATGGACTATGCAAAAGAGTTGTATGACATTATTGATGAATACCAAGTGCCCTGCCCAGGTGAGGAGCAAGCCGCCTATCTGGTAAGAGACATGCTGGTCCATCGGTTAAAGTGCACTTCGTAGTTCATTGTGTACATCATGTTGTCATATCTTTCGTAAGCTAGAACATTTTTATGACTATCGATTTTAATTTTTAGGCCTATATATCATATCATCATCATCATCATCATCATCATCTGTTGCCACGTCCAACTCTGCGTTGGGTCGGCAATCGGCATTGAAGATAAGCCTCTCCATCTTCTTCTATCCTGCCACCACTACATTCCAGTCCCCTCCTCGCATTTCCACATCGTTCCTCACTTTGTCGTACCATCTTTGTCGTGGTCTTCCTCTCGTTCTTCTACCTATATATCCTATAATTTAATTTTATAGATTATTGTTGGAAACACCCCTATACATACCCAACTAATTTATCTTGACACAAAGTGTCTAAACTGTAAATAAATCGTACATCGTACTGCATCGCTAGTTTTAATAGTGAGACTGCTCATCCCTTTTAATATTTTTAAAATGTGTTGTCATATATACGAGAAAGTGCCATGAATATGCGGATGCCATAGTCAATACTAGGTCTGCAAGAAAGCAGTGCACATTTTTGGCGCAAGTGTAAATGTTTAATTTCTCTGGTTTAATATAATACCTTTTACTGAATGAATACAAACGACACATTACATTAATATAAATATTGTATTGTGACTTCTGATTAAATGTATCGAGGGTTTACAGGCTTGTTTTACTCTGCTTGTACATGTTCCTTTTGTTTCTAGGGATTTAGCGTCACATTAACCAGTCTAAGAAACCTAGTGGATCGAAAAATAGCCGATAAATTGAAAATAATAACGAAATTCAATGAACAAATAAATCGAGACATAAGTGCTTTGATCGGCGAAGTTGGGTGCATCAAAGATGAAGCGATGGTAAAATCTCCTTGATCCTCTTTGTTATCGTTTTTCAACCTCCTGTCCACATGTCTGAGAGTTGTGTTTGTTTCAGCAACCATGGCTGATTGACATTGAGTCGAATCCAGAAGAAGCAACGGTCGCTCTCGCCACCCTTAACGATCAGCTGTCTGAGTGTGTAAAGAGAGCTAACGAATATAAGGGCTTCCAGAGGACTTTTAAGGTAGAATATAGTTTTCCAACTGAACATTCTTCAAAATAACCTCCAATCTAAAATAAAGTAAACAAGAATTATAGTTTGTTACTTGGAAGTCAGCTTTAAATGCAGTCTTTAAAATGTGTTAAGAATATTGTAGCATTCTATTCTATTTGTTCATAAGCTCAACTTTATTTCCTTTATGATGTCCATAATGCATTTTAAATTAAACATACATAAATAAATATACATAATTATAGTGGATTGGAACCACCTGTTTGTGATAAGTAGCAAGCTAATGGGGCTGTGCAATTACTCAAAATTTTGAGTTGCCCTATCTCAAATGTAGCTCAAAATGCAAACAGGGTTCCCAAATTCATGCTCAACACTCAACAGATAAATCACACAACACAACCATAGTTATGTGGGCCCAGCTGTCTGATGCATTCATGTTTAAAATTGTTTTAGTTTCCCAGACTACATAGGTGACGGGCACTTACTAACAAGGTCGTATTGTTTCCTCGCACAGGTGGAAGTGACTCGCTTCGACATGCTAGACGAAGTGATAAACGACGTCAAACTCCGTCAGATGTTGTGGGAGAGTGTTGACACTTGGGATAAACTCGTCGAGGAGTGGTACACTTCTGACTTCTCCACTCTGGACCCAGAGGACATGAACTTGATCACTGCAAAGAACGTTAAAAATATCCACCAGTTAGAGAAGGGACTTCCGGAAAACCTGATCGTCCCAAAGTTCAAGGAGAATGTCGAGAGAATGAAGGATAAAGTATGTGGGATAAGATAAATAATATTATGTATCTTTGTTTGTTGTTCCCTACGCATTGCAAAGCTAAGACGACACGTTTTCCATTCTAGAAAGCCGAAATGTAATCGTTCGTATTTTGGCTCTTACAGATGCCGGTGATCGCAAATCTTAGGAACCCTGCATTCAAGCAGCGCCACTGGATTAAGATTGAACAAGTCCTGAACTATAAGTTCAAGGCTGACGAAGTCACCACTCTGAGATTGCTGGAGGACATTGGGGCATTTGCCTTCCCTGCTGAGTTGACTGAGATTTCTGGGCAGGCCAGCTCTGAAGCAGGTCTGGAAGCTCTGTTAAGGAAGGTGAGTAAATTGTAAATTATGATTTCAGTGGGTATAATTTTTAATTTTTGTATCCAGAATACATAAATTTGTGGCTTGCAATTTGTCTACTGACATTTATGTGTTAAGAACTTAAGGTAGGCCTACTACTGATTTTTGCATGTTATTATTTATAATATGTTTGTTTGTTGTTTTCCATATGCCTGCAATCATATGCCCTCAAGTATTTCATCAATTACTTCCTTCAACCCAGCACACAAAAATACATGTAGTCTTTCCTGCACTCTGCTATTATGTAGTCTACACACATATCTCAATTATTTCAATTATGGAAATTGAAAATGTTGAGCTGTGTATTCCAGTTCTCTTGGTCTTTGCTTAGATCTCCCAGCTTTTATCCTTGGATTCTTCTGTCAATCTTTCCCTTACTTTACTGTTGTGAGCCAACTTGAGATTTGATTTGTTTGCACTTAGGAAGTGTCTTTTAAACTCTGGTCTTTCTGTCTCCCATCTTGGCCAGGAAATCTGCTTTTTCATTCCCATTGATACCACAGTGAGCAGTCAACCATTGCAAAGCAATTGTGTTTCTTGCCTTCATATACTTCAATGCTAACTCTCCCACTAAAACTCTTTCTCTCACAGTACCGTATTCTCCTGACTACTTCACCTGAGGTGCGTTGTACTAACATTTGAATGATTTTTATTTTCAGGTGGAAGAGAATTGGAAGTCCCTTGAATTTATTGTGCTACCTCATCGAGATTCCAAAGACATCTTCATTCTAGCAGGAATTGAGGAGATTCAGCTGGTTGTCGATGACAGTAACATAAACATCAGCACAATTTCAAGTTCACGTCACGTTGGGCCAATCAAATCAAGAGTGGATGAATGGGCCAGACAGCTCGAACTTTTCAGCAAAACATTGGTAACGTTTTTTCTCCATTCATATAGGCCTAAAGCTATTGTGCCTAAATATATGCTGTACTTGTTGCTGTTTGCATATTATTATGTATGGTTAAACTTAAAACTATCGATCACTATTTAATATTGGAAAATATTACAATTATAGGCACCGAGTTTGGCCTCTGAGGGCGCTAGTGAAAACGAATGAAGCGCTCAAGTGCCAATGTCACGCAACTTTCTGATGAAGTAGCGCCGTTCTTCCTACGTCGATAATGGCAAAATTGTGATAAATGTTTAATTAAATACGGCTTTTAAAAATTTTGGGCAGATTATGAATCTCATCAGTCCATCTTAAATGGCAAGGCACCATTTAAATCAGGACAAAGATTATTGAGTGGGGAAGATAATTCACTCTTATGGGAAATCGTCTGCGCGTGTCTCAGCGAAATTTTTTAAGTCCAACATGTAGCTCGAATTCTCACCGCAAGAGCTCGCTCTTTCAAAAGTTTAAAACTAACGGGAACCTCGGTCGTTCGACTCACCGCCTTCTCAGCGCCGGGGGGAGGAAGTGTCCGAGCCGAATTCTTCCGATGCCAGAACCAAGTACAAATATATCCCGCCAGACGGCAACGAAATTCAAACGTGCTGAGCTAGCGCTCCTTGCGGTGAGAATTCGAACTAGTGGTGAGACTTGGAAATTTTTGACAAAACTCGCTCAGATATTTTAACACGGCAATGAAACATCTTCCCCACTCAGTAATCTTTGATCAGGATACGTTTTAGACTCGCAAACAACAAACAACACAACAACAAATGCAAACAAAACAAGACAATAAAAAACAAAAACGAACACAAAACAAAACATCATAATAAAAACACATCAACAAGAAAAAAACAAACATACAAAAACAAAAAAATATATTCCACAATAATATCCGGCATTATTTTCAAACGCTGAATGCAATCTTCACCAATAAGTTGCTGCATTTGGCCACATACAGTATAGCGCTGTATGTACTAACACTCGGTGCCTATTGTTATCGTTATTTATTTTGAAATGAAATTAAAACTTACACGGGTTCTTTCGACGGGCCCACCAGGGGAGATGAGCACCTACCACACCTCCACACACCACGTGCGTCAGGCCTACGTCTGCCAGGCCTAGGAGTAAGTGCCCGAGGCTTAAACAAGCCAATGGGTCTCAGTTCTCCCATCAACCACAGTGGTGACAAAACACTGAGCTAAACAAACTCGCTCACAATGCTGCAACACCATCCGTGTAATTTTTAGTTTCGTATCAATATTGCCGAGCCGCGAAAATCTTGTGTGAGATTTATTTTATTTTGTAACAAAATAAAAATATCTATTTTATTAGTTCAGTCAGTCAGTAAAGAACTCAACTCAGTGGATGTTGGGGCAGGAGGCAAGGCCACTGTCGCAAGGGATCGCAATCCACACACAGTTCTCTAGGAAGGGGAGGCATCAGTATGAGTGTGCAACTGTAATACCTCGTTTATGTTACGAGTGTTTAACGCGAGTTGGTGGGTTATGTCGATTAATTTCCCCGCGTGAATGATCGTAAGCCTACTCGCAGGACCACTTGCTGTATATGTAGGTTTGACCATGAAAATAAGAAAAGAAAACACAATAAAATAAATAAAAATAATAAATAATAATAACAGTGGCCATTAGGGATGACATCGGGTAGTAAAATTCGGGACCCGTTCAGCTCTCATATTACCCGGGTACCCGGATCCTAAAAACGTATTTTTCGATGTGTAGGCTTGATTTGAAGGTCGTCGCTAGGCCTTGTGAAGTGCGCGGGGTGCGAAGACGAGTGACGAATGATATGCATGCCACCCGCTCGGTTACCCTCTCGGAATACGCCTGCAGTAATCACGTTGAGTAAAAAAATCATTTCTCAATATACAACTGAAGCACTTACATAAAACAAGATTTTTAAGGAAAATACATAGTAATAGCACAAGAGTATTAGCCAGAATGTTCATCAGAATGTTAAACAAAGAACAAACAGTAACGAATGCAAGTTGGCTCGCGTCTGTTCTGTTCCCCGCCGAGTCACGTGTTGTGGAAGGGTGGGGGAAGGGTTGGCGCGTGCAATACTGGCGCGTAAATTTATCCTAGAAACGGACTAAAAAGTTACCCGGACCTGAAAAACGGCTCCGGGTAATATTTGGAGCCGAGTACCCGGTGTCATCCCTAGTGGCCATGTTGCTTTCCTTGGACCCTCGACGACCAGTGCTGCGCTCTAAAACAACTTCTGCGCGGCCCTCATTGATTGCATAGCAACTTTTGATTTAAAACATGTCCCATTCATACTATATTAGCTCATTTATTTTCACAAACTGTATTATTTTATACAGGAAGAGTGGCTGAACTGTCAACAAACATGGCTGTATCTAGAGTCCATATTCTCTGCCCCAGATATCCAGAGACAGTTACCCTCTGAAGCAAAGATGTTTCTGATCGTTGATAAGTCATTTAAGGAAATTATGCGAAAAACAGCTAAGGTAAATTGTAATCATTGATCATTCATTAGACAACAATTTCATCTTACATTTTGTTTTGTTATACATGCCACTTTTATAAAAGCTAGTAAACAAAGATAAAATTCAATTACACAACTGTCAAGAGTGTGTCAAAAGTAGTCTTGTCACTACAAAACTTGCAACTTAAAAAGAAAGCTAGAGGGTAAGCATTCAGTAAAACAATGTCTTGCTATACGATACGAAACACATTCAGAACCGAAGGAATTGTTAAATTTCCTAGGCCTATATTATGTTGTGTTCTTTTAGATGCCTCTAGCCATGCCAGCTTGCACAGCCCCAGGGGTGCTGGAGACATTCCAAAACAACAACAGACTGCTGGAGCAGATTATGAAGTGCTTGGAGGCATACTTGGAAACTAAGAGAGTTGCCTTCCCACGGTTCTACTTCTTGTCCAATGATGAACTTTTGGAGATATTGGCACAGGTAATTCACATAGCACGGCATTCTGCGTAATTTTATTCATTTGTCACTAAAAATTGTATCCAATCATCAATTGTTGCAAACATAGTTGTATGTTCCTTTATCATTTTTGTTACCGCTGAAAATATTAGATATAGTATAGAAAATATTGATATAAATTTTCCATACCATTATTAACCATATTGTTGTACCTCACTAGTTTTTTTAGAATGTAAATATCGTTATGTATGTTTATATGTACTATTTATTATTGTCCGTTGATCTGTGATTTATGTTGTGTGTGTAGACTAGAAATCCGCACGCTGTTCAGCCTCACCTCAGGAAGTGTTTCGACGCCATCTCGAAGCTGGAGTTCGGCACCCGGGTCCACGGGGAGGAGGAGGCAGAGGGAGAGGAGGGAGAGGAATCTGACGTACCAATCCTGACTACCGACATTGTCGCCATGATATCGCCCGAAGGGGAGAAGATCATGCTCGGCAAGGTAAGGTGAAACACATCCGGAACTTTTTTAGGAATGACATGCGTACCTGGAGACCGGTTTGGAAACGGTTCTACCGTGATTCGTTTACATTTTCTTCAAGACGATGTGGTAAGTAGCTGCACCACATACCTACTTGTGCTTGAATGCAGTGAAACCTAAAATGATGTGGATTTACTATAACATTAAACCTCTGGTAATGTAAGAGAGAGGTGTGATAATTTGGTAAAGATCCAAACAGCTTACTAGTGCGTGGGAGTTGACTAGGTCTATTTAAGCGACTACCATGATAACGAGTATTGATGATCCAACAGATCATTGATCAACTCGATCGTCTATCGTCAGCATAAGAGAGAGGTGTGATAATTTGGTAAAGATCCAAACAGCTTACTAGTGCGTGGGAGTTGACTAGGTCTATTTAAGCGACTACCATGATAACGAGTATTGATGATCCAAACAGATCATTGATCAAATTGAAGTAGGCCTACTGGTAATTCTATTACAACAGTTCCAAGAATAATTGAACGACATGCCAGATGTGTATGGCGCCAATAGGTAGCGTTATTTTTCTTGTCAACTGTCGCTAGAAGTGATACTTGTTGTAGTGGGATAAAAATTGTGATTTTGGATCCGTTGCGACGATTTGACTTGGGAGTTGGACGAGCCTCCACTGGGCAGAGAACAAGTAGACCTTGCCTATGAATACTATCCACTACTCAATATGTTCGCGTATGTTTATACAGTACTTCCATGTACTACTAAATTAACAGTTCACAAATATGGAATGCTTTGTTCTAGGGTTTGAAAGCCCGTGGAAACGTAGAAGATTGGCTCGGTAAAGTGGAGGAGTCCATGTTCATATCTCTCCGTAAACGCGCGAAAGCTTCTCTAGCGGACCATCTACAAAGGGAGAGAACTGCTTGGGTACTTGTTCATCCATCCCAGGTCAGTTCAACAACTTTATTGATACAAATTTTCAGTTTGAAAGTGTGCTATTTTATTAGACTGATAGTAGGGGCTTGGTTAGTAGATTGTATTGTAATACTGTCATGTTATTTTGTCTCTGCATAAGCTCCATATTAACCACGTCATTTTGTCTAGTGTACAATGCACTGCTCCTGAGCTGATGTGGCTGTGTGTGTGTAGTGCATGGTAACTGGCAGCAACTTCAGTTAAAAACTAAAAACTAAATTGAAACATTTAGAGTAGATGTCAATTGCTATTTAATTACTGTTTTCTGGCTGACTTTTGGGGACTACTTTTTACATTTCTTTCTTCAACTTCCCAATGTGACGGCAATGCGGGAAGTTCCATAAGCTTTTTGCTCAACTTGTGAAGAGTAACTTTTTCTCTTTACTTTTGCATGTTACTTTTCTAACTTTCCAGTGTGACAGCTGCTTGAGAAAGTGCAGGACAAAACAAGCCTAACTAAGTAGGCTGTAGGTTAACGGACATAACGTCCAATACGTATAGTCCAATAAAATTTTCGGCCATTAAATTTGGTCCATTCCAGATGGTCCATTGTTTAAAGTCCAACCTTAAATATGGTCCAGTTTATTTCATCCAGTGAGTTAACAGCTAAATAACAATATGCTACTTAGTAGGGATGACATCGGGTATCCGGGTATCCGGGTTACCCGAATCCAAAAATCACCCGAATCCGTTCTAAGGATTCGAATCTTGTTCTGGTACATTTTTAGTTGAATTATTTGTATGCTTCAACAATGCGCCAAGAATGGTGATAACAAAATGACTTGTTTCCATTCCATAAAATACTTTCCCGCTCCGTAATGTACCCATTATCGGCTTGGTTAAAAATAGACTTGCCTATTTTATGTGGTGTGATTGCTGCGGGCGAGTTCTGGTATGCCTGTGCTCCCACTGGCTCTCGGCCTGCCCCTACCCCTTCCCGACCGTCATCACTGGCTGACAGAACGCACGCTGGAAGCTTCTGTCACGGGCGGTCAATGGCCTTCAAATAACATGTTGAGCGACGTGATTTACACTTCTAGGATTCGGGTTACTCGAATCCTTGAGGGGCTGGAATCTAATCCAGATTTTACTACCCGATGTCATCCCTACTACTTAGTACCTACATTAGTTTGACAATCAAAGTTTGGTGCATTGTGATTGGTTCGGCTCATATGTAAGAGGTAGGCGTGCCAGAGGGCGTAGGCGCACCAAAATCCAAGATTCCCACCAGAAACATGGAATGTCTATAATGCGGTCAGCAATGGCGAGCAAAGAACCAACAACAATGTCGAGGGATGGCACAGTAAGTTCCAGAAACTCATGATAGTACACCACCCTTCTCTGTGGAAGTTCGCAAAAGTTTAAAAAAACGAGCAACGTCAAAACGAACAGGTTATTGCGCAGGTAGAACTTAGAAGGAGGGCACATGCAAGTTCGTCCAATCGTATCTCGGCGTTACCTTTCTAACCAGTGCTACATTAAAGAAATCGTGAATAATTGCATGAATTACATGCACAGGAAAGAAAAATATAAAGACGAAGGCCAATTGAAGACCTATCTTCGAGCTATAAGCTACAAGTTAAAGGCGAATCCAGCAGAAGTTGCAGCAGATGATGATTGAATGTTTACTAAAAAAATGTTTATGGTGATAAATGGACGATTTAATAAATAGACGTTGATAAATGGACCAAAGATTAGCTTGGAGCTTTTGTAGATTGGACCAATTGGACCTTAATATTTTTGGACGTTTTTGATTGGACGTTTTGTCCTGTCAGCAGGCTGTAAGTTTGATTCCTGCCACCTGCAATGCTGACTCCAGGTGCGACAGTGTCGTACTGTTGTGTACACATGGCTGGCTTTATCAATTTGGCTCGATAAATATGTCAACAATTCGTATCAATCTGAAGCCAGTGAATTTCTTGTATTTAATTGTGTTTGACGGTGCGTTTACAGTTTTACACGTATGTGTAAAGTTGGGTGGCAGTGTAACGCCGAGCACCGTGCGTCGATGCCTTCTAAACTAGTAAAATGATGCTTGCCAAATATGAATGCTAATGACTAATGAGGTTCATTTCCTAGATTCATTGCAATTTATGTTGTGTTCGCGAAAGGTTGCGTGGTGTGACGTGGTGTAACGCGGTGTAACGTTCGGCCACGTTTATCTTGCTTCGTCAAGCCAATGAAATGGATGGGAAGCTGCATCAAGATGGCCGACATGTGATCTGTGTTTGACTTCAACTTGGCTCAACATTTGTCGCGAGGCAATGCGCTGCGTCGATGCCTTCTAAACATGAACTATCTGCCACCTATGTATTTGAGTTTGGCTCCCTAGAATCACTGTCATTTGGTATCTAGGTAGCACGATGTAAAAGACGATCAGCAAGATCTGCGTTGCACTGCGTAACGCCTCGCAACTTGTCGCGTACGTTAAACCCACCATTAACCACATTTGTTTTAAATAATTTCAGATTGTACTGACTGTTTCGCAAATCATGTGGTGTCGTAATGTACATGGGGTCTTGTCCACAAAAGAAAAAATAATGCAGCGCCTCGAAGGTTTCGAAAAGAAGTGTTTCTCTGTGAGTACAGAGTTTGTATTTGGTGAATTAGATAGAGGTTTAGTCAGTAGGGGTCTGCGGGTAGTAGGCCTACTTTTGAGGTTCGGGTTGGGTTCGGGTAAGGAAATAAATAAAAATAACTAAAATAAATTGTCAAAACATAAAAAAGGAAAGGCTGGGAGTTTTTTTTTTAATTTGCCACTGAAAATTTTCTGACGTCTCAAAAGTGTTTTATTTTTAATATGTGCGATCAGTGCTCGAAATTAGGATTTATAGACAGCAGCCCTTCGGGCTACACCTACTGTCTTATAGTTTTTGGCAGCCCAGTTAAGAATTGAATAGCCCTATTTTTTGTTATTAATATGTTCGTTTTATTACGTCATTAACATTTGAATTAAAATTACATTTTTTTGTTTTTTAATTACAGTGAAGAAAATGTATTTTTTTTCTTTTATTAATATGTTAAATAATAATATGTTAAACAATAATTACATACAATTACAATGTAAAAAATGAATATGAATTATATGATCATGATTAATTTGCCATGTTATTGCAATTCAGTGCTGCTTGAGCTGCTAAAAGTGTCATTGTCTATGATGCCTTCTTGATTTTAGACTTTACTTTACTTTTGATTTTACAAAAAACACTAATAATGTGTTTGTATGTGAAATTTAAGGCTGGGTATATACAAGTGGCAGCCCGAGTACGTTTTGGGCAGCCTCGGGCTGCCGGGCTGTCGTTAATTTCGAGTACTGTGTGCAATGCTTTGAAAAGCATTATAAAAAAAGTACTGTTAATTTGTGGTTGACTAGTAGTATGTATCTGGTTGCAGGAGCTGAATTCCTTGGCTGCTATGGTGCGTGGGGATCTTAACAAGCTGAGCCGATTAGTACTGTGTTCTCTGATTACCATTGATGTCCATGCTAGAGATATTATCACAGGAATGGTCAAATCAAAGTGTTATTCTAGGTAGGCACAAAAATCATATTAAGAAATTAGGCCTTATTGCAGTTTGTTGTTGTATTAAATGTGTCTGTGTATCAATTAGACAAGGAGTGATTGTTGCAGTGAAAGAGATGAAGGATGGTTTCGGAACTTTTAATTTAATTGTTCTACATTTAATCGCATTATGTCACAACTTCAAGCTGGGCCAAAATGTGACATTTTTCATTTTTTAATGATTATTTTGTGCCTGTTTTAATATGATACTTGTTTGTTTGGCATGGCCATGTGCACTATACTTGCACTAATTCAATGTACAGTAGTAACTATTAAGTATCCAGTGTACCGTACGTATGCAGTAAATTCAGCTTGCAGACAGGTCAAGTAATGTTTTGGGCTGACTGTTGTACACTGTATTTATTTATAGAAAACAACAACTTACATGACTCGCATGTCATAACATGCATTTGAGTGTAAAACGAATGGCTTTAACAGATAAAAAATAAAAATATATTAGTTAGTGTAGCCCTCAATGTTGGCTTCAACACATGATCAATTGATACTATTGCATTATGGATTTTTTTCCATTTAACATATTGTAGACGGGAGGAGCTATTCCTGTCTGGGGGGCTGTGCCGGGTTAAGTTGAGGTGTGTGTGTGCATCAAACATCCACATGCACATATTGGTTATCACCATTACTGCAACTTCATGCACTGAACACATCTACAGCACTATGTTGGCCTACCCTACTATGTTAAAAACCACAAATAAAAATAAACACAACACAAGTAAATACAACAGTGAGCCTTTATTTCCCATGTTTCAGCAATGACTTTGAGTGGCTCAAGCAGTTGCGCTACTACTGGGAAGAGGACATTGACAACTGCATTGCCCGCATGTCCAGTGCCTGCTACATATATGGTTACGAGTACCTCGGTGCTTCGCCACGCCTGGTAATCACCCCGCTCACCGACAAGTGTTATCTGTGTCTGATGGGGGCTCTACAATTGGACCTGGGTAATTCACCACGTTTGACAACTTAACCTTTTGATCAGTGCGCCCGTATCTAATACGTGCGGCTTAAAATAAAAAATAATTAAATTAAAAACAATATTTCAAAATAAAATAAAATTTAGTTAACATATATGGTTCAACCCTTTTTTAGTGTGACCATAAAATGTCCATGTTCTAGTTCAAAGTTGTGAGCAGGAAACAAGTATTTTGTGGGAATATGAAATAGTAGCCAGGTAGAAATTAATTCACTACTCAAAAGATTAATAGCCAGGGGCCAATTGTCCAGTATTCAACCCGTTTCCTTCAGTTTCTTCACTGCACTACCCTGCTACCGGCAAGACTGAGACCACCAAGTCTCTCTAGCTATCCAGTGCATAGCCTTGCTTTAATTGTGCCTCGTCCTTGATTGCACAGGGGGAGCCCCAGCTGGCCCGGCTGGTACCGGCAAGACTGAGACCACCAAGGACTTGGCCAAGTCTCTAGCTATCCAGTGCGTCGTATTCAACTGCTCGGAGGGACTGGACTTTAAGGTGGGTTTGAGGCACGGCCTAGTTGCGTGCACACTCGCCGACGGATATAAATCTTCTGTATCAACGCGTGGTTATTTTATGAGTTCCTCAAATGGCAAAGAAATTCAAAGGCTGCTGTCACAATTTTGAGACTTGGAATTTCAAGACTACAGGGCCCAGATTCACAAAGGTGCGTAAGTAATAAGACGTCCTAGTTTAGGCAAATCTTAGTGATATAAATCACCAATATGTCGTTTTGCAATGTTATAAAATATAGTAAAATATGAACAATTTAACTAATAATATTTGATTTGTGAATGTGTATTAATACCTAGACATGATTTATCTTGATTTATCTAGCTAGGATTTGCCTAACTTAGGACAACTTAGAGTTACGCATCTTTGTGAATCCAGGCCCAGGTATCTAGAATCACTTTTTGAGAACGCTCAGACCTAATACGTACACACAACCAGGAACCTAGAACCAACCCGAAGAAGTGTTGACAAAGAACTTGAAATATATCTCTACTTTTCTTCATTTCTAAAATATCTCTGCAAGTGTACAGCATGAAAAGTACTTATTATCTATTTTAGGAAAAATGCCTCCTTAGTTAATTTGATAAATTTATTTTTTTTTTATTTTTTTCAGAGGTTGTTCAATGAACAATGGTTTGTTTTAAATTTTTCACGCATCATTGTGTTTTTCAGTGGCAATTAAAATCAGGCATATGAATCAAATTCCCTACTAATGTTTTTTGCCTGTAGCACATTTTCTACAAGGCCTAGTTTACTGTGATGTGTACTCTAGTTGCGTGATTTGTGTGTACCGTAGATGATGGGCCGGTTCTTCTCTGGCTTGGCTCAGTCTGGCGCGTGGTGCTGTTTTGACGAGTTCAATCGAATCGACATCGAAGTGTTGTCTGTCATTGCGCAGCAACTGATCACCATCAGGAATGCAAAAGCTGCCAAACTTGCAAGGTAGGCCTCCGTAACTATAATTTTGTTAGTTTGCCCAGGGAAAAACCTCAACATTCTTTGTACATGTGAATTTGTCTTTGACACTGCATTTTTGCATATATGGCTTTTGAAGTACATATCTTTAAAATGGAACTTAGGCCTACAGTGTTCTTTCCACATAGGTTAATGTTTTGAAGAAGCATTTTATGTTTACGAAACTTCGTGAATTCCCGGTACTATTTTATGCTTTTAGCAGTGGCGTAAAGGAGACCCCCGCCGCCCCCGCGAAGCGGGGGGGCCCGCTCTCTAGGGGGGCCCGGCTCGCCAGACATACAGATCTTATTTTTTCGTCATAAAATTTCAAATGTTGTCAACTTTGATCCGTTCTTCTCCGGGGCCATACGGGGAGGAAGTTAGAGGAATGGGACAATTTTGAAGGAATATATTTAAAAACGCTTATGGGTGGAATTATTTTAAAACGTACATTTAAATCTTCACCTATATTTGTTTTTGATAATGCCTGTTACTGCATGAAAACTGTCAAAAAATTCGCTTTAAAACTCTAACGGAAATTCGCTTGAATGGCTGGGACATTGCCCCAGGTCCCGTGCGGTGTCCACCAGTGAAGAGCTTACCCTACGTGGAATGTCACAGCACGGCCAAATACTACCACGGCCCGGACGGGGATCTTGTATCATTGTCCCGATTCTGAAACGTGTTTACACTTAACAGAAGTGTAAAACGTCACATATGAAGAAAAAAATTCGCCTTTGGCGAATTGACCTCCGCCGGCTGTGACTTTCGTCCCAGACCCCCTTCATGCTTAGCATGTTCAACCCCCCTTCCCCCCACTGTGAATTCCTCGATACGCCACTGTCCCTTATGCTATTTCTTACTATTCCAGTCACAGTAGCAACATACCGAAAAGTAATTTTCAGATTTTAAAATAACCCTTTTTTAAGGAGGAGCAAACACTATTTTAGGAGCAGCACTGCACCATGCCTCAAGACAGTCTTAAAGCTCTCTCAGTATACTCAGTATAGTGTGAACTGTGAGCAAGCCAAGCAGTTGAACACGGACACCTTAATTGACAGCTTGGCTTTCCAGTCATAAGAATGCTAGACGCCGAAACCCCTTCTTGTGATAATACTAATTTTAAGGTGACTGTGTGGGGGTATTAGAGCTCGAGTAAAAGTGTATTTCGTTGTGTAATTGATTTAGATCTTAATTAACTCCATATAGGGGGTCCGAAACTATTCTTGCGGGGGGGCCCGGGCAATTTGCGTTACGCCACTGGCTTTTAGATATAACAACTCGCAAGGAAATATTCATGAATAATGCTTGCATTTTCTATCTTGTGTTCGTATTTTTTAGTCCTATGTTGTAATTTTCACATTTTACTGCAGTCTCTTTCTTATAAATTTATCTATCGATCAAAAGTAGCGATAAGTCGGAACTCGAAATACCCACAATGTATTACGAAATAACGAAGAATGAGAAGAAAATATCAAGGATTGGCGGAAATTATTAAGCGAGCAAAGCGAGCGTTTCCACGAGACTCTTATGGCACTTCGTTCTGTTTTTGTTTTGTTTTGTTTTTATGTCTGTCGATAGCGGTCGAACGGAAAGTCCGATCAACTTGAAATTTGGACCATCCACAAGCCTCGATGTGGATTGAAGGTGTATAGTAGTTTTAAGGCAAAAGCGTTCGAAAAGTTACAAAGTTACACTCAATAACTGTTAGTAACGGTGGCGGACCGCCGCGAAAACACTAGACAGAATGACAACGAAAATTCTTAGCAACGCAAATTGCACTGCATTCAACAATATCAGGAAGTATAATAGGCACCGTGTGTTAGTACATACAGCGCTATATGTGGCCAAATTTAGCAACAAACTGCTGAAGATTTCATTCCGCGGTTGAAAATAGTGCTGGATATTATTGTGATATATTTTGTTTTTTGTTTGGTGTTTGTTTTGTTTTTTATTGTTAATGTGTATTTATTTTGTTTTGTTGTTTTGTTTAATGTTTTTGTTTTGGCTTTTATTGTCTTGTTTTGTTTGTGTTTGTTGTGTGTTATTTGTTGTGTTTACGTCTAAAACGTGTCCTGATTAAAATGGTAGCTTGCCTTTTTAAGATTTACTGATGGGATTCATAATCTGCACACACATTTTAAAAGCCGTATTTAATTAAACAATTTTCACAATTTGCCATTACCGACGTAGGATGAACGACGCTGCTTCAGCAGATTGTTGCGCGACTTTGCCACTTTGAGCGCTTCATTCGTTTTCACTAGCGCCATCAGTGGCCAATCTCGGTGCCTATAGCTATGGAAATTACAATTAGAAAAAATTTTGAAATGCACATTCTTGAATTGTTGTTAATTGTTGTTTTTATTAGCTTTGAGATCTTTTCGCCAGAACGTTCGTAGATATGGACGCGCTCGCTTATCAACGCGTCAAACAGAGCGTTTTCCTAGTTTAGACTTTGTAGAATCCTCTTCAGTCCCGTAGATGCAGGACAAAGAAACAAACTATGAACTTTAGGATTCATGTAACTAGCTATATAGGTTTTGACTTTCTCTGCTACAGGTTCATGTTTGAAGGCCGTGAAATCAAGCTGGTGCAGTCGTGTGCTGCGTTCATCACCATGAACCCTGGATACGCTGGAAGGACAGAACTGCCTGACAATCTCAAGTCCTTATTCCGACCCATCTCTATGATGGTGCCCGATTATGGTATATTTTTGTTTAGTTTATTTATTACTGTAGCATATATAGAGTGTACATTGTAGATGAGGGTGTGTTCGTATAATGGATGTAAGGTTGGTATTTGCATTTGCACATATGCTTTATTATCTTTATGGTTGACTTAGTATAGAATAATAATTAAAAAAAAAAAAAATAATAATAATAATAATAATAATCATTAATCAAATAAATATTTTAAAATTAACTACAGAAATGGAAATGCTTATCTCAGCAAGTGTACTAAAAACTGCAGGATTGCATAAACTTTCAATGACAATATTCACCATGTTTTATTTCAATTTACTTGGTGGTTGCAATGTTTTTGTTACGTATTAAGTTGCATATTGTAATATAGATACATATTCTTGTTTTTTTTTTTCCTGCAGCACTGATTGCAGAAGTTATTTTGTACTCTGAAGGTTTCGAGTCCTCGAAAATATTAGCACACAAGATGGTTCAAATGTACAAACTGTGCAGTGAACAACTATCACAACAAGACCACTACGACTTTGGCATGAGGTACGTTCGTACAATTCTATTGTTGTAATCATTGTTGGCTTTGTACGTGAAAAGTTACTCAAACAGGATTTGTCGTTTAGGGCTGTTAAGAGTGTTTTGGTGATGGCCGGTTCATTGAAACGCGAAAACCCTGATAAAAGCGAGGATGTTGTCTTGATTCGCGCTCTTCGGGACAGTAACCTGCCCAAGTTCTTAGCAGATGACTGTATGCTCTTCCAGGTAAAGAAAACTGTATTAGTGGCATCCTCAAAAAATTCAGTAAACATTCAGTTTCATAAACACTCAATTTTTATAAATCTCAAAAAAGCCTTTAGTTTAAAATTTTTTTTCTTCATTTTAATACATTTTAACTTTTAAGCACCAATCACAATCAGTAGTAATGTGTATGACATATGTATTTGATATCGATGCCCATCTTTATTACAAGAGTATGCAAGTGTATGTAAGTATTAATAATATCAATGTCGTTGTCGTGTATATTATTGTTAAGTGGTATGGTAATTATAGGCCCAAGCATTTTTGTGGACATGTAGGTTTTTGAAACGTGTTCACTGTATAGCTCTGTTCAATATCATATTTACCATTTACAGGGCATCCTAAATGATTTGTTCCCCGGAGTGACCATCCCCGAGCAGGATTACGGGGTGATGCAGGAGGCTATTGTGACCGTTATGGAGCAAAACCTCCTTCAACCAGAAGCATGCATGATACTCAAGGTCATCCAACTGTACGAGACGATGATCGTGCGTCACGGAGTAATGTTAGTCGGACCCACTGGCGGCGGCAAGACAACTGTGCTCAATGTAAGTCATCAGAACATACCTCTATCGAGTATTTATATATATACGTATATATAGAGTCAAACTTTGTTAGGACGTTTTTGAGGGCACAAGAAAAAGTGAGTGAATGTCATATACGTGAAAACATGAAGATAACGATACATTGATAAAAAAAATCCAATTGCGCTGTGCGGGCAAAGCTTTCAACGTATAGCGCGCCAAGTCCACAGCTCCTAAACGCTCTATTACTTCACAGCCTTCTTGGGGGCTCCGAAGGCAAAGCTCGACATAGAGAGCTCGACATAGAGAACGTCATGTCCCTAGCTCTAGCATTCCATCACATCACAGCCTTATGGATGAGCCAATGTGTACTAGATCTCATCTAGATCTCCGCTGCAGGCTTCCCAAATGCTTCACCCAAATCATGCAGACCTTGCAAGAAGGATTTATTGTGCTAGCGCTACATAGTGAGAAAGTTTGGCAGCGCACAGCACCATTTATATTAGTGGCTTGCTAGGCTTGGCAAAAATAAATATTTTATGACAGAAGTGCATTATATTATAACAATATGTAATTTGCATTTTGCAGCACTATTTAGGCCTAGCATCCCAGACATATCGTACGTCAGAATCTGTAATTTGTACCCCCCCCCCCCGCACATGTACCGACATTCAGGCAGTCGGCCGAGTTGAATGTTTACAAGCCTTGTCCGGGAGAGAGAGGGAGAGAGAGAGCAATCGCGAGCAAGAGTGAAACTGCTCATGCCTGCAGGCAAACTGCACTCGGTAAGGTGATGATGGTAGGTGAGTGGTCGTAGGAGTAGGAGTATAGTCTCACTTGACTAGGTGCGCTTCCTAACGGATCAGCATGGAACTGTGCGAGCTATGCTAAAGCAGACGAGTACCTTGTAAAGTATCGTTGTGTGATGTCGGTTTGTTGCAAACAGACACTGAGGGACGCGCTGACCTATTTGTGGGACGAGAAGGTTCCGGGCCAGTACTACCGAATGGTGCGCACCTACATTATGAACCCCAAGTCTGTCACGATTGGAGAGCTCTACGGCGAGGTGAACCCCTTCACGCTGGAGTGGCGTGACGGACTGTTGGGCATCATGGTTCGAATAGCGGTGCAGTTCACCACCGAGGACCATCAGTGGGTTATATGCGATGGGCCCGTGGATGCCGTCTGGATTGAAAATATGAACACAGGTGTGTGTGTGAGTGTGCATGTGAGTGTTTAAATTTAAATGAATTTTGATTTTTCATTGGGTTTCCGAATAATTTCATGAAAACACCCTCTACGAATTACGTGCTAATTCATGAACTGTTCAACTTATCTGTGTACACAATGTTGCTTAATGTGGAAAAACGTTAGATCTAGAAAGTTATATATATAGTTAAATGATAGAAAGAACCAATGTTAACAATAATAGAAGCATTTTAAAATTTCACAAAAATTTGTAGTTTTTCTTTTGAATAGGTATATTAGGGATGGGCAAATACGTTTAATAGCCTAAACGTTTAACCTTGTTTTAAAACTCACGTTTAAACGTTTTATTTGCTCTATCCCCTGCCACGAGATGAATAAAATGACCTTTGCAGTAAATAACCGAAAAGTTCCGAAATATTGGGTCAAATTACAATTTGTAGCTAGAAAAAACTATAATAGTAGACTAGTACTGCAGTGCGCTCCGTTGTAAAATATTTGTTTCTTATCTTTTATACGAACACTTCTGTACACACGTTTAAACGAGGCGTAAAAAGCAGTGGTGGTCCCCATGTGAAAAAATGTGAAAAATGTGAAAAAATAGACACTGTGTGAAAACTTGTGAAAAACGGCTCTTTTTCAAAGTTGTTTGAAAAAATGTGAAAAATTAAACATTTCTTCAATCATATCATCCCTAACATAGAAACATGCAAATTCTGGGTTTATCTCAACACTTTGTAGTTTGTACACAATGTATGGTTTAAATTTACCGCCTCCTTCTGCACTGCCTTCTGGATATTTATCAAGGTCAAACCAGATTTGTTGTAGGCCTAAAACATGTTCTGTCTAAAAACAGTAGCAGAGATGCGACGCACATTGCCTCTGACATCTACAGTTTTACGAGATCTTCGGGCATAACACCCAATTACAAGACCTGAGTCATTCACGCTCAATGCAATCAAGCGCATTGCTGCAAAATTTGAAGGCTTTATCTCTTCAGATAGTATTGACAAACTGAATGATGAGTAGCTTGTCTATCAGTCTGATGGTATCCCAGAGGATTGGTATGTCACGCCACAGGCTGCAAGCGCTGATGATTACGATGAGTCTTCCAAAGAAAGTGAAGATGAATTGATTGAGGACAGTCATAGTGCCATTGATATTACTTCTGCAGTGGCATACTTGCCCATTGATGAATATTGGAATAAAGTGTTTGCTATCAAAACTGCAGCTGGAGATTTGAAGTATCCCACCATTGGTAAAGTTGTGCGTTTAGCTCTCACTTTGTCTCATGGAGACAGAGATGGGACAGCGCAGATGTGGAACGTGGATTCAGTTTCAACAAAAGACTGATCACTACCAGCAGAACATCTCTAGCCACAGAAACCATCAATGGTGTAAGGACTACTGCTTCTTACATTGCAAAGAAGTATAAAAAACCGAAGCTTCTGCCTATGACAAAACATCTGCTGGCAGCCGTGCAATGTTCCAAGGGGAAGTATTCTGAGAGGCTAGAAAGACAAAGGGCTGCTCGCAAACGTAAACGGGATGAAGAAGAAAGAGCTGTTGCAAATAATAATATTACTGTGGATCAAAACAAGTTGCTGGCTAGAGCCAAGAAAATGCGAGAACAAGGCATGATATTGCTGCAAGAGGCTTGTTCGAAACAAGATTTGACTAAAATGGAAGCTGCAAATGCCATTTTGTCAAATTCACTCGAAATGGAAAAAAATAACTCCCGTTAATCATACGAGGGTACGTTTTCTTACCTGAATTAAAGAAAGAAACAAGTGCTGTTTATACCAACCTTAGTGTTTTTGTACGTTTACTTAAACATGTTTCATATTTTACACAGCATCTGTCGTGCAATAAGCTAGATTGGAAATAATTAGTAAGTTTTTGTTTCATATTTTGCATTTATATATAGTTATTTTTTCAATAAACAGTGGACTACAAAATCCAAATATATAATTAATAATTATTAATTATAGTTAACACATGATATCCTTTCAAGCAAAGTTTTTAGATCAAAACGTTTGCAATTCTACATTCTGAACAGACTTTAGTAAATTACAATTATTATTATTATTATTTAAATGGTTACCAGTATTGTATTGTAGTGTGTCGAAATCATACTAAAATGCACTTAATTACATAATTAGGATAATGTTTGATCTACGTGCTGGTATTTCCAATAACAATTTCTTATTATACTTAATATTGGTCTGCCAACTCCCGCCTTCCAATAACTATGTAATAAATTAAGGTATAATAAAGAAGCTTTTAGCTTAACTTTGCCTAATAAAGACCATTTATTATTATTATTATTATTATTATTATTATTAATAAACGAGAGAAAAATGTGTGAAATTAAAGAAAACCCACATGTGAAAAATTGTGAAAAATTGCCATTTTTCAAATGTGAAAAAATGTGAAAATTCACTAATGGCTGGGACCACCCCTGAAAAAGTACAAACGTTTAAAGCCACTCCCACGTTTAAACGTTTAAACGTCCCATCCCTAGAATATATATTTTTGATATTATATATTTATTTGATATATACATATTTTTGATATTGTATACATTATTATGTATTTTAAATTCTAATTGAAAAATAGTTTTATGGAACATTTTTCTGTTTTAGAATGTATAAGAAATAATTTCCTCTCTGTTATATGTGTATCTTTCAACATAATTATATTTTCAGTTTTGGACGACAATAAGATGCTGTGTTTGGCAAACTCCGAACGAATCAAGCTTACTCCGTTTGTCCACATGGTATTTGAAGTTCAGGACTTGGCACAAGCTTCGCCTGCCACTGTCAGTCGTTGTGGAATGGTGTACATAGACCCTGATGAAATGAAATGGGTGCCGTTTGTCAAAACCTGGCTCACCAAACTTGATTACCCAATACCCGACGAAATGAAGACGTACTTACTGGGTTTGTTTACCACCTATATCGAAAGCAGTTTGGTCTTCGTCAAGAAGTACTGCGATTGGGGAATACATCAGGTAATTGGCAGAACTCACACAATTTATTGTTTTAAAATTTTACTAGATTTATCATAGTTTTCCCATTTACACACTTAACACATGTATAGTATTGTATATTTTTCGTATCTGTGTAAGTGCAAGTAATGGAGTTTTCTCTTAAACATAATGTGTAATAATGGATAAGGCTAAACATGTAGTCGTAATGTTGGAACATCAGTAATACGTACTGGCGTCCAAACAAAAGTGCTTGCTTTAAGACAGTGATAAAATATAATGGTGTGTTTACAAGTAGGCGAAAAGTTGCGTGGTGCAATGCCGTGCAACCTCTCGCGTACATTTAATTTAAACGCACTATTAGATATAAAAAGCCTTAGAAAATAGAAACAGATGAATGTTGCTAAGAAAAAATTAGTCAAAACATAAAAATTCCCATTGATTCAAAAAGTAGGCCTACAGAAATGAAGAAGATTGTAAGAACTATAACTTGATTGCACATAGTTACATAAGTGCCCTGAAATTTATTTCACAGCTGATGCAGAATGTTACTAAATTTGGTTAATTTCCTCTTATGGATTGGGGATTCACCTGGATTTTGGATTACTAAGGGGGAAATTTGAACACGGCTTATGTGACCGACTATTTATTGGCTTTGAAAATTAAAACTTTCTAAAGGGTAAAAATAAAACGTTAGTTATCCAGTCTGTTGTTGCCAGGTGGACATCAGCAAGTTGTCAATGATGTGCAGTCTCATAGAGAGCCTGATCAAATTGCCCAACGCAATAGACAAAAGTTCAGACAAGACTCGCCTCAGGTCGTTCCTCTGTCAGGCATTCATCTTCTCCTTCATTTGGTCCATCGGAGGGAATCTCCTTGACAACTCGCGTGAATCGTTCGAAGTGTTTATCAAGGACCAGTTTGAAGATCATCCGGATGCCCGGTAAGTCTTTGAATTACGTGTTTGAAAAAAATACCACAAATATCACATTATATAGCAGGTAAGGATGTACAATCGTTGATTTGTGATTTTTAAGTTTGAATCGAATGTGACATGATTAAAAATTCGAATATCGAATGTTTTTTTCATAGAAAATAGCTTTTTTAATGCCAGTCTCTGCACAATGAGTAATGATTCACATCAGGAGTACAAATGAGGATAATTTTGTACATTCGGCATCAATTTGGTCGATGCCATAGGTATGAAGTCCAGTGTAGTATAGTAGTAATTACCGTAATAGGGCTGCCCAACGATATCGGTAAATCGATACGATATCGATGATAGAAAAATAATTCGATATCGATATAGAAATAATATATCGTACGTTTCGCAATATCGATCAAGTGTCAACTATCGTAAAAAAAAAAAAAAGTTTGGCGGTGTTGTGCTTCTGCATCTTTGCGATACATACACTGCAACATTCGCGTTGGTACCTACTCGCCTTTGGTCGCGCGGTCTCGCCTTTGTGTTCGCGCTCCACCCGCCGTCCGCCAGTAACCACACCCCCCCCCTCGCCAGCCCCACTAACGTGTAACGTGAGCCGTGAAAACATTTCGACGTTAAATTATTCGCATTAAATTGTTTATGATAATGGTCTCTGGTTGGTTTGAAAAAAAAAATGACAATATCGGCGATATCGATACCGAGTTTAAAAAATTCGATATCGCGATACAATATCGATAATTACATCCGCGATATCAATATGAATTTTTTTATCGTTGGGCAGCCCTAGTAATTAAGCAGTAGTCATAGGTAGCTAGAGATACTATAATATAGCTAAGAGAATTGTAGAAGAATAGAAACATGTTCAGGGGAGGAGAAAATGGTGTACTCAGCAGTATTAGTGTACTACTTACTTTAGAAAGTAGGTAAGTTGGCATGTCGCCATGTTGAAACATTCGGCAGGTCTTGAAAAATGGCAAAAAACATGTTCCAATAATGTTGCTAATAATGCGCCACACTTTCCACTATGCCATCGTGGCCAATCTACATTTGGTGCTGCCTGTCATGTACTTGAACGTTACAAGGCTTGCCTGACCCAATGTCAAGCACGCCTTGCAACGTTCAAGTGTGACCTTGGGCCACACTTTGACACATAAGACGAGAAGACAAATAAACTAAGACGTTTCGGCCTACTCAGTTTTCATCACTCAGCGTGAGGAGAAATACTAACTTAAACTTAAAACTAGGATGACTATGTATATTCAGGAGCTGTTGAGGGTAGGTGGAGTGGAACTAAAAGAAAGTTAGTTTAAATGGGGCAACCAGAAGATTTTAATTATATATACAGTAGTGCATATGTAATCTATTAGCTGCCACCATTGCACCTCTTAGGCCTGAATTCACCAACTTTGGTTAGCTCTGATTTAGTATAATCTTTGTTTGGTGACCATGGTTTAAACAAACATTACATTCAAAATCCATGGCAGTCGCCATGTTTGTTCATGGACAATCTCTAATTACTGGCTAATCGCTGATTGAACGTGTGGCGAAACCGGCCCTAAATATTTCTTTTTCATTTCAGTCTTCCTACTAGTGGCGATCTGTGGAGTCTTTTTGTAAACACACAAAACAAAAGGATGGACTTGTGGAACAAGATTATTCCCAACTTCGATTATGACAAAGAGGTGCCCTTCTTTGAAATGCTGGTGCCGACAACAGACACAGTCCGATTCGGTTACATCATGGAACAACTGCTCTCTGTTAACTATCCAGTCCTCTTTACTGGCATGACTGGTAACAATTTTTGTTAATCTGTGTAGGCTTAAAGTAATAATAAATAATGTAGATACTTATTTCCATTTAATCACACACATACTGCACACTTGCCGTTTTATGTAATTCCTGGCTAGTAAACATATCTTCTCTAACACCTCGTCAGGCTACTTTGTGAGTTCCTGGTTGTGAGATCCTAGCAAGTATGATATTCAATATGATTTCATTTTTGTATTGCTATCGTATTGTCTATGGAAAAATTTTAAACACCATTTTAAGTGAAGAGAATATTAAATTAGGCCTAATTATATATATTTTTATTCATCAGATGGTCCTATCAGGGTCCTATCCTCTCAAGTCTCAAGTCTCCTCTCTCCCTCTCCTGCACGGCACTAAACATTGCCAGTCCAACCTGCAGCCATCTCCAGTTCTCCATTCTCCACTCCGCTTTCAGTTTCAATCTCGTTAGTCAAACATATTTCATTTCATCATTTTATTACGATCGAAAAAAATTTTATATCGCTTTATGGATGTGTATTTTTGGAGAACTTTACTTGCACATCACTAATTCCATTTCAATGTTTGACTTAAGAATTTGTGTTGTATTCATTTTTATTTATTGACCATCACTCAACCTGACACAGTTGGAACTGAGTTAAAGATTGCTTTAACAATGATTATGCACATATTTTTAGGTGTTGGGAAATCGGTGATAGCAAAAGCGGTGCTGAACAAGCTGTCGACTCAGGGTACCTACTTGCCGGTGACCCTCAACTTCTCTGCTCAGACGAGCAGCAGCCGCACTCAGGAGATCCTCGAGAGTAAACTGGAGAAGCGCAAGAAGACCCTCCTGGGCCCTCCGGTCGGCAAGAAGGTGATTCTCTTTGTGGACGATGTCAACATGCCCAAGCTGGACACATACGGGTCGCAGCCCCCCATCGAGCTTCTCAGGTAATATTTGTAATGTGATTTAATATAATTACACATCATGCCATCCAAACTTTTCTTTGCATTTTTTCCCCCTGCAGACCATAAATAATGTTAACTTTATTTTAATACAAACTTTTTTTTAAGAGCCCCGTGCAATTTGTATGAAGTAGATTTCACTGTATTCTTATGTCCACTTGTGTTTTTCTTCTCTTGAGCAGGCAATATTTAGATTTCCATGGCTTGTACGATCGTGATAAGTTATTCTGGAAAGATATTCAGGACGTGATAATAACTGCGGCTTGCGCTCCTCCGGGGGGTGGTAGGAACCCGTTGACTCCGCGTTTCGTGAGGCACTTTGGTATGCTGCTCATTCCGTCTCCCACCGAGCAGTCTCTCAAAGTCATATTCAAGGTGAGTGGGTGGCAAGTGCTCATTGAAGCATTTACAGAATTGATACATAATATGCTTAATTATGTGGAACCTCTATGAGATTGCTAACTATTTTGTTGATAGACTAGCAGTTTAACAACATGGAGTTTGAGATTGAATTTAAATTTCTGTTGGTTTCAAAATTAATTTTTATCTAGAAGCTTTTTTAGAACTTTAACTGAAACTTCACGTGAGTAGTGTAGAATGTCTTGTCGACCCTGGTCTCAAGTCCGTGCCCGTAGTTTACCAGGTATTCGCGAAGCAAAATCACTTTCCCCTTCCTCATAGACTTGTGATTTTCATAGTTTGATGCTCCTCTGCTGCTCCCCTCCATCGCTATGTGACACCCCGTGAGTCATATTTATTAATTTCATGTTATATTATTTATAATCACTCATATTTGTTATGCTGGGCAGTCATCACATAACTAGGGTGTGGAGCTCAAACCACGTCAAACTAAAAGTATCTGCACTCCAGCTATGTCACTTGTTTTCTTCTAGTCGATTATAAGAGGTTTCCTGGATGATTTTGCCCCCGCCGTGAAAGACCTTGGAGACGCGATCGTGAACGCCGCCGTGGAGATATACGATCGCATCTCCCTCGACCTGTTGCCGACTCCCACCAAGTCCCACTACGTGTTCAACCTGCGAGACCTGTCCAAGTGTGTGCAGGGCCTCCTGCAGGCTGATTCGGGCACCATGCGAGAAGTACCGCTGATGCTCCGGTGGGTAGATACTAGATACACAACCGAGACACATTACTTGAGTGGGAAAGACTGCACGAAGTGTCCGCAGTTAGTTTAATGGCTAGGTGAATCTACCACATCGAAAGTACTGTGGGATGTATCTAAACTGTTTGATGATGAAGTTTGAGTAAATAATATTTATTTCCAGAATACATATTGTTTTTACAAACCAATGAATACTTAGAATAAATCCCATAACAATTCTTGGGATGCAATGTGCTCATTTGCTTCTCTACAACAACCATTCTTGCTGTATGGGAAGATGGCCGCTATGTACATGGTTCCTGCCGGCAAGTTCCATGTTATCAAGTGCAAATCTATTCGTAGCGAGGAGCTCGCGCGAGCCAACTATCGCGAGTTTCTCATCGTGTAACGCGGCGGTAAAAATAACCGTGCGGGCGTGTTTTATTTCGGACCAATATTGAATATGGAGTAACCAAAGAAAGATACAATAATGGAATCACCTAGCAACAGATTGTTTGTCCTACCTGTGATGTCATAACCCCCTCAATTGAGTCGATTGTGCTATTGTGATCTTCATCCCTTTGCTCGTATGCTATTTTGTGTATGCCAGCCAATAAACAACTCGAGCTGTTTTTTATTACCCATTATGTATCATTACTCTTTCCCTTCCAACTGGAACAATTTGATTAACTCGAGCCTTGTTGTTACGTCGTAGTCTGTTCTACCACGAATGCCTGCGCGTATTCCACGACCGCCTGGTCAACGTGGAGGACAAGAGCTACTTCTACCACCTGATGAGAGAGGTGTGCACCCGTGCGTTTGGTACGGGTGTTCTACCGCTGCCCGACACGCTCATCATCTATAACCCGCCAACGTTGCTCTTCGGAGACTTCATGGTCGTCGGCGCCGCCAGAGAGAATCGAGTCTACGAGGAGATTAAGAACCTGGAGAAACTCAAGGATGTGTTGCACGTAAGTCGCCAGCTCGCCGCTCTTGGGCTACCACAATTTGTGATCTTTGAAAAGTTAATTATGCATTTTTTTATGGTGGAAAAAGAAATATAAATTAGTATTTCCTCTCAAGTTTGACACCAATTCCACTTCTTTCCGAAGTACTAGGTATATTACACTGTTTTTCAAATTTCTCACTATTAAACGATCGTACAGTGGAGTGTTGATTATATGTTTTGGACTTATACCTTTTTGGTATTTATACGAGATTTTTATATCTTCGCCGTCCATTTCCCACATGTCATGTCATGCTCTGACATGACATTAAAATCAAGCAGCCACCTGTCAAGCCTATCCCTCCTACTCCTCCCTCCCCCTTCCTATTTTCGTACGTATGCCCAAACGCACCACGAAAGGAATTTCATACTGCAGGATGGGGAGACTGCCAGGCTCTGCCATCTACATATCACAAATTTCAAAAAAATGTAATTGTTCTTTTCTTTTTCTTCAGGTGGACTCCTGTTAGACGTATAATCGACGCTCCACTGTAATATTATTATTAACATATTTTCAACTAATTTCATTAAAAACGAGTGGAATTCTGGATGTTTACAATGCACAAACACAATGTAAGGACATATATCATTTCTTGCTGTACTAGGACTATCTGGAAGATTTCAACTTACTCTCATCGAAGGAGATGCACATAATATTCTTCATGGATGCAATGGAACACACATGCCGCCTGGCCCGCATCTTACGTTCCGAACGAGGAAATGGACTTATGGTCGGAGTCGGTGGAATGGGAAAGCAAAGCTTAACTCGTCTGGGTTCCCACGTCAACGGATACAAGTACGTTGCACCATGACAGTGTTTTGCATTCACATTAGGTCTGTTCATTTGTCTTACTGCAGAGTAAAGTAGAGTTAATCCGATATTTCTAGAGTCTGAGTAAGAACATCATAACCTACGCAAGATCTTCTCGGAGTACAGTACATACTCCAGATCACGCACGACAAAAGAACACCATTTCAGCAGACAGAAAGATAGGGCCCAGTCAAATATAGGCCTAGCAGTGATGCTAGGGCTAGGCAACACTGGCCTATGAGGTCGGGTACAGTCATGCAGCCTCTCATTCACAAACAACAGGCCTTAAACCCTATCCAAGTTTTAAAGTTCATAGGTTAGGGTAGCCCTAGGCTGGCCAAGCCAGATTAAAATAGGCCTACCTACTATTTGCCAAGATGCAACCTTAACAGTTGAATATTTATTTATTTTTATTGAGCATTTCAAATGCATAACATTTGTCCACCTATGTAGTCGCCCCCATCCCATATCTATTATCTATACATTTCATAATTAGTTACCATTTCCAACTCTTGGGCCATTTTTCTTTACTCTTCTCTATGTACTCCACCTAGAGACCCAGAGTAGATATTCTTACTCCAGAGTAAGTTACTTGGTACAAAAGAATGCTTGCCACAACTTGATCTAGAGTAAGATTTTACAAAAGAACGTCGATAAGTTACTCTGCCTGATCTAGATCAATCGGAGTGTGGCAAACGAACAGACCTATTACTAAGTCATCATGGATTAGCCACACAATACACACCCTTCTATACTGCCTTCTACTCTCAATCCATGCCCTTCAGTATTTTTGCCAATTCCTTTAACTCAGAACACAAAAATAGGTGACGTCTGTCCTGAACTATATCATTACATAACCGGCACTACAGATGTCTCAAAACAACCTTACTAAGGCATTCATCATAAAGCTGAATAGGATAGACATTAAATAAATAATTTAACACATTACCGTAATTTATTAAGAAACAGGGTGTTTGTTCTATAATTGTAGCCCATCACTGTTTTGTTTGTTATGATAAACTACATTGTATTTCAGGTGCTTCCAAATTGAATTGACGCGCAACTATGACCACTCCTCCTTCCACGACGATCTGCGCAAGTTGTACTATAATGCCGGATGCATGAATGAAGACACAGTATTTCTGTTTACCGACACTCAGATCGTTGCAGAAGAGTTTTTAGAAGACATCAATAACATCCTCAACTCTGGTAACATAATTTTAAAGTCACCTGTTTCTTTCTCTATGTCTATGTTGAAGTCTTCAGATTATTGTAAACCCCCTTTATAACGGTTTTCAAGTATTGAAATTTGAACGTTAAAGAGTGGAAAACTTTATAGAACGTTCATTATGTTTACCCTTTGATTTAACTTATATTTCGATCTACAATTATTTTACGAAACGATCGATTTTCGAATCACTTTTCACCAATCGATTATGAATTATGATGCTATCAATAATGAAACAGCTCGCCTGAGAGTGTGCAAGTGTCTTCACATAATTGTTGTGAAATAAAATAACTCTTGGTTTCATCGTTCTCGGTTCTTGACTGTGTTCACTATTCCAGTACATGTTTTTGTTTGTAGCAAAGTTATATTTATTTAATTTAAAAAAATTGCACCGCTTTCAAAACTACGTTTCTTTGTACGTACGTATGCTGTGTAGCTCGCACAGCCCGCGTTGTTGGATAGTTCCGGTTTACACCACCACGATAACGTGTGGGACAAAGAAACTAACCTAGAGTCTGATCGCCACCTTCCAGGCGAGGTGCCCAACCTGTTTGAATCCGACGAACTGGAGAAGGTGATCCAAGGAGTCCGCCCATTGGCAAAGGAGGCTGGATTGTCCGAAGCGAACCGCGATGCCCTGTTTGACTTCTTCATAAGCAAGGTGCGGAGCAAACTCCACCTGGTAATCTGCATGAGTCCCGTGGGCGACGCATTCCGTCGGAGGTGTCGGATGTTCCCCTCGCTAGTCAACTGCTGCTCCATCGACTGGTTTGTTGCCTGGCCACAGGAGGCTCTGCTGTCTGTCGCGCAGAGCTCGCTCAAGGGCATTACGGACGAGGAGACCACTAACAACATAGCGACCATTTGCGTCACTGTTCATGAAGTAAGTGTAGTCTTTTGACACCTATTTATGATAGCTGGTTCGTCTTCAGTTAAGTGCTTCAGATCTTATCTCCCTAATACATTTTTGTATAGTACTGTAATTGTTTTTATTGACGTACTTTAGCACTTAAAACTAAAGTTAGTAAGTGTTGTTTTATTTAAAATTAAAATTGTTTATAGTAAGTTAATTATTATTATTGAAATACAGTAGGCCTACTTTAGCACATTAACATACCGTACATACTTTAGCACAATGATTGGGTCTTGATGAGAAACTCGTATTTAAGTGTCAAAATCGTATAACAGCGAATCATACAATCGACGTTCTACTGTACACGGAAAGTGAAGAGCATTGGTCAATTGTAAACATAAATGTGAAATTCCTTTAATCTCATGGACTTGGGTGACCATTCTAGCAACTTTGGTTTCTCTTGATTTTAGAGTGTGGAAGCAATGACCCATCGCTTCTATAATGAGATGCGGAGACACTATTATACTACACCTAGTAGCTACCTTGAACTTCTCAAGTTGTATAAGAGTATTCTTGAACACAAGAAAGACAAGACTATAAAGAAAAGAGAACGTATTTCAAATGGTTTGAAGGTAATATACTCAACTACTACTACTACTATTACTACCTAAATGACACATTTTGCAAATTAAACCTTAGTTATCAGGGGCAGCTCTGTGCACATGGACCCCTAAAATGTTTCAATATTAGGCTATACAAAATCAAGTTTGCATTTGTCATTGAATAAAACCAGGTACTAATTGTGCTTTATGCAGTAATCGCTCAGTAAACATGTTGCGTGCAATTCCGCTGTTGTTGAAGACTTCAAAACCACTCTTCTTACCTCAAAACTCCTTCCGGAGTGTCCGATCCCATTTACGCATCTTAGCCCAGCAATTAAGTGTGCTATCAAACGTTTTTATTCAAATCTTTATTCAATCGTAACAAGAAAGGAAACTGCGAATCGCAGCCCTATAAGCCTATAGTATATAATATATATTAATTAATAATTATAATTATTAATTAAACATTGTTAGTGGGGCATGGGATTTTGATGATTTCCCATTGGGGGCATCACATGAAGAAGGTTGGGAACCACAGTTGTAGAGATATGTGCTTTTTGTTTTAGAAATTGTATGAAACTAATTCAGTAGTAGCGACAATGAAGGTCGAGCTGACCGCTATGGAACCGGAACTGTTGAAGAAGTCCGCTGCTACTGCAGAATTGATGAAAAACCTGGCCAAGGAGCAAGGCCAAGCTGACAAAGTGCGACAAATTGTCCTGGCAGACGAAGCAGTCGTAAAGGTGAGCTTCTGCAAAGATACGTTTCCAGTACTTGTAGGTACTAAGGTTGGAATTCATAGTCGGTCCCTACACCTAGGGGCACCCATTGTTGCTATGGATTTGTTTTGTTTTTGGGAAATAACATGCAAACAATTGTTACCTTGGTAACAATGGGCGCCCCTAGGTGTAGGGGCCAACTATGAATTCCATCTATTGGAGACTCAAACTAACACATAGATAGCGCTGTTAAGCGACACCCTTATCTGCGCCATTGATGATTTAACAATAAAGCAACAATGAACAATTGGCAGATAAACTCATCCTTATAGTAGTTTATTTTCTTGCCACCAGAATGCGTCTAGTCTATTTTGAGGGGCCAATAAAATCAATCTGTTCCTGTTAACCCTTTCGCTGCATTATTAAAAGCTCCTCTATTTCTGGAAGAATACTCAATTACACTCCAAAAATGACAAGTCTAAGCATGTGGGGGTTGACATGGGCACAAATGAAATGGGAGATGGTGTAGTAATGACGCAACGCTTACGCCCATGAATGACGCCCGTTCACAGGTGAAGGCGGCAGAGACTCAGGAACTCGCCGACGAGGCACAGAGGGACCTGGATCTTGCCCTGCCGGCTATGGAGGCGGCTACCAAGGCTCTCGAGTCTCTCAACAAGAACGACATCAACGAGCTGAAAGTGTTTCAGAAACCCCCGCACCTCGTCAAGTTCGTCATGGAATCTGTGTGCCTGCTGCTGGGAGCCAAGTAATTGCCGCTCGTTTTAACTTTTTTAGTAGTTTTGTGCATCAAATCCTTTCATTTCCATGACTTTTGACTACATAATTGGATGCATTATTTTTTAAGTTCCTCGTAGCCAAATTAGTACCTAAGTGTACAAATGTTCATGTTAGTTTCACTCTGTGCACTAATTTGCCATTACAGTATATTGGAGATCTTGTCCCTACAATTACACGTGTTTGAATAATCATCCGGATGTTTGCAATGGCAAACACAGTACTGTATCATGTATTTCTGGTGGACTAGGGGTTGACTATTAATGCAGTACTAGGGATGGGCGAACGTTCAAAATTCCGAACCCGAACCGAACTTTTTTAGAAGTTCGGTTCGGTTCGAGTTCGAAATTTAAGGTTCGAGTTCGTGTTTGATCAAAATAACGAACTTTGATCAAACTTCATCTTCAAATTTGACGTAAATAATGTTTCCGCATAACATTCACGTAAAACACAACAAACGATGAACACCATATTGAATATCAATCACAGCTGACTAGTGACTTTGCAGTGCCTTGAAAATGTACGTAGTCCCGTGTTGCGGGCTGTGCGCGGCTGTGATTGGCGGGATCAGCCATTTTCGCACGGCTTGTGGTCGAGTGTTTTGTACATTGGATCTACGCAAGGTCGCGCGAGCGTGCACAAGCCGATAACAGTGTTGTCCTGCTAGATCGACTTAATCGTTTTCACTTTTCGACTAATCGAGTTAAAGTTCGGTTCGAGTTCGAAGTTCGAAACTTTTTTGTTTGGAAGTTCGAGTTCGGTTCGAAACCAAAAAACCAAGGTTCGCCCATCCCTACTCAATACACATTTGTTTACTGCTATCTGAATTTACTTGTCACTGATTATTATTTTGTGTTGGTTTTAGAACTGACTGGGCAAGTGCAAAGATAGTTCTCGGAGATGTGAACTTCTTGAAAAAGCTTCAGGAGTACGATAAAGACAAGATCACTGACAACCTACTTAAAAAGCTCAAAGAGTACATTGAACACCAGGATTTTGAACCCAATATAGTTGCAGTCCAATCTAAGGTGTGCAAATCCATCTGTATGTGGGTGAGAGCAATAGACAGCTACGCAAAGGTATTCAGGATTGTGCAGCCCAAGAGAAAAAAGTAAGTTTCAGCATTTTCTACTGTGAAAATTTTATAAATGTGGGGATACTTAAATTGTGATGACCAACTGTAAATTAAATACATAATTCATGAATTTATAATTATTATGAGAAGAACCATGTAGAATTAAAGGGAGGGTTAATATCAAGTTTTTCCACATGGCAGTGCTGTTTTCACTGTCTTCAGCCACATAATAGAATATTCTTGACTCCCATCTTAAACAACAAGGTTTCTACTAGGCCTATATTATATAACAGTGTTGTATCTGAATGACGAGAAATTGCATGATTTCGTATTCTCAAAGTTTAGTTGTTTTCCATGTATACATAATAGTTGTAATGTTTGATTCTAGACTGGAAGGAGCAGAAAAAGAACTCAACCAAGTCATGTCCGTTTTGCGGGAAAAGCAGAACATGTTGGCCAACGTCGAGAAGCAGATAGCCGCGCTGGAAGCTTCTTACGATGCCAGCATCGCCGAGAAGAACGAGCTGGAGAGAGTGATCGAGCTGACGGCCAACCGTCTGGTTCGTGCCGGACGCCTGACGATGGCCTTGGGCGACGAACAAGTACGCTGGGAGGAGTCGGTCAAGGCGCTCGGCGATGAATTGGTCACCATGATAGGCGACGCGCTGGTGGCTGCGGCATGCGTGGCCTACCTGGGGGCATTCACCAGTAGCTATCGGACCGAGCTGATGCAGTTGTGGATAGAGAAATGCATTGGACTTAGCATACCCGCTTCGGAAACTTTCAGGTACGCTCTCTGAAGGACGAGTTATCATGATGTCAATATCTGACATGGCGGCAACGAGGGATACTTTTAGTGGTCTTTGTTTTCAAGCAATTGCAATATTGTCCAATCCGCACAAAGCTGGACAATGTGCGTGCTATGTTGGTACTCCTTGGCTCTAGGGACAAGTTTTCCCGCAAGAAAGCGTATCTAAGCTCTACAATTGCGAGTACTAAGTTCTCATCTCGTGGTGTATCTACGAGTGGCAGTTCAAGGGGAAGTGTTCCATTTCCATACGGATGTTATATGCCAAGGGTTCGTTTTTATCCCTTTTTACGAACATTTGATGAGAAAGTTCCAGTGTATTGCTCCATGTTGTTCAGTGTATTATTGACATGTATGATTCAAATATTGTATGCAATCTTACCAATCGTACCATGTAAAAGAGATGTGTCACAATCATCATTCATCAGCATACAATACTTTAGGGGTCTGCAGTAGTACTTTTTAGGTTCGGGTTCGGTCGGGTACGGGTAGTAACTAAGACAACTTCGGGTTTCAGGTCGGGTCGGGTAATGAAATAAATACAAATAACTAAAACACTTATTAAAAAATTTAAATTAGGGGGAGTTTTGGAAAATTTGCCACTGAAGATGCAACAGGTTGACCAGAAACAACCAGACAAGCAAAATATTGATCTTTTTAGTTTTCTTCAATTGTTTTTTTTTAAGTACACGAAATCCTCAACTTTGGTTACCCATTAAAATTAAAATACATATCATTGATGTGCATTTGAGAAAGTAAGGGAATCTTAAAACCGAAGAGTGGGTAAGATCTTAAAGCATGCTCTGGAATGTTGGAACCACTGGACTAACAGGATCAGATGGTTCCGATGTACTAATACTAACGGACCAGTCAGATTATCCTATTGAAGCATCTAGTGTCTAGACAGTTTTGTACTGCACCCCAACAGTGGTATTGCCACCAGATATTCATATACCGTATGCGATGATAGATATTACTTTCTCCTGCACATACAATGTCTTGCTAATTTAAGCTAGCTCCAATATTCTTCATTGTAGACAGTTGTATTTCTAGATGTACATTGTAGATAGTAGACTTGTTAAAATTTAACTACTGTATGTTCGGTTTCGGTAATTAAAAAACAAAAGCAAACCAGAGGTATAGTTGTCGTACAACAACTTTGGTAATGCTTCCGTGACGGGTGGGTGGGCGGCAGCCAACCAGCAGCCGTGGCTAATTCAGATACTGTACCTGCTCGGGTTGGTCGAGACCGTAAACACGTCATTGATTGATGACGAAAGCATTATTACCAAAGTTGTACGATGACTTTATGAAACGAATTGAGAGAAAAAGAGAAGATACTTCAAGATATAATGCAAGTTTCTTAGTGAAATAAATGTCTCTGTTGTGTTATTTATGTACTACAAGGGCATTGTACAGTATTGATGATTTATTTATGGTGTGATGTGATAATGTATGCTTAATTTGTACCTGAAATATCTAATTAAATTGAAAATTGACTTTAGTATTATTATAGCCTGCATTGAGCTTAGGGGGAAGAATAGGAAGGAACCAACAGTTTCCCTTGTAGTAGTTGCAGCCTTCGGAGTCGATAGAAACACAAAAAAGATATATACAAAATGTCGAGACAGTTTCGGCCTGACGTGGCCTTGATTATGGCCTGCATTATTTGTTTTTACAGCTTGATAACAGTGTTGGCAGATCAATTTGAAATCCGACAATGGAATTCGTTTGGCCTTCCTCGAGACAGCGTATCAACGGAAAATGCCATTCTAGTGACTCAGGCTGGTAAGTGGCCTCTGATGATCGACCCGCAAGAACAAGCCAACCGTTGGATCCGCAACATGGAAGCGAAACAGCACCTTAAGATCGTGAAGCTAACGGACTCGAACTTCATGCGAGTGCTGGAGAGCTGCATTAGGGTGGGATTTCCCGTCTTGTTGGAGGAGGTTGGGGAAATAATTGACCCAACGTTGGGACCTGTGCTCTTGAAACAAACATTTGTGCAAGTAAATATATTGCCTCTATCATAATATAATATGGTCTAGGGATGTTGTTGAATGGTGAGGAACTGGTTTCTGGTTGCTTGTATTTATTTTCCAAAACCAGTTGCTTCCTTATTGATTACTTTACTATATTGAATTTATATTGATCTTTAACTATCACGCATAGGCCTTGTCAAATACTGTCTAGCCCGGTATCTCAAGTAGACAAATTATTATTTTATATAACTAGCTCAGTCGATATTACATTACTTACTCGTTTGATGGCTTGATGTTTACCTCACGAACAACCGTCGCACTTCGAAACAGGCCTGTTTCGACGTCCCGAAGCAGCTGTCGTGGGCGTCACACACACAAAAACCAGTCCTCCACTGACACCTTTTTAAACAACACTAAGTTTTTTTATCTTGTTATTTTTCTCAACCATAGTAACATCTCTGAATGATTTCCTAACCCATATTCATTTCCTTGACCGACACAACCATACTGTCAGTCTTCCTTCCAACACCAAGACTCACTGACTACTCTTCCCTAGCAACCTGATCAACAAACTTCAACAATCTTTCTTTTCTAAAAACCATTTCTTCTTTTTACCAAGCTTCCTAGATCCAACCCTATCCGCCTTCCATATATGTTACAATTACCCCCCTATTTCTTATATTTGTCCTTTTAACGATAAATATAGAAATAATTATACCCCAAATGACCATCCCCTAAACGAATATATCCTCCATTCATACTGACTACCTCATCAACACTCCAACTATGGTCAAAGTTTGACAATACCTCAACAATGCCACTCTGTAATTCCCAACAATGTCTGACTTACTATATTATGCAACAATCCTTTAGACAAAAAAAAACCACCACTCAGTGAATAAAAAAAATCTTTTTTTTTTTTTTTAAATTATTTATACCACTGGTATCATCAACTTCTCGACAACATTATGACAACCCTATTATGACAACGCTATTACGACAATTTTACGACAACGCTATTACGACAATTTTACGACAACGCTATTACGACAATTACCCCCCATGTTTTTTTAATTTTTTGTCGCAATTTGTATTTCTTTCCACAAAAATGGTAAAAAAACATACCTATGGCAACCAAAACAACATCGAACCCAAGACAAAATGTCGGCCGATCACACTACAGCAACGAAACAAACATTTAACCACATTACTATCAACATGAAATCCACCAACACATACAGAACAAGTTTATTCCATAAACATTTTTTACGGTTTCAAATTAACATCCCCGAAAAAATTTTTTTTTTTTTTTTTTTTTACCATAGGCCTACCTTTACGAGAGTTTCAACAGTTCCACCTCTAAACTTACTCCAGTCTCTTCCTACCCTCATCCATTCTTTCTCATAACAAACCCACTCCCTCTCATTATTGACCCTGGAATCATCTTTCTGCCCTACAGTCAAATCATTATTTTCCTCACCAACCAAAGCATCCTTGTACTCCTCATCTATCTCCACATCTTTATCCACCACTTTATCTATCTGTTGCTCTGTAACAACCCCGTCTTTCTTATCAAACCTCATCTCATCTTGCTCCTCCACTATCTCCACATTTTTCTTATCATCAACCTTGTCCTCTTGCTTCTCAACTATCTCCACATCTTCCTTATTATCCAACCAGCCTACTTGCTCTTCAACAATCTCTTTCACAACATCTATTTTTCCACTTCCTACCTCTCCTACGCTTCTCAAATCTTTTTCTTTCTTTACATCTCCTACATCCACCTGCTTTACCAAAAATATCGTTTTCATTTCCGCGGTCATGTCTCCCATCATCTTCTCCATATCTACCTGTTTAACCATATTCCTCTTCATCTCTTCCAAAGCCCTAGCTTGTTTATCCTGCCCTTTCTTCATCTCTTCCAAAGCCCTAGCTTGTCCATCCTGCCCTTTCTTCATCTCCGTGATCTTGGCTGTCACACCTACTTGCATCCTCATTAAATTCCTTATCATGCTCTTGATATCTCCATCCTCATCTGGTCCATCCATCATCAAGCTCCCTTCAATATCGTCAAGCTCCCTCTCCACTCTTAACCCCTCATATTCACTTCCTTCAATATCATCAAGCTCCCTCTCCATACTTTAACCACTCTTTGCTACTCCAAATTTTCTTGAACCTCCACTAGTCTATTCATACATTCACACAATCATACGTATCAACCTATGGACAATCTCGAATCTGATCTGCCGATTTACTAAAATTTGTTAACACATTCCCTAGACAAACTTCTCTAGCCTAATATTGATCTAAACCTATGGACAGACATCTACCATCTCGGTCGTTGTAGTAGACCGAGCCCTACACGTTGGAGCGCCAAATTGTCAAATACTGTCTAGCCCGGTATCTCAAGTAGACAAATTATTATTTTATATAACTAGCTCAGTCGATATTACATTACTTACTCGTTTGATGGCTTGATGTTTACCTCACGAACAACCGTCGCACTTCGAAACAGGCCTGTTTCGACGTCCCGAAGCAGCTGTCGTGGGCGTCACACACACAAAAACCAGTCCTCCACTGACACCTTTTTAAACAACACTAAGTTTTTTTATCTTGTTATTTTTCTCAACCATAGTAACATCTCTGAATGATTTCCTAACCCATATTCATTTCCTTGACCGACACAACCATACTGTCAGTCTTCCTTCCAACACCAAGACTCACTGACTACTCTTCCCTAGCAACCTGATCAACAAACTTCAACAATCTTTCTTTTCTAAAAACCATTTCTTCTTTTTACCAAGCTTCCTAGATCCAACCCTATCCGCCTTCCATATATGTTACAGCCTACAGGTGGTGGTAAATGAAAACATTTTTTCAGTAAAACAAATTGCTTATTACGCTTTCTAAATTGAAATTTTTTTTAATCATTGGGTCGAAACGTTAAGTTCAAAAATATGTAAAGCGCAAGTAATGATTGGTTTTTACTGACAAATGTTTTCATTTACCATATGTCCGTTTATGTGCACAGTTTGAGACGATCTTTAAGTACAATTTAAATTTTTTGGAGAGGATCCAACTGTTCCAGTCCATGTTCAAAGTGAATAGAGTATTGAACAGTCTAATTGTAGTCAATACCAAACTGAGTCCCACATGCAAATTGCAAACAGATAATAATTAATAACTACATAAAACAGTTATATTAAATAAATACAAGTAATTGAAAACGGTTGACAATTGTGGGTGTTAGATTCTATTTTTTCTTAAAGGGCGGAAGACTTCTTATTCGACTTGGTGACGCAGACATTGAGTACGACCCACAGTTTCGTTTCTACGTGACAACCAAGCTGTCCAACCCCCACTATCTACCTGAAGTCTGTATCCAAGTGACCCTTGTGAACTTCACCGTCACTCCATCTGGTTTGGAAGACCAACTGCTAGCGTAAGTCATGATACTAAACAGAATACCATCTGAAGTGATCTGATAGGTTTTTATTCTTTTGAGTATATATTACAATTTACAATCACAAATACATAAATTGCATGCATGTATACGCCTGAAATGCCTAATAATTTGTGTATTAAGTATTTTTTATGTGAACTTTCAACTCTGAAACTTGTCATCTTGCTCAAAGGTAACCTATGGTTGGATGATATCCCAACTGTTAACAATTGCAGCCGATTGGCATCTGTCAATATAATATATTCTGTTCTTGTGTACACAATTGTGTGTGTTTCTACCGTAGAGATGTGGTACGTCTAGAGCGGCCTGATCTAGAGAAGCAGCGCAATGAATTGATCACCAGAATCAACAACGACAAGACGCAATTGCAAAATATCGAAGATAAAATATTGAGGATGCTGTTTGCAGCCGAGGGAAATATATTGGATGACGAGGAATTAATCGAAACACTGAATGAAAGCAAGGTAGGCCTACTATCTCGGAATAACAACTATTAAAGTAAACTATTATTTTTGCAAATATAAATGCAAATTGAAATTTCCCTTCAATTTCCCTCATTGTAAGCACAATGATGTCGAAAATTGAGAATGGTTTCTTCCTTCCTTCCTTGTATAATGAAAATTCCATTTGAACTAGCAAATTTTAATGCAACTATTGCAATTGCCAATTATTAATATTCTTATTCTTATTAGTATTATTAAATGTCTCACATTTGGCTATTATGCCATCATGCTGGATCTGATCAACCAGTAGAGACACGCTTCTTTTTCCACCCTCTTCATGCCGCTTGGCATTGCTTCACGTTCACCTGCCAGTAACATATAAACAAACAATATTATTATATTTATACAAAACGTGAAAACCAAGATCAAGTCAATCACGAAAAAGATCTTCAGCAACACCACGGAAGGGGCCGCACAACAAAAAAGCTGGTGGACGGAGATCAAAAAGGGGCCAGACAAAGACTGGTCGAGGAAGACGGCCACCGCCCAGTTCCGGCTTGCAACCGGTCATGACGTTTTGCAACTCCATCTGCATCGCTTCAACATTAGCAATGAACCGGGCACCTGTAGATTGTGTGAGTTGGAAGATCAAGACAGAGCGCACCTATTTAGATGTGCCGCCCTCAAGAAGGACATTGACTCCCTGCCCGACTCAATGAGCAGGACAGAGAAGGAGGCAGCCTTGTATTGGATGGCAAGAAAGAAGAATGGTTGAAGAGGCCAACTCTGCACAGGACAAAAAAAAAAAAACTATTTTTATCTGTAGGCTATATTGCTATATTTTCTAAAAAAAAGAAAAAAACCTCAGTGTCCAGATCCACCAAACTGGGTGTTTTCTGTTTTTTGAAAACTCCTTGTATATATTTCTCCTCAATGAATCCCCAAAAACTTTTTTTTTAAAACTCTGTGTCTGAGATCATTGACTGTTTATCATGTTGTTGTTGAGAAAACTTTATTTGTAATGTCATGGATGAGGTCATGCATTTTAAAGCATCAAACACAGTTTCGATGTCAACTGGGTATCATAATAACGAAAGTCTATGTCGGGAGCGAACAAAACTGTCCCTCTAAACTTACTGCATGCAGCTAGACTAGCATTTACTTCAATCATTGTCCTATTCTAGGAAACATCTGCAATTATTGGCACTCGACTAATCGAGACGGAAGCAACTGAAGAGAAGATTTCAATAGCCCGTGAGAAATACCGCTTAGTTGCTACCCGCGGGTCCGTACTTTACTTCGTTGTGGCTCAATTGGGGGAGATTGACCCAATGTACCAGTTTTCCCTCAAGTATTTCAACTTGGTATGTTTATTGTTTATTTTTTACTGTGTTGATAGGTACATTTTGTTGAATGATAACATAAGTAATATCAAATACCTTAATAGGAATAGCTTCGCTATTAATACGATCGACTGGTACCATTTAACATGGAAGGTGGCGGCGACACAGTTTGCAGCGCTCCTGGCGGCGCGGAGTAACCCTAAGCCAAGGCCGTCTAGATAATATATCGCTTCGAAGGCCCCGGCGCGAGGCGGCGAGGGTATCACGAAGGCCCCGTCTAAGCCCGCGAATTCAAATCTGCTGCTAGAGAACTAGCATTTTCAGATAAAGATTCATCAAATACTTACAGTTACATACAAACACTGATTTTACCATAACTTACTATTTGTAAAAAATTTTAAACCATTCATGATGATCCTTTTTGTTTCAGTAATGCATATCATGTTCTACAATCTCGTACAATATGATATGTAACTTTGTTATGGAAGTACGACGTTCCATATAACTAGGTACCTATTCACAGCATGATCATAAGTTTTCATGAGTCTCTGTGGATAGCAAAGATTGGCAGTGCTCGTGTCTAACAAATAAATATTAGATGGCCAGATTATATGCCGGCCAGCGGCCACAAACTTCAAAACAACATGAAGAAGAACGTGCGTAGAATCAGCTGTTGGAGATGAGGAGCAAATTGAAATAAACGAAGCAGAGCATAGGTTCTACTTCGACAACAAATGTGTATTTACATGTACTGCAATGAGGAGATGATCTGGTAATGGGCGTACATTATGGTTTTAATAAAACAATGAATAAATTGCTAGCAAAGGAAAATATCAGATCAAGGAAGGCAGCGAAAAATTTCGATAAAATTTTGGTGAGTTAGTGTATGAACGCCGCTAAGGTTTCTGAATGATAACCCCCCCCCCAACCCCTACCCCCACTGAGACACCAACATGCAATAATGCTTTTCTAAACCATTCAGCCGATTGCGATACAATTTTGAGGAGTTAGTGTATACGCGCCCGGTAGGGTTTCTGAATGATTACCACCCCCTCCCAGCCCCCCTCACCCCCCACCCCCACTGAGACACCAATATGCAATAGTGCTTTCCTAAATCATTCATCCGACTGCGATAAAATTTTGGTGAGTTAGTGTATGCACGCCCGCTAAGGTTTCTGAATGATTACAACACTCCTCAAACCCCCCTACCCCCACTGAGCCGCCAACATGCAATAATGCGTTCTATTATTATTCATTCGATTGCAATAAAACTTTGGTAGGTTATTGTGCGCACGCCCGCGAAGGTTTCTGAATAGGTACAACCCCCCCCCCCCCCTTTGTGTACCAACAGACGGAAAAATATATTGTGTCTCAAAAAACACTTCAATAAACAGAGTGAAAACATAAACACTTTATTTCTTTCAGTGAAATTGCAACGCATGCCGGGTTTGCTAGTTGTAATTAAATTAACCCTTTTATTTATACATCCAAGTGGAAAAGTTAGTAACTCATAATCATTTAGGCCATGCCTACGGGTATGATTCGTCGTCAAAAGTACGATCACAAAAGGGATGTGTACGATACGATAAGTGTCCAAAAGTAGTGTCAACTAATCACCGGTACCTATGGTTGACACCCGCACAGTTCAAATTCCCACCAAAATCGCATTTGCTTAGAGTGAATTAACTCGTTCTTAAAACTATCCATTATACTATTTAAAATACGTGTTTGGTGGTTTTACAATACTACAGCGTCAAAGCTACTATTATTAATATAACATGTGTTGTCATCTTATTTTACCCGTAATCGTGTGTCAAATCGAGCTTACTCGGCATTCAAATTGCATGCTTAGCTCCCGCGATGAACGTTGTTGGTACTCCGCGCCGCCTCAGCGCTAGTGTCGGAGCTGTCGCCATGATTTCCTGGGAGTCGATCGTATTATTATTGCTACGGTATTTGGTAATATACTTCTCTCTTAGTTCATATGTTGTTCTTTCTTCTTTAACTGGACTTAAAAACCCACCTAGTTTTAGTTAGGTGCCAAACATTATGTACTAGTTGCCTAGTGAAATTGCAACCCATCTCATTTTTCGATTATACTGTTCAAGTATTGTAAAAATGGCCAGTCTCATTGGTATATGCCTCTCAATTACCTAATATGTAGTAATAAGGTTGTGCATTTATTCTAAAATTTTGAATTCAAATCAAATACATAAATTATAAAGTGGCCAAATTCAATTCAAAATTCAATTCATTAATTGTACGTATTTCATTTTCAAATTATTCTAATTCATTCAAACACGTAGTTCACGCAACTGCAGTACAACTTTTTTATTGGCGCTGGTAGCAGTGTATGGAGTCAATCCTAGATGGCTTGCGAGTTTGAATGTTAGATTTCGATCATCGACGTTGACCTATTATCTTCACTTTTGGCCATTGTAGGCATAAGCCTGCCTCAACACAACACCAGCACTCTTTCATTATTTGTTATTTGCAAGTCATTAGTATTTCTTTTAAACTTTTCAATCTTATGGGTTATAGTCTCATAGACTAGTTGATAACCGTTATTAGATAAAGAAACCATTGATGATTGATAATAGGTATATAATTAAATTGATATTTGATATTTGTCTCTATTACCAAAATTAAAATCTACCCTGATGCAATTATAATATAGTAATTCCAACATTCAGACTGTTCCATTGTTACCAGGGGTTCCTGTGTCCCTATTCTGTAACTTTTTTTATTTCGGTGAAACGGAATCTGATGCAGAGGAAATGGAAGTATTTTAAATCGTTATTTCAAGATCTTCAGTTTTCTTTTTCCTTTTCCAAACTTTAAACGAAAGTAAATCTTATTTATTGGTTTATTACTTTCTGTTTAACAAACCATTTGTTTTATTACCATAAGCAACGGTTTTATACGGCCAATTAAAAATTAATACCAGAATTGTCCATAACTACGAATGGTCTGGTGTGTCCACAGGTGGTCAACACGGTTATTGAAACGAGTGACAAGGACCCGGATCTCCAGACTCGTCTACGTATCCTGATCAGAGAGATAACGCTGGCCGTCTATACCAACGTGTCTCGTGGTTTGTTTGAGCGCCACAAACTGGTGTTCAGTTTCATGCTGTGTGTTAACGTTTTCAAGCAGTGCGGAGATATCCAAGAGTCCGAGTGGGGCTTCCTTTTGCGTGGTGCTGTTTCTGCGAAACAGGTACGTAGGCCGCAGTTTCAGGTTAATTATGACCGTCGATATGAAAAAATGTTAGCATAGTATAGTATTACCATTTCTTCCTCAAACTAGGTACCTCAAAAGAAGAATACCTTGTGTTTGAATGCAGCAGAAATGTTTGCCTGGCTTATCACTGGAACCAATCGTTAATTGTTAAACATCACAGTGATTAGACCTATGATTTTCTATTTTTTTTTTTTTTTTTTTTTTTTTTTTATATCTGCTCCCTGTGTCCAACAATTCGGCACTAAATGTTGCAGATATGATCTCTGGCGGCGAAATCGTGAAGTAATAGCTAGAGGGCAACAGAGCCGCTGGATGTCATTTGTCAGTGTCATTTGTCAGTGTTTATATGAAAATGGCAACGATTCCAAAGAAACAAAAGCGATATTGTTGCGTCAGTGAATATCCAGCTTTGCTGGATATTTGCTGGTTGCGTTTTGTATCCAAGATGCCTTTGATATTATGGGGATTTTGGATCAGGGGACACACCAAGTATCCGAAGGTCCGAAGTTCATGTTCTGATCATAATGTTAATTAACCACATGCAATGAAAAGGCCACCGATTAACACTGCCTCTCTTTCATTGAGGTTCCTTTGGGCTCTATTTGCTTTCAAATATGTGTATATTTCAGAATAAAGTTAAAAACTTTCTTTGTGCAATATTTAACGTGTTTAGGCGGATCCATGATCTCCTGTCAGTTTGTTACCCTCTAACTGTCAGCCATGTTGTGCAGCAGTGGTGCTATCTCTTGACACATTTAGTGTCGAATGAAGTCGGGTATAATAGGACATTAATCCCATATTCTGGCCCCTAGGTACATCGAAGCCGGCTGGCCATGCCTGACGCTTCCCTCATGTTAACTTCCTCTGGCTCCTCCTCTTCACTTTCTTCTTCCTCTGCTCTTTCTACAAATTCTGTCCATACTTTTCTATCTTCCCACCATCGTTCCTGATTGATCTCTTCCCAAGTTGCATTTCTTCTTTCCACGTCCATTACCATTGCTATCAATCTTGGTCACTCCTGCCACACTCCTTAGGAACTTCATTTCTGCTGCAAAAAAATACTATGTATTTTTTATATGTGGAATTGCATATGACAGTTCACTTCCTTGAAATGCATTCAACTATTTATTATTAGTTATTAATTATTATAATTGTGACCTTTATATTGAAATATGGTAGGCCTAGTACAGGTAGGCCTACTTACTTTGATACTTTTTCTTTGAGTTCACACAATTTAAGTTCAAAAGCTATTTAATAATTATTAAATGCACACATTTTGCATGGCTATACTCTTGTATAACAAGTTGGTACAAGGATATAATAAAAAGGTAGAATGTTTTGTTTTCAGGGTCTTCCAAAGAAGCCAGATATCCCAACTCTGACTGATGTCATGTGGTTAACTGTTAATTTTCTGTCAACAACTTTCAAAGCTTTCGATGGCCTATTAAATACAGTTACAGACAGTATGCCTATAACTATTGGTAGCTTTACACAGGTACAATATTGTATTAATCACTCAGTATTGCTTCCCTGCTAGCCTACATTTCTTGTTTTGTAGTAGATTTGGTATTATTTGTGTAATTGCTTTTTGTGGTTTTGTTCAAAGTGCTCACTAATGTCAGCTTCACACAATGTCTTAAGGTAGTCATGATGAGCGACGTGTGGTATGGGACAACGCACAAGGGTTCACTTGGTCCTCTTAAGGTTTAAGTTGTATTGTTTTGGCATAATATGGTGAAAACCTTCAACTTTCTGAAGACTAAACCAACATTCTTAAGACTAGCCAATCGGGTATTGAAACGTCACTTACAGTATTTAGTACCTTGGTAACTTCTCATTGGTATAAGAAGCTAGTAGAGGTGTGCGAACATCAGATTTCCAGTTCAAATCGAATACGAATCGAATATTAAGAAATTGTTCGAACTTCGAATATTTCCAAGTTAGAATACTAGAAAAAGCTGGAGCTTGGACTTAACTTTAATTTAGATTAAGGATGAAATGAAAAGGCTCAGCTAATGAAATCATAAAGCAAGGGCATGAAAACTTTAATGACTATGCAATTTAAGTGGTTTGTAGCCAACAAAGATATTCACTACACTACAGTCGTGTGCGTGGCGCTTTCTGTGGTACTTCGATTGGTTACGTGTTTGCAGCCAACAAAGAAGTTCACTGCAGTCGTTGTCTCGTGCATTGCGCGTTCTGTGGTACATTGGGTGTACATGTACATGTTGGAATGGTTTTGAGTTGTTTGAGTTTCGAATAACATTAGGTCCTAATATAATTTCGAATCTAGTTTGAACACTTTAGATATTCGATTAAAATTAGAAATTTTGAATACTCGCTTACCCCTAGAAGCTACCAACTTGATCAGTTGATAGATGTGGATTCCTTTCATTGACGAGATATTACCAATGTCCACTTTTTAATTCAAAGATATTTTTGGGAGGAAGTTTAATACTATGCACAGTATTTAAAATTAACAGTCAGCTGAAGAATCCCAAACACAATTGAAACCTAGTGGCTAGTACAATGGTTGATAAAATAAGTATTTGCATGCATACTTACATGCATCAAGTGAGGGGCATACTGGAAATGTTTGGCGTAGGAATGCTAATAGTGCTACAGTCATACGGTGTCCCTTTTTTATCTTGTGATTGAGCACCCACAAACTCTTCTCCTACTTCACACTTTTCAGTTCATCACTGTATGTTCTTCACACTGTATTGTTACCTTGTCATTTCATAATCGATCAATATTGAAATTGTTAACGCCAACATCATCCAATGAATGTCCTGCAGGTGTGCCTAGTGGGAAGCGTCGGGGTAGACATTGAGACAGTATCTACCCTTACCAAAAAAATTAAGAAAACTTATAATGTACAAAAAAAATACAGTAGTATAAATTGGCTACTACAAAAATATGAAATGAATATGATAAGTACTATTTTCCTTGTGATAAATTATATAATGCTGCTTATTAAAAGCTTTACCAGCAAACATATATATTATATATGTTCAACACGCTGCTCTGAAGTCGTCGTGCGCTCTGAGACAGATTCAAAACCGGCTCTCTCGGAAAGCCAGCCGATACCATTCTACGTCGCTGCACATGTGCTAGCTCCCTCCCACTACACTTGAAACAAGCGGCTAGCGAGACAAGTCTCAGCGTTCAGTAAATGTGCATTTACGGTTGCCTCTTTCAATTGTATTGGCTGCGATTTTTTCCACGGCTTGTTACAGGTCCAGCTTATGACTTGTATTGTTGTGTTTTAGTGTTTATATCTTTTTTTTAAAGCAGACCCCCTGTGTGTGTGTGTTTAATTATGTCTCCCCTATAAAATATTCACCCTTCACCACTGGGTGTGCCTGCTTTCATATGAGGTAACAAAGGAAGAACTAATGCCATGTTCCCTTGCTGTTGAGTGCGTATTTATTTATTAAACCATGGACTTATACGTAATAGTAACTGCAATACTGGACCTGCATCTGCTGGTAAATCAATGTACTACTAAACTAGCCCCAGAAGTCAGCTGTGGCCCGCCATTTTTGCACTTGGTCTACAGTTCGAGGCTGTTTTACATTGTTGTTATGTAGCTGCGCTTAGCAGTAGGGGCAAAAATGGCCGTACATTTCAAATACCGGAAATGAAAATCACAGACGCACTGTCCAATAATGTTGTAGCTCCATTATAATTATAATTATCTTGGCACAAGAAGGAAAAAAAATTATAATTATAAGCCCATAGTTAAACAACCAATGTAATAATTATTATATTATCTTCAACAGGTAATATGCATTTATCCTCCTGCTGCCAAGAAATGTCCCATCAATTGGAACTCACGTTTGAATGATTTCGAGAAATTATTGCTCTTTAAAACTCTTCAAGAAGAGAAGGTAGGTGGAGAGCTACTAATTAGAAAATAGAAAATCCAGATTCCCTGTAATAAATTGAATGGCAAATTCAGGCCCAGTATTCAAATGTACACTTTAAATGCAAAGTAAATTTAATTACCACGTAAGCCCTCTTTGGTATACATTGTATTTCTATTGGCTGTTGTCATGGTGAAAACAATTTAAATGAAGTACAATTTTACTGGACATTGAAATACTAGCCCTTAGCAAGTTGGCATTTAGAATATGATCTTGAAAATCTAGGGATAGTTTGTAATATAATAATTGCATGTACTACCCACTATGGTACTACTGTACCTACTAAAATAATGCTATTTGTTTTCAGCTTGTGTTTGCAATTACTGAATATGTTAAGATTAAACTGGGTCAAAAGTTCATCGAGAGCCCTCAAATCGATCTACATTTACTGTAAGTGTGGCATAGTGTTTTATTTTTACTGTTATTTTGGGTTATTTGAATTACGCTGTAGCATTTAGACTTATTGCATGGCTCTACTCTGAATGAACACAGTTTTTCCTAGAATTTCTCTTAGATTTTGAATGTTTTGGAAAAGTGCCTCGGCCAACTTTTAAACACTGAATAAATTTAGATAAACCTTAAAATAAAATACAAATGGGTTTATTCTGTAGAGGAGGGGGGGGGGTAGTCGGTTAAATCTCAATCTAGTTGAGCATTTTAATTGAAAGTATCAATATAACTGTAGTTCTAGCATACAAGCTGGTTTGAAACGCCTTGTTAATGGCAGTCAGTGATTAAAAGGCAAAAAGGAATTAAATAGATGTTAATGTCCCGTTGGTAGGTACCAAGATACGACCAATGCTACCCCGCTGGTCTTCGTTCTGAGCACTGGGTCGGATCCGTTTGCGGCGTTCCAGCGCTTTGCCGATGAAATGGGCAACCGGGATAAGATTCAATCCATTTCACTTGGCCAAGGCCAGGGTCCCGTGGCAGAGAAAATGTTGGCCATTGGCACGGCACGAGGAGACTGGGTCTTCTTGCAGGTATGTTACATTATTTTATTTAAATCTCCAAACTGCAGTTCGTATGCCACACTAAAATAATGAGAGGGTAACTAACGTTTACCGAAATCGCGTTGTGGGGTCGAAGCTTTCTTAGTACCTACACGGTTCTCCTGCTAGGAGAGCGTAAAGAGACTCATACATATATATATATTAGGGCCGGAGAGTGTGCGGTATCCTTTGATACGGGTCAGTTTGGACTAAAAGCGGCCGTGGACGAATATTTAAGCAAGCAGCAAGCAAGCATAGTTGAAAGTTCCCATTTAACATTATTTTTTTAATCGGTTATTTTAATTTAACAGGTTACGAAAATTAACCGGTTAACCAATATTGTAGAAGTTAATAGAAGAGTAGGGCCCCTCACTCATATAGGGTACCTATTATGCCTAGATCAAAGTAGGTGGCATACTGCAGTCTAATTTATGCAGTACTGTGTAGGAATGAAGGTCTGCAAATTAATTTTCTAATATGAAAAGGATGGATGGAGACTCGACTCGACTCGACTCGATACTCGCGAGTATTTAAAACTCGACTCGATTCTCGACTCGAAGTCAAAAAGCACTTCTCGCACATCCCTAATATATATATATATATATATATATATATTTCCACCCTTGCTTTAAAATTAATTTGAATAGTTATAACTGGTATTCATAGTAGAACTCATTTCTAAATTAATAATTACCTTTCTTTTTTCAAGTAAATGTATTTCACTTCCTAGAACTGTCACCTGGCCACGTCGTGGATGTTACCAATGGAACGTATCATTCAGAATTTAACAAACTCACCAGAAAACACGCACAAAGATTTCCGCCTATTTCTTAGTTCAATGCCATCAAGAACCTTCCCGGTTTCTGTCTTGCAAAACTCTCTCAAAGTCACAAATGAACCTCCAAAAGGTCTTCGAGCCAACGTGAAACGAGCTTTCCTTGAAATGTTGGAGGACTTCTTCGACGTTCACCGTAAGTTAACGTCTGCAGGAATGCAATGGTTATAATTTGAAAGTCTGTCTACCGTGTTTTATTTACTAAGTCAAGTGTCCGGCGACTTGCAAACGTGGACCGAGTTGAATGTGCACCTAATTTTGCTGATAAACTTCTAAGCTCAAGCATGATTCCGTTTAGTTTCGATACTGCATGCACTAGCCTGCTTTCATCGAAATGTGACAGATAAACGGAATTGGATTGGGTTGAAGACAATGCACCCAAATGTACTCGTAGCTTGCCTACTTGTTCACTTAACACTGCACATATTTCCTTGGTTTTCTTCTCTGGAGTCAGTAGTATCATCCCTATGTTAAAATGCCATATGCGAATAGAATGTACACTATATGACACACCGTAATAGCAATGTCAAAACAAAAAGCAGTATCTCGGGTGATGACTGTGTTGGTGCCTCTTACTAACTGCCTCCTTCTAAAGCTAGTTTATTAATAAGTTAGTAAAACACAAGTGTGAATTTCTAAAGTCAAACCTTTTTATTTTACCACTAGCTTGGTTTCTTTGCCCTGCACTGTCTGCATGTGTGCAAAGAGTGTAGTCTTTGTCCCAATGCAGCTACACCGCTAGTCGTTTCTTTGTCCGGTGTAGCTGCATCGATGCAGGATATGAAGCAGCAGCTGCTCCCGAGGCGGGTGGAGCGTTGAAATGCAAGGAAGTTGCCACCAAGTTCAAATATCTTCTCATAATTTCTATAAAATAAGCCTTCACCGTTGATTTGTTATTATAATAAATACATGATGTTGATGTGTTATTAAGCTTGGTTCTCAACAATGTATACACTAGATCTACTAGGCCTAGATATTTTTAGTTTTAACAAAAAGTTTATTTTTATTAAATTTGAAAGTATTCCACCTCTTGCAAAAATGAATTTCTTTGTATCTATGCAGTGCAGCTTGCACTTACTGCAATTGTCATGTGGTTCCTGTTAGGCTGTTTACACCGCCAAATTACACCATGATAATATGCAGGACAAAGAAACGAAAAAGCACATATTTATTGGATAGCTAGAAAGAAAAATGATTGAAAAATCGAACTTTTGGCATAGGGGAAAAAAAAGAAACAAAACTACTGCTTCTATTCTGATTCTGAATTTATGACATCACGTAGTATATTACTTTCGATAATTTTGATCATAATGTACTATTTACTAGTTAGTAGAGGTATGGAAATTAAAAATTTTGTATTAACTATAAATGGGAAATATTTTGTTTTTAATTTCAACATTTCTGGATGCTTTTTTGAGTAAGGATTACAAATGTACCATTTTTTGCCAATGCATATTAAGAAAGGTTTTAGAGAAAGTATTTCTGTTTGTTGAAATCATCATGAAATGATCATTTCATCATCAGTAATTACATTTCATAGATATCTATCTAGAATATGGATAATTCTATATTATTTATTATCCACTGATTTGTGTGAAAATCCAGTACGTGAGCAATGTTGTTGCCATTTGCCCATATTACCGCTAGCTTTCCAGTAGTATTAGTTTCGAGGGTATTAGCTTGTTTTCAGCAATGTATTACAGTATTATAGTATTACAAAATTATAATATTAATACCTTTCTGGAATTCAATTTCAGCTCTTAACGGCAACTGGAGGAAAATGATTTTCGGCATTTGCTTCTTCCACGCCATTATTCAAGAGCGTAAAAAGTTTGGGCCTCTTGGCTGGAACATCACATATGAGTTTAACAACAGTGATCGCGAATGTGCCCTCGATACTATGAAGATGTTCTGTGCCGACGGTAAAATACCTTGGGATGCGCTGGAATACATAACTGGTACAATATCATTCTACACATTTGCACTGTTTTCTATGTTCAGTTGCGTGTGAGCAGTCAATGCAAACTTCTTCTTTGCAGGCGAGATTACGTACGGAGGGCGCGTCACAGACTACTGGGACTTGCGTTGCTTGAAAACTATTCTCAAAGAGTTCTTTGCTCCAGAAACATTGGAACCTGGTAATCTAAAGCTTCGTTGTTGTATAACATGTTGTATATAATTAGGGGTTGAAGTAGGTGTCACTGTAGCCTAACTCTAATCTAGTTAGTTAATAGTTATAGTTTATTTTATAAGAGTTTCAGAGAATATAAACAAATAAGTAATAAAAAATTAAAATTAAAAGCAATAATCATTGCACTAACTATAAGATGAATTTTGTAGTGTATGAACTTTATATAGCAACTGTGCTAAATAAAGATTTCATTTCATTTTATTTCAGGTAAAAAGTAGGAATGCATTAAATTGTCGTTGATTTTATCACGATAATCATACGTTTATCATATCATACGGCCATATTGTTTGACGTCCATTCAGAAAGTTTCAAATATTTGTATCGTTATGTAAAATTAATTGTCATACCAATAACCGTAATGATTCAAATAATTTTTTAAACGTTTTTAATCTAGTTTTTAGTTGTTATGAAACCTCATGATGCTCATTTATAATTTTTTAAATATTGTGTAGCATTCTCAAGATATTACTAAACAATTAAAAAACATTTATTTTGCACGTTTTTTATAGTGAGATTTGGTGAGATTACCTTTTGCCGTTAATGTAGTAAACTTCTATATCACAATATACCTCGTACAATGTGCATTAATTTGAATTGATAAGAGTGTTTGCTTTAATTTCAGGCTTCAAATACTCAAAGTCAGGAGTCTATTATTGCCCAGAATCCCCCACGTGCAAGACCCTGCTACAATATAGAGAGTTCACGGAAACATTGCCAATAATTGAAGAGCCGGAGATCTTTGGAATGCATGAAAATGCCAACATTGTGTATCAAGTATGGGATGATTGCAATCATTATAGTCGTATTAAACAAGTGAACTCGTAGGGCCTACGTACTTATATCGTAAAATTGACAACAAATTCGGAGGTACTTATTGTAGCTCCTCATGCATTGCGGAGATGGCATCTCCAAAGCGAGTAAACATACCCAAAAAATATAGGTTCCATGTTTATTGTTCCTTATTGGTTATTGTTATAGTAACTTCCTTTGGTCAATGGTATTATAGAAATCGGAATTTTCATGAGGGTAACTTTAGAGTATGACATGAGAAGTAACTATAAAGTAGATAGGTTGCTTTGAGAAACATATAGATGAGTGGTCAAGACCACGAGTTGGCCGAAACGTCTCAGTATGTTTATTGATTTATTTGTCTTCTCATCTAAAAACAACCTATGTACTTTCTCAGGTAAGCTGTCATCCTTCTGTACCTTTTCACTCACTAGAACATGTATATCTTGTTCTGAGTTCCAATTAGATATATATAATTTATTACCATTATTATGCTCATTGCATTTTTTTAGTTAATTAAAAAATACTTGAAATATGAAAACTTACTTACTTAAAATAGGCCTACTTGATATATGTTGCATTAAATTAATTAATATCTTAAAAAAAAAAAAAAAAACATTTAAAAACAGATTTAAATAAAAAATGTCATATGACCGTTTGACTGTTTGGTAGATCAAAGAAACCCAGTCGGTGTTAGTGACCATCATGGAAGTCCAACCGAGAACGTCAGCCGGCACCGAAGGACAGTCCAGTGACGAGATTGTGTACGAAGCATCGCAGGCGATTGTAGAATCGCTCATAATCAAGATAGACCCCGACAGCGCTTGCCAGCCACTGATTAGAGTAAGACCTTTCACTCTTGGCTACAAGTACACATGGGCTGTGACACAAATCTTAATGATCGACAGAAAATGATGGTACCGATATTGATGTATTAGAACTTTAGGGTTGTCGTTAGATAATCGATGTATCGATCGATACGATTATTTGCCAACCGATCAATAATCGATTCAGTCTTCTCGAATCGATTATCAATATATTGAATGGCTCGCCCAGCCGATATTTTGAATTTACCGCTTGTTACGCTTTCTGCAAGCGCCACGCTTGTAGAAAGCGTAACAAGCGGTAAATTAAAAGCGTAAAAGCGGCCTGTGCGGCGTTGTAGCTTCGACCATTTATCGTTTCACTGAACCTGTTGTACCCCGACTTCCCACTCCCGCCTGCCGTTCCCCCGTGGAGCAGTAGCAGGCGGGCCTAGTCGCAAGCAGTGGCCTGTCGAATGAAAACTGCGCATTTCCCAGCGCAAGTTGACCTCCCCTCATGTATTCCCCCCTCGTCCCTCCCGCCCTCTCAAGGTCAAGACAGTGCCAGGCGCAACTTCCAGCCGACCACAGCAGTTTCTAGTTTCGTCTTTGGTCTAGTGGTATGAGGTCACCCAGCGACAGATTAGTACCTCTTGGCATACAGCACAATATGAATATTATAGATTTCCCCCCCCGAAAATTTGTACGTATGTGCATGATACAAGGAACCAAACAATACAATCGCAAATGATCCGCCTCATGCGAGAAATAACATTAGTTTTGATTCGATTATCAATCGCTATTTTTAAGTCGATTATCGCGATCAATAATCGATTTTACTGACCCGATTATCAATACTGAAATTCGCATCAAACAGAAACCCTAATTAGAACTAAATTTTTTGACAAAATACTTTCATTTCATTTCTATGTTTTAAATTAAGAATATACACCAAAATAGGGTTGAAGATTTCAAAATATTTATATGTGTTATATTATATGTGTTTTCACTCTTGCAGTTAAAAAGCCTTGGCCCAATAAATGTATATAGCCTACTGTATATATTTCAAAGTGCCTGTTTCTAACCGGTCATGTCAGGGGGTGGTTAGACAGAGTTTAGTTTAGCAAAGAACAAGACCAGGATGTGGAACATTTGCGACATGTGTCTCCCTGACAGCAGAAAGGGATCTAATGGAGGGGCAAAATAAAGCAAGAAGGAAATATGTGGCAAACCTTTATTGGGCAGCTAGGCAGAGAATGGCATAAGTTCCAACTATGGGTGTTCGAAAGAAGAGAAGAAGAAGATGTTTGTTAACATCGGCTTGCCAGGCTTGTCACATTCTCTCCTTCTTTCCTGCTTCTATGTCTTCCCATGGCTTGCCTCTTCTAAATCATTTTTCAGTTGGTCCACCCCTGTTGTGCTAAATGATGCTATATTAGGGGCGAGGCCTATTTTAATTCCCATACCTACATAACTTGTTTTGTTTCTCTTCTCAACTCAGCGAGATTCCAAAGGCCGCTTGCCGTCGCTTACCACTGTCCTGATGCAAGAGGTGGATCGTTTCAACAAGCTTCTACGGAGGCTACATTCGTCCATGGATAGCTTGCAAAAGGCCATTAAAGGCTTGGTGGTCATGTCAGAAGCTCTTGAAGAGGTTTTTAAAGCATTCCTCAACAATCAGGTGGACAATTAATATATTATAATAAAAATATAATAATAAGCTCAGTTGGAACCGTAACCCAGTTGGGAACTGTCAAAGAATAATCGTAGCCAAGTTGCCTAGTAGCTTACATAAAACCATAGCCCAGTTGAATTGTGGCCCAGTTGAAACGTTACATGTTTCATATTTCATACTTTCTTCAGCTAGTTTGTCTGTTAATTGTATTTTCATTAATGGTGGCAACGATATCAATTATTCAATACGATATTGTGAGCAGGTTGATGTTATTTTCGATATCGATATCGTCTCACCACCATATCGAAAATATTGCAATATCGAACAAAACATTTCAAGTTGAAAGAAAATTCAATATTTTGTCAATTTCTGTTGGATGCGATTCTGCAGTAATTCTATGCGCTTGTGTACAATCGGCATCGGGTGATCTGTAACTCGCGTGAGGCAGTCAAACGCCTGCGTACCATGTCTGCTTATGGCCTTTTCCAATGGGCTGAACTCGATGCACTCTGGTATGTCTGTTGTTTTGCTGTGTGACAGGCTATTTTTGTTCTAATTGTTAAAGGCGCACTCATTAGGTTCATTTTTTTTGTCCTGCATAGCCTGCACTGGTGCAAGCTTTCCGACACCGCCATGTTATTTTGTCTCCATGCAAGTAACACTGCTTGCGTTATTTTGTCCAGTGTACATTGCACTAGTGCAGCGGTGTAACACCGGCTACCGAGCTGGTGTGGCAGTGCAGTGTAAGAAAATCTGGCGGCAACTTGAATTAACATGTGGTTGTTATTTTAAGTGGATACATCGGCTGCTATTTACGTTAAGAATAATTATTTATTTGAGATCCGATGTTACACATTTTAAATCCTTGTGGAAGACATCAAATTTAAATATTATTTCACACATTTGCCGTTGCTACACCGAGGTGTTTTCTTGTCTTCCTTCAGTGCAACCTGCATGCCTTGCACTGTTGCGTATTTCCGGCCTGCACCGTAAAGCTGCACCTCAAGAAATTGCAGGACAAAAAACAAACCTAGTGCCATCCAGTATATATCAGGTTGCCAAGCTCCGCCCACGGAGGGTACCCCACTCCGCTGCCCAATGGTTCGATATCGCGATATCGATATAATTTTTTTTACATTTTGATATCGTGATACGGTGACAGAAAAATGGTCTCGATATAGATAGTAGGGCTGCCCAACGATAAAAAAAATCATATCGATATCGCGGGAAGAAATATCGATATCGCGTCGCGATATCGAAGTTTTCAAGTGACGTATCGATATCGGCGATATCGCCACATCGAAACTTTTCTCGTCTGTTTTTAGGATTTACAGGCCAGCTAGAGGTCATTTTTTAAACAATATTACGTAAAGAAATATTTTAGCTTTGAAATGTCTTACTATATGTGTCAATTTGTTTGTTGTACTATTCAAATTGTAAAATATCCACACAAAACAGCGATGGTGTGGTTGGCGTGACGTGATACGTAATCAGTTTTTTGTATCAATTAGCTTATTAGGCACAAGTTCGATATCGCGATATGTTCGATATATTAATTCTATATCGATATCGAATTATTTATCTATTATCGATATTGTATCGAATTATCGATATCGTTGGGCAGCCCTAATAGATAGTGAAAAAAGAAAAAAGTATCGTTGGCCACCACTAGTATTCATATACCTTGAATTTACCTTTGAATTGTATCGTCGCTAGTATATGTATACTGAATAACTATGTGTGTGTACGGTTATTAGGTTCCTAAAATGTGGACAGCTGTGGCTTATCCATCCCTCAAGAGTTTGGCCAGTTGGATTCGTGACCTGCAGTTGCGTCTGGACTTTGTTCAGGTGAGTGCATGGACCTGCTCTACTTTGAAAACTAGCCTATTTTCTTCTACTTTGACCAGGTCAAATGTCCACAGAGAATACCAAGAACAGTAATACAAATAAATACCATAGGTAAGCTTTTTAAAGCAGTGGTTCTCAACCTTTTTTGTTGATGTTCCCCTTCACAACAGTTCATGGACAGTGTGCCCCACGTCAATCTAAATTGAAAGGTTCATATATTTTTTTAAATGTCGTTGCAGAAGTTATTTCATTCATTAAAATGAAATTTGTGTTTGAAACAAGAAAAGAGGCATGGGCATGGAAAGAGTGTTTTTATATTTGCTTTTTTTTATATTTGTATTTTTTGTAATTGCTGATGTGCATTCTGCTCTTAGTGAAAGCCAGAAGTCATTAAGATTAGTTCGTAAAGTTTATTCTCACATGATTTGTCAGACGTCATTTCAATTAAAAAGTCCAATAGTGAACCTAGCACACTACCTTCGTCATTGGCTCTCATAAATGCAGTAGGGTTTCACACCCATGCCTACTTCGACAGTTTTATGTCTGGAAAATAGTGGTTCAAGAATTATTCAATGGTCTTCAATGCAGTGTTATTAGGAATTAATTTTTTTAGTTTAATTCCTAGGAATTAGTTACTTTTTAGTTATTTTTAAATAGACACCAGCTTTTTTTTTAGCTTCTGTCTCAAAAGGTTTAGCACAGAATAGTGGCAACAACTTATTGTTTAGATCTTATTGCAATTTGCAAAGTCATTGTTGAAATGTGTCTTGTAAATCTGGTTCCAATTTTTGATCATGTCAACCTACCCCATTCTTCCCCTGCCTTTCAAAATAGCCAATGTCGACACGATGCGTGCGGCTGCTCTTTACCCGAAATCTAACATATAAACGTCTTTTGAAATGTCACTCTTGTCAACCCATCTCCCCCTTACACCCCAGCGGTGTTTCCAATTACTGTAGTCGCATTGCAAACAATCATCCTCATTTCGATTCCTCCATATCTCGACTGTATTTTATGCGTTCTTTGAAAACCCTTTGTTTTATGCATAAAGCCAAATACGAACCATTGAGTCAATGGTTAGTATCCGTTCGGCAATATCGAAAGAAAAATGGTTGTTGCAGAAAGGAACTATTTTAAAAGTTACTTCCATTTTGAATGAAACTTAGGAACACCCCAGTTCCTTTTTTTTAGATGAACTTGGAACTAGAAAGAGTTACTTTTTACTTACGAGGAACTGGAACTAGGTCCATTTTTTTAATACTTTCTTGTATGTAGCCTATATTTTTTTTGGGTGGGCCCCTGGAAAATGTATAACTGATGCTCTGCTGAAGATAGAGTTCATAAGAGAGTCAAATACTTAATCCAATAGTCATAAAGTCCATGTATATTCTTATAATTGTCATCACATTTGTCTACGCCCAAAGGCTTCTTGCAACACCCAAAATACAACAATGAAACAAATAAATTGAATCGATAAACAAACAACAAGCTGTCAAAAATAAAATGTTCTGATTTTGGAAAATAAACCTACAAAACAAACAAAAACCACACAAACCTTTCACAGTGTTGCCCATTGTTAAAAGTTTTAACTGGCGAGCAGTAACGCAGTAGCGAGTAATCGCTACACTTGTTTTTCTTCGTAAATCGTAACATTGGCATTTTATTATTTTGACAGCTGGTTGTTTGTCCATCAGTTCAATTCATTTGCTCCATTGTTGTAGTCCAGCCAGATGTGATGTCAGTTGCGGGTTCCCTATATTACACAATAATTTGCTAATTTAGCTCAGTTTTCACATTTAAGATGTAAGGTTTAAGGTTTGACAAAATCAAATCAAGCCAAAAGCATTATAGCATTCACACACTTTCCTTAGTTTTAAGATTTAAGGAAACCAAAGCAACATTAGCTCTTATACCTAAAATTCCTAGCCCAGCCAATGAAAGGTGATGTTTTATAAATCCGGCTACGTAATGGTAGCGATCCTAAGTAAAACAGTTAGAAAAATAAAACCTTAAACGTTTATTTTAATTTAAAATTCAACATCAATTATCATTATTATAAAACTAAAAAATCTGAATTGAGATTTTTTCAGAATTTCGTGTCTAAATTAGACCTACATTCATTTATAATTTATTAAAAATAATTGTTAACATGTATTACCGGTACTGTTGTACTAAAATAGTGATTGTCTGGTTCCTAGACGTGGGTGGCTCAGGGTCCGCCCGTCTCATTCTGGATCTCCGGCTTCTTCTTCCCGCAAGGCTTCCTGACGGGAACGCTGCAGACGCACGCCCGCAAGTACAACGTTCCAATCGACCAGCTGCTGTTCGACTTTGACGTTTCGAGAGTCGTGTTGGACCAGGAGGAGATCTTGACGTGCCACATTGAGGCGGAGGGCAGGGAGGTTCGTTGTCGGTAGCCTTGTGGCTTCAGTTAATTCCGGTTTCCATGTGATGAAGAATCATACAAACATATTCTTTAATTATAAAAAACACTCTAGTTAACTGGAAAGTATGTAATAAAAAACACTGTAGGACTTACACAGTTAAAATTTTTCGAAAAAAAATGTTTTAACTGTGTAAGTCCTACAGTGTTTTTTATTAAATATATTCTTATTATTTAAGTCCCCAACCCTCCCCTCCCCCCCCCCCTCCCCCCGCCAACTAGATTATGGCGATTCTGGTGATGTGTGATGGATCGCATTTGGCCGACGTTACGTACGTCGTAAAACAATAATAATAATACTCGACAACACCGGTACTGGTATCTGAACATGGCACTGAACCTCGTGAGACAACATTTGCCCCAACACTGATGGTGATAGGGTACAATATTAATTAGTTTTAGAAATTAAAAATGTTATGTGCATACTACAGGTGGCTGACAATGAACATTTATCAGATCCTGATGAATCATTTGAACCATCGATTTATACTCATTTAGAATTGGATCAGAATCTGAGGACTACAATAGCGAGTCTTTTGATGACAATGTCGATGATAACAATGTTAGTGATAATGATTACATACCATGAGTATTCGTCTTTAGGACATGTTTATCCCAATTATTTCGGTTGTCTAGTAGTTGGAAACTAACTGTGCTCAATATTACGAAAAGTGACTACACTGTGTTAAGAAAGACATAGAAAGACATAACCTTACGTAGAAATGTTCAATCTGGAGCGTTATTATTGGTTCTGCTCTATTGGCGGGTATTGATTTTCAGTCATTTCAAGGATTTGTCAAAACATTACAACAATGTTTTTTGCTAAGAATACATAAAGAATATGAACTAGGCCTAGACCAGAGATTACGATTTTGTTGATTTTAAACATATAAGATAAAATTATGAACTATTAAACTATTAACTAGATTATGAATGATATACACTACATCCTACAGTTTCAATAGGTTGGTAATCACAAAAAATAACACTGCACAAATCTGGCGTGCGAATAGTGTGTGACGCGCAGTTTAATTCCCTGGGATTGTGTGCTAAATATCTTCTGTATTCGATGATGGACTGTCATACTCAAACAATGTTAGATGTTATAGACCTCGAGCGAGGACGGGTTGATGGTGACATGAAACGCAGCAACGACTGGCAAGTGCGTAACCAAATGAAATGGTAAAACGATGTACAAGGTAGACGTAGGAACGCGAGAAAAAGATTAAAATATTTCACAAGGTTCAGTCTATACAGAGATAGTAAAAAAAAACAAAAAAAAACAGCACCCAATTTTAAATTTCGGTTCTCCTTTAATATGGCTGTACATAAATAAAAAACAATGTATTTTGTTTTGTCAATTGTTAGGATCCAAGCTTTTATGGTGAGTTGGTGGAGCCGGGTGACGGAGTACTCATTCACGGATTGTTCCTCGACGCTGCCAAGTGGGGTTTCGCCGACATGGTTCTTGCCGACCCAAACCCAGGTAGGAAATAAGTATTTCACACTAATCCATTTAAGTTAAGTTATGATCTAAGTTTAAGGTTCCAATTGAATGATTCTGACTTGCAGGCGAGATGAATCCACCTATGCCAGTGATGCTACTAACTCCTTGTACAAAAGTGTCTCGTAAAGGTATCCGCTACACCTGCCCTCTATATAAGACTTCAGTACGAGCGGGCACTCTGTCTACCACGGGACATAGCACCAACTTTGTTGTTACGGTGATGCTGCCAACCACAGAAAAAGAGAGTTACTGGATACTGAAGGGAACTGCACTGTTAACCCAAATTACGGACTGAGCAATAATACCAATAAATAATACAAGTACACATCATATGTTTGTTTTTGGTGTGAAGGCATATTGTTTTGTTTACAATAATATAATATTGTTAGATAGCGAGAACCTACCGTGACATACATCCAATTCCGTCGGCTCGGCCTCGAACCCATGGACTCCAAAGTCGACGGACCCGTAGAAGTACGGGGGCGTAGCTCTAGGGGTGGTTCTCACATCATAGGGATCGGGACATACCAATTCAGGCAGTTTAGGTCTTAGATTGACAAGACTTTGGTTCAAACAATAGAGGAACCGCAATTTATTAGAATTAAACATTTATCCTACGTGGCTGAGTTATGGCGAATCTGTCTATGGGCATTCTAGGTCTGATGGACTTAACTTTCCTATCCAGAGGGTAGCTGTAGTAACCCCTTTACCTTGGCTTCTCGGTGGCTGACTCCGACCCCGTGTTGTGGTTTGGCTCCGTCGTCCAGGTCCACGATCGGCCTCCATGTCCTTCCCTCTGGGTCTTCCGTCGTTCTTTCCACCGTTCCACCTTGGCACAGGTCTACCTCCTCTTCCGTTCCAAGGTTGAATGCCCCGAATAATACCCGTGAATCCTCGCACCTAGACTTTCCTACGTCATACCCCAGTCACCCCCTCTCTGCCCAACGCTGGCTGTCCCCAGTCATAATTTACCAATCAAACTACTCGGTTCGACCCCCTCCCGTGGCGATCACGAAAGAGTGGGACCAGGGCTCACTGACGAAGTCAACGAACCAGCCCCCCTCCCTGAACCGAGCAGTCAGCAAAGTTGCTACACAAACCGGAAATTATAACCGAACAAGACTGACGAAATAGCCGAGCACAGCGCATACTTTACGGTGACGACAGCTGTGAGCGAACACAAGTGTCACCGTAAGGTATCCATAAATCACGCAATTAAACAAAACAAAGTAAAAATGAAATAATGAACATGTCAAATACTGTCTAGCCCGGTATCTCAAGTAGACAAATTATTATTTTATATTACTAGCTCAGTCGATATTGCATTACTTACTCGTTTGCTGGCTTGACGTTTCCCTCACGAACAACCGTCGCACCTCGAAACAGGCACCTGTTTCGATGTCCCGAAGCAGCTGTCGTGCGTCCCACACAAAACAACCAGTCCTTCACTGTCAACTTTTCAAAACACACTAAGTTTTTTTATCTTGTTATTTTTCTCATTTTACCATACAGCATAGCTAGACCAGCAAAAATGCTGAGCCATGCTCCAGAACCAAACTCTGACAACTGATTTCTTTTCCAACACATAGCAACCACACAACAATTCTCAACAATCTCTTTATTTTAAAAACACTCCTTCTGTTTACCAGGCTTCCTAGATCCAACCCTATCCGCCTTCCATATATGTCACAATTACCCCCCTATTTCTTATATTTGTCATTTTAACGATAAATATAGAAATAATTATACCCCAAATGACCATCCCCTAAACGAATATATCCTCCATTCATACTGACCACCTCATCAACACTCCAACTATAGTCAAAGTTTGACAATACCTCAACAATGCCACTCTGTAATTCCCAACAATGTCTGACTTACTATATTATGCAACAATTGTTTAAACAAAAAAAAAATCCACCCAGTGAATAAAATAATATTTTTTTTTTTTAACTTCTCGACAACACTATGACATGACAAGACTATTATGACAACGCTATTACGACAACACTATTATGACAACGCTATTACGACCACACTATTATGACAACGCTTTTACGAAAAACACTATTACGACAAACGACAACACTATTATGACAACGCTATTACGTACGAAAAACACTATTACGACAAACGACAACACTATTATGACAACGCTATTACGACAATTACCCCCCATGTTTTTTTAATTTTTTGTCGCAATTTGAATTTCGTTCCATAAAAATGGAAAAAAACATACCTACGGCAACCAAAAGAACATCGAACCCAAGACTAAATGTCGACCGATCACAATACAGCAATGAAACAAAAACATTTAACCACATTACTACCAACATCGAATCCACCAACACATACCTATCAAGTTTATTCCATAAACATTTTGTACGGTTTCAAATTAACATCCCCGAAATTTTTTTTTTTTTTTTTACCATAGGCCTACCTTTACGAGAGTTTCAACAGTTCCACCTCTAAACTTACTCCAGTCTCTTCCTACCCTCATCCATTCTTTCTCATAACAAACCCACTCCCTCTCATTATTGACCCTGGAATTATCTTTCTGCCCTACAGTCAAATCATTATTTTCCTCACCAACCACAGCATCCTTATACTCCTCATCTATCTCCACATCTTTATCCACCACTTTATCTATCTGTTGCTCTGTAACAACCACGTCTTTCTTATCAAACCTCATCTCATCTTGCTCCTCACCTATCTCCACATTTTTCTTATCATCAACCTTGTCCTCTTGCTTCTCAACTATCTTCACATTTATTTTTCCACCTTCTACCTCTCCTACGCTTCTTAAATCTTCTACTTCTTTTACGTCTCCTAGATCTCCTACCTCCAACTGCTTTCCCAAAAATGTCATCTTCATTTCCGCGGTCATGTCTCCCATCATCTTCTCTAAGTCCACTTGTTTAACTATATCCCTCTGCATCTCTTCCAAAGCCCTAGCTTGTTCATCCTGCCCTTTCTTCATTTCTTCCAAAGCCCTAGCTTGTTCATCTTGCCCTTTCTTCATCTCTTCCAAAGCCCTAGCTTGTTCATCCTGCCCCTTCTTCATCTCCATGATCTTGGCTGTCACACCTACTTGCATCCTCATTAAATTCCTTATCATGCTCTTAAGATCCCCATCCTCATCTGGTCCATCCATCATCAAGCTCCCTTCAATATCGTCAAGCTCCCTCTCCACTCTTAACCCCTCATATTCACTTCCTTCAATATCATCAAGCTCCCTCTCCATACTTTAACCACTCTTTGCTACTCCAAATTTTCTTGAACCTCCACTAGTCAACTCCACTACTCTATTCATACATTCACACAATCATACGTATCAACCTATGGACAATCTCGAATCTGATCTTACTGATTTAACTAAAATTTGGTAACACATTCCCTAGACAAACTTCTCTAGCCTAATATTGATCTAAGCCTATGGACAGACATCTACCATCTCGGTCGTTGTAGTAGACCGAGCCCCACGTTGGGCGCCAAATTGTCAAATACTGTCTAGCCCGGTATCTCAAGTAGACAAATTATTATTTTATATTACTAGCTCAGTCGATATTGCATTACTTACTCGTTTGCTGGCTTGACGTTTCCCTCACGAACAACCGTCGCACCTCGAAACAGGCACCTGTTTCGATGTCCCGAAGCAGCTGTCGTGCGTCCCACACAAAACAACCAGTCCTTCACTGTCAACTTTTCAAAACACACTAAGTTTTTTTATCTTGTTATTTTTCTCATTTTACCATACAGCATAGCTAGACCAGCAAAAATGCTGAGCCATGCTCCAGAACCAAACTCTGACAACTGATTTCTTTTCCAACACATAGCAACCACACAACAATTCTCAACAATCTCTTTATTTTAAAAACACTCCTTCTGTTTACCAGGCTTCCTAGATCCAACCCTATCCGCCTTCCATATATGTCACAAACAATTACCTATTTTTACTTTACAATATGTATATACTATAGATATTTTTTTTATTTATGTGTTGGCTTGCTGTTTGTGTCAACTAAATACTTTTGCTAAATAGTGTTAATGTAAGTAATTTGTGTTAATTCATGTGACTTCATTTGAATATTGTTAACTATTAGTCTTCTTTAAAATATTGTTGTGTACCAGGATTCACTGGTAGAGCAAGGTATCTATAGATAAAGCTTGCGGGGAGCGCAACTCTTTATTCAAGTGAATTTGTACAATTAGGATCGATGCAATGTCTGAGGACGTTAGGATTTCAGGATGCGAAATAACTAGACTTGGTTCAAACAACAATAAGGAACCGTATTTTAATTATTGAAACACTTTTATCCTAACCCTGGCAATGATGTGGCGACCCTGCCTAGGCTATATACATAAGATTACACAATACCATCCCGTTCCCGCACCTCGTCAGCTGTACCTGGTCATTCCGTAGTCTGCCCGTCGACGGTCATTCCCACGTTCGAGTCTCCAATGCAGCTTCCTCGACCCGCCGTCCTGCAGCTCTTCTACGCTGACCCTCGTAGCTATGACGTGCTCACTGGTGCTCGACCATCTTCCCTCGACACTCCGATCAGTTCGACCCCCGTTCAAGCCACGTGCCCAACTTATATACTCCCCCTGCTATCCCCTCTCTCTGGCATTTTCCCCAACACATGACGTATGTCACCAAACAATCCCAAGACCCAAAGCTATCAACAATCAACAATCAATCGTCTACAATCAAGCCTGGGCCTCCTGGACAACACCTGACACAGCAAAATAAAGGCGCGTTCAGACAGAATGACTATGGACTAAGGTTGGAATTCATAGTCGGCCCCTACACCTAGGGGCGCCCATTGTTACCAAGGTAACAGTTGTTTCCATGTTATTTCCCATAAACAAAACAAATCCATAGCAACAATGCGTGCCCCTAGGTGTAGGGGCCGACTATGAATTCCAACCTAAGACTAACAATAGAGTGCCTTGGGAAAACAACGTACTCGGAAACATCCATCCCCAAATGTATTTCAACAATGCCAACAATCGAAAATCAACTTTCTTAATCACTCGTTCTTAAACACTAATCACTATAACAGTTTGTTAACGCTTAAACATAAATCGTATACTTCAACCCTGTTAAGGCGCGTTCAGACAGAATGACTATGGACTAAGACTAACAATAGAGTGATTAAGCCTTGGGAAAACAACGTACTCGGAAACATCCATCCCCAAATGTATTTCAACAATGCCAACAATCGAAAATCAACTTTCTTAATCACTCGTTCTTAAACACTAATCACTATAAAAGTTTGTTAACGCTTAGACATAAATCGTATACTTCAACCCTGTTAAACCTTAAATCGTTAGTCTTAAACACTAATCGTTAGTCTTAGTCATTTTGTGTGAACCCGCATTAAACCTTAAATCGTTAGTCTTAAACACTAATCGTTAGTCTTAGTCATTTCGTGTGAACCCGCCTTAACCAAACTATTATTATGATTATTATGCATGTGTCGGTAATCAGATGTTATTGTAGTTGCCCTAGACTGATGGCGACACAATAGCAACCTCAGCATTAACCTAATTGTGAGCAGTACAAACACAAACCAGAAAATGTTATGAGTATTGCTCCATCATGTCTTGAATCAAATAGCGTAAATCACGTAATAAGAGAGAATAAACGTGACAAATGGACAAGTCCCACGCCGGACATTACATCCCCCCCTTTAACATCCAGCGCCCACGCTGGAGCCGTGATTTATCGCAAACCAGAGAGAGAAAACAGTTACCTCAGTTGGGGATAAGAAACAATAAACAAAAATAAAACCCCAGCAAAACCCTCACATCATCGCCATTAATACAAGTAAAAATTTCCGTACAAATTATGAAATTAAAAAAAATTACCATTTTAGAAAAAATACGTCACCATCCACATTGAGTAACAATTCACAATTCAAGAATCATGGTGCGTTTACAAAAGTTATAATTCAAAATACAATACAAATCTTGTCTTCATAAAAAAAAACATACGGTTCCTCTTGACAATGTTGACTCCGGGATCGAACAATCACTCGACCCGAAGTCTTTTCTCCTCCAACCCGTTGACGGCAGTCCCAACCACCCAAGTCAACAGATCGTCGGGTTGAACACACAGATCAGCGATGTAAAACCAACTGGAACATAAAACAAAACACCAGCAGAATTGCATCCCAATACCGCAGTTCATCGACTATACTACCAAGTAGCCAAAATGACACTAACCAACAGTAGGCAGGTTCCACTATAGTTCTTGTAAAGTACCGTCTATATGCATTATCCAATAGGCTGTGCTTAGAGTGCAGTGAGTTTGTGCATTATCCACTAGGCTGTGCTTAGAATGCAGTGACTTTGTGCACGTGTGAATTTGTAGAGAGCTTTGGTAATATCAATAAAGAACTTGCATTGTTACATTGCATAGCAACGGTTGTTGACTGGTAACTAAGGAATTTATACAGAAGAAGATGGTGGAAAGTGAGCCTAGAGAGAGGAAGTGGTGTTGAAAGCTACACGGAATAACTTCAAGAACTCGAGTCTTTGAGCCTTACGATTTCTCTAGTTATCCAAACTAGTATTACCCAGACGTCAACTACGCCTGCCCCGTTAAATGGGACGGTGATTTTCGAAGCGTCGGTTACACACGATCAACCACTGAATTCAACCTACCATGAAGGACATCTTGGAAATCCTACCATGGACGCCTGCTTGAGAAACCAAGGTTAGAAGAAGAATACACCTATAACTGGAGCTGGTACTGTCTGTAGACCTATTTGTGACAAGTTATTTACTGTGAGCATTCGTTGTCTATGTGATACAATATATATTAATAACACAACTCAAGTTTTCAAGTGTTGGTTTATTACCCGGCTGAGCTAGGCCCAACCAGTGTAGTAAGAGAGGGCGTGGGTACTGTTACAATTTGGCACACCAACGCTGGGGCACATACTAATTGCATTTACCCCGAGATAAAAAAAAAAAAAAAATTGAACCAAACACTTAAAAATTTGAGGTGTAATTATAAGCTCGATTAATTTGAACGTTCGCAGAGTCACTGCTGACTATGGACAGGATGCAGGGGGAGGAGGTTCAGAATGAAGTAGGGAGGAGTATAGAGGAGAGTGTTCAAGAGGTAGAGATCAGGTCTGTTGATTTGAACAGTTTAATGGAGATGATGATTAAGATGAATGGTGATATGAAGGATATGAATGTGGGATTACGTAACGACAATGAGGGAATACGGAAGGAAATGGGGGAAATGAAGTCCGAATTGATGATAAGCTTTGAGGAAAAATGTGATAAAATGTTTTATGGGTTGGAAACTAAATTCACAGCTTTGAGGACTAAGGTTGAGGATGAGATCGAGGTTATTGACAATAAAGTGGATGGCTTAGCAGAAGAGATAGGGGAGTTGAAAGGTAGGTCCGAAAAAATTGGAGATAAGGTTGTAAAGGTTGGCGGTAAGCTCAATGAAGTAATTGAGAAAATAGGGGTGTTCAAAAGAGATGTAGAGAACAAGATCGGAGGAATAAAAAAAAGTTCCGATAACTTAAAGGTAAGGGTAGACACGGTAATTGAAGATATAGTGGGGGTGAAACAACAGCTTCAGAAAGAGATAGGGGAAGTGAAAGAAATGGATCAACAGAGAATAAGTGGTCAGTGTGTAGGGTTAGAGATGGCGATTGAAGCCAATAAAAGAAGAATTGAGATGATGGAGGTCGATATGACAGGTGGTAATGTGGGAGTTACCATTCAGAATGATAGTGGAATCGGGGACCAGCTATTTCGTGAGGGGATTGTATTTACGGCAAATAACGATGGACTTCATCCAGTCGAATTTATAAAGTTATTGGAGAGCCGGTTTAAAAACTATGCGGTAAAAAACGACCGGAGACTGGCTTTTACACTACAATGTCTGAAAGGGGTATCCAAGACATGGTTGCAAGAAAACGAGTTTGTTACTTTTGAAGATTTTAAGGAGAAATTCCTTCAGCATTTTTGGGGGGAGAATGCACAAGCGGCCTTGCTAAAACATATTTACAGTGAGCAATATAAACCACAGGTCAACAATGTATTGAATCTTTTTGACAGGTGATGATTTGGTCCCTAATGTAGCCTATTGTTGTCGACTCTGTAGTAACATTGTTACTAGGATTATAGGTTGGTGTTGGTTATGGTGCAAAGTTATTAATTGTGTTTTTTTTAATCAACAATTTAAAATTGTTAATTGTTGACAATTGTTGTTTCTGGAAGAGGGGATTGATATCCAATGGTTAGAAGTGTATTGTACTATTAACATTGCATGGTGCTGTCATTTGGGTTTCAGGTTTCATAAACTTTCATTTTAGCATCAAATTTGAAGGGGTCAGTGAACGACATTGTTGTAGTTTACAGGTTTAGAAGGGGTAAGGCTATTTGAAGGGGTAATGCGGTTTTCCAATTATAGATTTAAAGGGGTTATTTCTGAGTTTCGATGTTAGCAAAAATATAAAAAATATAGATACATTTTGTCATCTTCATTTTTTTTATTTTTGGAAGGGGTATGATATAACGACCTACAAGCATGGAATTTCTAAAAGTGGAGAACGTTGGGGATACATTTTTTTGATTTTTTTTTATAATTTCAATTAATAAATTCATAATATAAAAAAATTTGAAGGGGTATTGTAAAGTACCGTCTATATGCATTACCGGTATCCAATAGGCTGTGCTTAGAGTGCAGTGAGTTTGTGCATTATCCACTAGGCTGTGCTTAGAATGCAGTGACTTTGTGCACGTGTGAATTTGTAGAGAGCTTTGGTAATATCAATAAAGAACTTGCATTGTTACATTGCATAGCAACGGTTGTTGACTGGTAACTAAGGAATTTATACAGAAGAAGATGGTGGAAAGTGAGCCTAGAGAGAGGAAGTGTTGTTGAAAGCTACCCGGAATAACTTCAAGAACTCGAGTCTTTGAGCCTTACGATTTCTCTAGTTATCCAAACTAGTATTACCCAGACGTCAACTACGCCTGCCCCGTTAAATGGGACGGTGATTTTCGAAGCGTCGGTTACACACGATCAACCACTGAATTCAACCTACCATGAAGGACATCTTGGAAATCCTACCATGGACGCCTGCTTGAGAAACCAAGGTTAGAAGAAGAATACACCTATAACTGGAGCTGGTACTGTCTGTAGACCTATATGTGACAAGTTATTTACTGTGAGCATTCGTTGTCTATGTGATACAATATATATTAATAACACAACTCAAGTTTTCAAGTGTTGGTTTATTTCCCGGCTGAGCTAGGCCCAACCAGTGTAGTAAGAGAGGGCGTGGGTACTGTTACATTCTCTTACGTCATACAGAACAGCTGACTTGAGGGAGCGACCCTGACCGCGCGACATAATGTAAACAATAACAAATATGCGACAGGCAAGAGCGCTCTGAGCAGCACAACAGATAACATCGAATAATGACAACAGACGTGACACCAGGACCCTCCCCTGGTTCCTCTGTCTATCACATCATAGAGAGCCACGATGCATAAAACCAGTAGAATCCACGCATCAAATGCTGATTCCATCCACTCGCCACCAACAGAGATCAACACCAGAGTCCAGAACAAACGAGGCTGTCGTCTTACAACACCCCGCCGTGGCGCTAGCTCGACTAAGACAACGAAATAATAAGCATTTATGACCGCAATGGGACGCAGCCAACCCTCACCAGAACTGACACATTAGAAAATGAGTTTGACCAAAGAAAATGACAAACCCTACGTTGTTGACCAAGAGTCCAGCACACTCAATGCACACAAAGCCATCATCTGTGAAACTCAACGCGATGCGGCCGCAAAGCAAAGAGAAACACCGGGAATGTCCATCAATCCCTAAACCTAATAAAACCTAAAAGTAATTAAATAAAACTAATTATCCTCCCTCTTTCCTCACAACTGCACGCGCACAGAAAAGAGAAGAGAGGAGACAAATACACCTATAATGTGACAAAGTCACGCCATAATGAACTAGTCCTACACCTAACACTTCTATGGACATCCCCACCAGAGAAAGCTATAGTCTTCGCCATTTGGTGATCCATGGTACCAGGATTCACAGGTAGAGCTTGCCGGAGCGCAACTCTCAAATCTGGTGAATTAGTACTACAAGGGATCGGTACAATGCCTGAGGAAGCTGGATTTCAGGGTGTGAATTAATTAGACTAGGTTCAGACAACAATGAGGAACCGTATTTATTTAATGAATACTAATGATTTAACCAATAGACAATGATGTGGCGACCCTGTGTAGGTTTCACTAGCTTATACTACTACATACGTCCCTATTCCCCGTTTGTGCACTACCTTGACATTCCGGAGGTTCCCCTTTGTCGACGGCTGTACAGCTCTCTTGCGGCTCCCAATTGTAGCTTCCACGTAAGTCCGTCTTCCTGTCCTTCACCGCCGACTCCCAGGACCTCCTTGTGCACTTCAGATGTTACCACCCCGGTTTGAGCAATGTGCCCATCTTATATACCCCCCTCCTGCTATCCCCTCTCTCTAGCCTTTTCCCCGCCACATGACGTCGGTCACCACACAAACCCAAGCCCCAAAGCTATCAACAACCAACAATAATCAAGCCTGGGACCCCCGAACAACCCCTGACACAGCATAATTACAAAGCAATTATTATGATTATTATGCATGTGTCAGTAGTTCAAATGTTATTGTTGTTGCCCTAGATTGGTGGTGACACAATAGCAATCTCAGCATTAACCTGATTGCGAGCAGTACAAACACAAAACAGAAATGTCTTGGATCAAATAGCATAAATCACGTACATAAACTAAAAAAAATGTGAAAAATGGACAAGTCCCACGCCGGACATTACAATATTTGAACAGGTGTCAATTCAAAGTGGCTACATAATAAAATGCAATTGACTATACATTTGTGTACTATTTAAATAAGACGCTCATTTGAAGTAAGCGTGTAGAAGGCATACTTCCTTTCGCTGAGAAGGCTGTGACGTGACGACAATGCAGGAAATTGAACACGGTTGAGAGAATGGCGACATACGATCACGTATAAAGTCCCAAGTCAAGCCGGTAGAGAGCAACTACATCGCATACCAGTCGGTACAAGATTTGCCAATATGGGTGCAGCAAGTGAACTTCTTTGCGTCGATAATTCACCAAGCCGCTAGGAAAGCTGCTGTCCTCAGAAATCGACAGAAGCTTGGTATTTGCTGTGGCGTGCGTAATAATCTTTGGGCCTGATACCACGTAATCAATAAAAATGGCGTTCGCGTAGGCATAGCCAAGATATCTTTTTCTTGCTATAAGAATTTGTTGAAAGTCTTTCCTAGTGTAAAGTTTATTAACCAGCAGCAGAGTATTTCAAAATAATAGGATCCATGGTGCACTCGCAGTTATGAAAATGCTTGTACCTCAAATTCGGAAATTGTATCTCACTGCATTTTATCCTGAGGTAAGTTTTCAAACCAAACCATGACGGAGCGGAGCCTTGCATTTTTGCCGGAGTTAAAATCTCCCAAGACCAGCCTAAAGGCCGCTTGCCTAGCCTAGGCCTAGGGGCCTTAGGCTTAGGTTAGTTTTGCTTCCCTATTGAATTAAACTCTTCCTCGCAGGCTAGGCCTAGGCCTAGGTAGGGCTAGGCCTAGGCCCTAGGCCTAGGCTAGACCAGGCCGGCATGTCAACGCGAGATGTGGCGTTTTACTTTACCGTCCCCTAATCGAATGCTAGGCCTAATAGTTATCATCGCCTGGACTCTTGAACCTTGAACAAGGAATAAGACACTTATCACATCATCTCGCCCCAATGTTGGGCGTAGGCCCTAGGCCTAGGCTAGGCTAGGCTACTCAACGGTGGACAATACGTCCCCTACGAACCGGTTAAAAATAAACTATTGCAGCGTATAGGCCCTAGGCCTAGTCCTTAGTCCTTTAAACCAATATTAGCCCTGGCCTAGGCTAGACCTAGGCCTAGGCCATAACCTGGTGGGTCTCTGGCAAGCGATTCTGTATGAGCGACGATAAATTTAACAGCCGTTTTGGTCGTTACTGAAGGCGAATGCAAGGCGGTGATTGGCTCATCGCCTTCTTCCAACAACCGAAACCGGTGATAAACCTATCGTTGCACATTCAGAATTGCCCTGCTGGGCCACAACTATAATAGGAATAGGCTTCGGTCTCTTGAGTTGTTTTGGTTTTTTGTAGGCCTAGGCCTAGGGTTGCCCTTTGATAATGGCCAGTTTACACAAAGTAGCAAAGGATTATGGTTTAGTTGTAAGCCTAGTTGAAAGATAGGGATCACGTGCAAGCATTCACACAAACTCGTCATTGCAACTATCTTACTGCAAAACCTTACTCAATGACTGATCAATCATGGGATGAAACATAACTTGTAACACGCCAATGAGATGCTACCTACTTCTACTTGAAAGTTGAGTCAATGCGAGTACTAGCCTATTTCATTAGGGTTGCCAACTCTCCCGTATTTCCCGGGAAATCCCGTTTTCCACTGTGATTTCCCGCTTCCCGTATCAACTCTACACGGGAATCACTTTTCCCGTATTTTCACAATTTGTTTTAAAATACACATTTCGTCAACTACCGCCTGCTAACAGTAGGCCCTACACAGTTTTCCGCATTTGAGCATTTTGAACTTAGTCTTATGTTGAGACAATTGTTTCATTATTAATGGTACATAAATGGTTAGACAATAGAAACAGATCAACCAGCTGAGCTACAAGTTGTTGCTATTTATTTTCTTTCGTGTCAAGAATTTTATAATTATTTAAAACGGGATATAAAGATTCTACGTGATGCAAAATAGCTTGAAAAAATTTAGAAGGTAACCAGGTTAAACGATAGATATTAATTCAGTTTACCCTCCAAAATTATTATAGGAAAACATTTTTTTGCACCTGGGGCGATTTGGCCTTCGGCAACTGGGACATCGCCGTCCTCTTTCCCTCTACATACATTTCACATACATTTTAAAATTCCCGTATTTTCATATTCAATAGTTGGCAACCCTATATTCCATTGTCTGTGACTTAAGTCAAAACAACCATTTAAGATGCCAGATGTCAGCTTGCCCAACCTTTCGGGGAGAAAACGCAAATTTTTGCGGACGTTGCGTTTATGCGTGACATTTCTGAATGTATTCCTGACATTGCGTTTGCGTGCAGCAGGCGTGACGAGACTAGTAGGCCTATCGTTCCGTACCTAACGCAAATATTTTGATTAGTGGAACTCAAAAGAGAAAGCCATGGTAAATGGCTATTTACTTTTTTTTACATTTCATTTGTTTCAGTACGTCAAGGCGTAGTTACACATACTTTAACCCTTTCACTGTTAGCGAAAAAAAATGAGAAATACCCTCTGTGTTAGCCAAAAACAGGGGCTAACATATAAATTCAGTCACTCAAGTATAGGTGATAAATTATACTTTTTCCCCATTAATATCTTAAACAAGTGAACCAAGCATTAAAAAATGTGAAATTTGATAATGTTGCTACCCGGAAAATGGTGGCCATCTTGGAAAATGTCCCTTACAATAAGGTACATTCTGAATAACCCCCCCAATCAAAAAATGTGAAGAGACAAAACTTAGGTCAAATGTAATCTAAAAGGAAATAAAGTCATAAAAAAATATACAAAGTCATAGAGTAAACTTTTATGATCATTTATAGGGGTTGTCATAAACCCTATTGAGCAAAATACTGGGTTTGAAATCTGTCATCTCCAAATTTACTCAAATCTTGCAAAAATTCGATTTGAAACATTCAAGCCAAGAAGAAAATGTAACAGTTATTTTATTTTTACAACCCTTATAGGGGTGGTTTAGGGATGGGTCATAAAAAAAAAAAAAAAATTCAGTGAAAATGTGTAAATTTACTTTGCTTTTTGCTAAATTATAAGTAAAGTACACTAGTAACACTCCACAGGCAACATAAAATAGGCCTAGGTTGATATTAGACTGTCCAACACGACATTCACGCCTAGAACCACGCCCCCTTGGCTATTAGGCCTAGGCCTAGGCCTACCTTGAGCAACCACGGCCTAGTCTACTACCTGGGCATTGTTGGGATAGTGTTCACTAACAATTATACTAGGGCCTAGGCCTAGTGGGTCCAACATCAAGGTCTACATCACTTTCAATCACTTCATCTAGGCCTAGGCCTACCTGTTTTATTTCTTATGTAGGCCTACGTCTTCCGTCACAATCTCATGATCTGTCACATCATCATACAACTCGCCTAGCGAAGATTCGGCATCGTCACTCTTTTCTACATCACTATTGATGTCTAACACATACTCCCGTATCATAGCATCTGATAATTCACTCATTTTCTGTGGTTTTAGAAGCAAAACAGTTGCGAGGAAATGCAATGTAAAGTTGTAAACAAAAGCTAAAACCACGTCGCATTCGTTGCATCTTCTTCCGCTCACTTGGTTTCTCGTGGCCACAAGATTGTGCGCGCATACGGCCAGTAGGACAATCGAATGACGAATACAGGAAGCCGTTTTATATCGATTTTGAAGCAATAGTTTAGGCGGGAGAATTTAAAGATTTGCCGGACGGATCTAATACGTCCGTAACACACACAGGGCGGCGCGTGACGGACGTATGAGATACGTCCATAACAGTGAAGCGGTTAAAGTGAACAAACCCAGAACTAGAACCCATAACCTCAAAACTGAGCTGCTTCTTCATCTTGCCTGCCGTTTTGTGGTTGTGTGCATGCGCTCGCACTTCCGGTTGCATGAAAAGTTGAGGTTTGGTCAACTTTTGCCGCGCTGCACTGTCAATCACGCAAGTCTCTCCTGATTGGTCGATCTGAGCCGTCCGTGGGTTTCACGCGAAACAACACAAGGTCGGGCAGGCCGCTTCAGTGGATGTCTCCCGCGACAGCTGATCGCTTGCAGGTAGTTCACAATTTTGCCACGGTAGGAATCGCAACGTTTTACACACCCAAAGTCATCAAAGCCCTCAACAACAAAAAACAAAGAAAGGTATATCTTTCCTTTAGGTTCTTTGATTAAAGGCTCGTCCACACAAAAACATAAGACATAAGATTTAAGGTTTAACGCATAGTCGTAACATTGGAACATAGGAAACACGTACTAACGTTCACACAAATGTTTAAGCACAAGCATAAGCGTAAGCATAACGCATAAGAAAGTTGAACAATGTTCAACTTTATGCTTAAACCTTAAAACAACGCACGAAAAACTTGAGTCAAAGAAGCATCTACTTTAAAAGGTTATGACTACCACAGTCATGTAGTGGCCTACATCACCGAATAATAATAATAATATATATATATAATAATATATAGTAATATATACATAATAGTATATAGAATAATTATGTTGTACAGTATTCGGCCGCAACCTCCAAAGAACTTCAACGAGTGCCATGCCTTCTCATAAACTCTTTGTGCTTACGTTTGTATGTGTACCGGAGCCCTTATGCGTTAAACCTTAATCCTTAAAACTACGCTTATGCTTATGCTTATGTTTTTGTGTGGACTCGCCTTAACCCAAATCTTTGTGACTATTGCAATTCCATGACTAGAACAATACCTTGTGACTCTGTATTAACCCAGCTTAAGTCTACAAACCTGTCAAGTGTCAATCAATATGTTTATTGGTATTTGTGGTGCGCCACATACGTACACCAAAAATGAATTTCACTTTCATATTAAATCAATCAATAATAAAACAATTGGGACATAAGCCTAAGCGTTGTTCTTGCAGTTGGCAACTCCTTTGAGAAGAAATCTACGAGAAGTGTGGCGGCGAAATTGTTTTCTGTTCTTTTGGAGGAAACTTTGAAATCAAAATGAACTTGTTCATTCATTTCAATGTTGAAAAAGTGCTAAAATTGTAATAGTAAATACTCACTTAGGCCTACCGTTAAAAGTTTAATAAACAGCGGTTATTCAGTGTAGGCATATTTTTTATAAGAAAAGTGAGTTTAAAAACTGATACTTGATGCTCCACAATTACCCGATTAGGCCTACTTTCCAAAACGATCAACAATAGAAAAGCTCGCCCGCCCGAGATTTCACATTTACTGCTCGTTGCACCCTGACGCCAGACAGCCGCAAGTCGTTGGCCTATGTCACATCACGCAAGTGCACATCCTTTAGTATACCGTAGGCCTACTTGAAATAAAATCTAGGTATTGCCAAACCTCTCCTTTATCACAAAGTATAGTTAGCCTAAGAAGCAAACGCACAAGGAAATTAAGGGTTACTTTTTTTTTAAATTAAGATACTCACATAAAACGTTTGCCTTGCAGGCCTACATGGAAAATAACAACTTTAATTCTTTTATCCGTTCTCAATTGATATTTTTTAAATCGGTTTTCGCGATCGATAATCGACTTGACTGGCCCGATTATCGATAGGCCTAGGCCTACTGAAATTCATATCGAAAAGCAACCCTAGTTTTTGGTGGCCATTTTTGGATGGTGGCAAGGTAGCCTAGGCCTAGTCCTATTATTTCTTCTCTACCTTCCTGTTCAATGCTGTTCATCTTATGTCATCACTGGCTTCTTTGCTCTTTCCTTCCCTCTGTGTGTTCCAAATCCTCTGTGTTTCAACTTTCAAGCAAAGCACCAGGTTATCTTTTTACTTTTCTTCCACAGGGATATGTTCAATAGAAACAGCTTGGTTGCTGCTTGTGAGGCTGCGGCTAAAGTAAACGCCGTTCTAATTGCAAAAGGAAAGTTGAAGCAACCGGAACCACAGGTCTTACAAGTTGGCAAAGCTGGAGGTGGCAAAACTGGAGGTTTTCGCCCATCAGCAGATTTGTTTACTGCCGAGTTTGATATAAATGACGTGCCAGTAGCAGCACGTAATCTTCTTACCAAAGGATTTACACAAGAAGAAATCAATCAGTATTCCGGTGCGGCTGTGTCGACTCGAGGCCGGTATTTAACGCCAGAGGAGAAGGCTAAGAATCCAGGAGAACGGGCTTTGTATCTCCACATTCAGGGGACAAACAAACAGTCGATTGATTGTAAGATTTCCTTCTAATTATATTATTCCAGTGTAGGCCTAGGCCTGCATGCATAGGCATGCATGTATGGGTGGGTAGCCCTATAGGCAGGGATGTAAATTGGAAATATTTCCATGGGAAATTTTCTAAATTTATCTTTCTGGAAATATATTTTGAATTTCCCTCACAAAATGTAGTAAAGATGTAAAGGAATAAGGTGGAAAGTGCACCATATTACCTTGCACTTTATTACTGATTGGTACAATGCTGATCATCTGCATCTATCTTATTTTATTTGAATGTTTAAATTTCCCCAAAAATATTTTTGAACGTGGCAGTTGGCTTGGCAACACATAGGTATTGGGGCAACATAACCCTATAGTTTCCAAGATCATGTGCTGATTGGGCTGAACATTTCCACAGTCAATTAATTGTTTTAGTATAGCTGTAAGTGGAAAGTATGTGTTAAAGTGTGGTACAATAAGTAAGATATTATCATTCACACATTATCATATTAGGTTAAATTGCTTGATTTTTTTTACCAAAGATTGTAGGGCATATGCCTACCTATTTTATATTTGCTTAAAAATGTCAAAATATTTACTTTAAAAAAAATTGGTTACGTAACATTCCCAGCACAATTTCGAGCAAAAATGAATAAAATCCGGTCAGGTTCAATAGGAGGCTAATACCAGCAAGAAACAATACATTAGTAGGGGCCTACTGTACTAAACCAAAATTATTTATTGTTGCTGAACTTGTGGCTGTTTTGTAGGCCTTCCAACACAACATTTTCTCTAGCATTTTTTTAAATTTATAATATGTTCAGCTTCAGGCCCTATTTCATGGTATTTTTAAAATAAATATTTTTGTAAGCCTACTGAAATTCCTGCAAAAAAAGCATGTTAGATAGGCCTAATGGTTTGAGTAGTAAATTTATTGTTCTTGATTTTATTAAAGTGAAGCATATTTTTCATTTAAAATATATGCTCATGGCAAGAATTAGATAAATGTGGTCAGTGAAACTTCTTTATAACAAAAATGCCTTATAACAAAATGAGAAATTACCTATATAACAACTTGTTCTTATTCTACAGTGGCACTCTTAAAAATTGAAGAAGTCATTCATCAACAAATGGATCAACCTCCTTCTCTTTTTCACCCAAGTAAATTCAAAATGGGTCATACGTCCACCGAGAAAGTTACGGTTGGCATGGAGATTGCGCCACCAGCATTTGACTTGCGGAATAAGCTGATTGGCCAAGGAGGTGCCAACTTGCACTACATACGAAACGAGACGGGGGCTATGGTCACTCTGCGTGGGAAAGGTTCTGGCTTCATTGAACCCAACACGGGAACAGAATCTAACGAATCCTTATATCTTTGTGTCGAGTGAGTTGATTTATTTTTTATATGATATACAGGTAGGCCTAAGCCCTAGGCATACCCACAAATACAATTACTGTATCGTAATAGTAGAAAAATAGTCTGTTCACACTCCAAAATAGATGCTTTTCAAAACCAAATGCATATGTGCACTTCATTGCCAAGGATTAGGCCTAGGATAGCCTATTCTTATGACACTTTTGAAATGTTAAAAAAAATATTTGAATTATTTGCAAATTTAGCTCAAATTGCCAAGCACCTGCTGCTGCATAGGTTTGGGGTTTTCAAATCCAGTATATGTAGGATGTGTGGGGTTGGGGATCAAGATGGGAAACATCTTTTTTATGTACGTGTCTGTAGGATGAATGGGATAAAATGCCAATGGCATGGATCGAAAGGAGCAGTAGTCCCATCTCTGCTGGTTAACTAGAAAACAATACAATACCCCTGTATAACCGTTTAAACGCGATTAGTTTATGCCGGGTTTAACGTTTAGAAAAATAGGGGATTTCTTTATATTTTTCTCATCCCTATTCCCTACCTGTCTCCTGATAAATAACTTGAGTTCAGCCTTGATTATTGTCAATAGGTCTACCACAATTAGGCACAATTCATAATTAATATTAAACACAATCATAATTCTAAGCTGAAGAACCCCACATATATGCAATACAATATTTAATGTGTTAAATTTGTATGTAAGCAAGTAGGCTACATGGTGTTAGCTTTGCTCTGATCAACCATAAGGATTCTAAGCCAAATCTCAATATCTAGGGCCTGTCCAAATTCTACCAAGAACGTTCTTGGTCTTGATTTGACTTCATAAACAGTGGGTGACCTCTGGCTACTGGTTGATGATAGTTGATGACGTAAAATTAAGACCTAAAACAAGAACAATGGGCGTTTTTAGTAGAATTCGGACAGGCCCCTATTCAAAAGTATATAGGCCTAGAGGCCTACATGAGTAAAAGTAAAAGGAGTTGTAGGCTGAGGCATAGTCCTAAGATACCTAGAGCAGAGGCATAATGTGGGAGTTTAAAGTAATTGTAAAACACAGCCAAGCTTTATTTCAAGGCATTGAAATATTTCATTAAAATATTTCAACATTTACATCACTAGTAGTGTTCTTAATTTTAAATCCCCCCCCTCCCCCCCCACACACAAATAGCCTATCTACAAACTAGAAAATCAAAGCAACGGGTACCTGGGGGGAGACATTTTGACAAAATTTCACAGCCCTACTTACGGGTATGTAGATCTTCGCCCACATTTCATTTGTACCTAAATTTGTTCGGCAGGCACACCAAAAGTGAGGTTCTGAACGCTGCTCGCCAGTTGGCCTTCAATCTAATTGAAACTGTACAACAAGAATTTGCACAGTTCCAACAGCATCATCACCAGCAGCAGCAGCAACAGCAGCAGCATCATCATCACCAACAACAACAACACCAGCAACATCAACAACAGCAGCAGAACCAGCAGCAGCAAATGAGCATGCAAGCCTTGCAACAAGGTTTGTTAAGTTCCATTTAAATTAATACTCACATAACTAGCATGCCTCCTTAGGATAAGGCAAATGTTTTTGAACACCACCTTGAATAAGCAGTCTTGGGTATTACCACAACACAACGGTGAAGTAATTATGTTAGTAAAACGAAATTACCTTCTCGGTAACGTTTATATGGTAACACCATTACATTAATTTCCTAACAGTAACGGCTTATTCCATTTCAAGACAGTCTTTTTTTATTCGCCTCTATCTTTTCTCTAATTTTTCAGCTCCATCTTTTCAGTAATACTAATAGTAATAGAGAATTTATACAGATGTCAAAGCAGACTTTTGCACCAATAATGGGTGACTGTTGTTAATACTGTTGAAATGTGTTTCTCTGTGCAGTCCAATTCCAAAATGTCAACTTGGCAACATTGGGTCCACCCGGACTAGTGACTCTTCAACATCACCAGCCAATCCAGCAGGAGCTTGTGCAACAGTCTGGAATGGCAGGGATAGTTACCTCGTTACCGGTTGTCACAAATGCAATCTTCACCAATCAGATACCGCAACAAGGTAGTCCTATGTCTCACAATGCTAACTTTAAGTGATAGGTAGGCCTAGGTACATTTTGTATTCAGTATTCATTCTGGGCTTTTTGATTTGATATTGATTGATCTCTAATCATAGGGCTAAGTGTTAATTTGCTGCAATTTATAGGCCTAAAATAACAGCTTTTGATACCTACAATCCTTTTAAGCTGATAGGATTATCTACGAATTATCTACGTGGTGGCTCATATGGTTTGGGCACAGGTCCTAATGTCGCTGGGTACACGGGAAAGTTGGAAAAGTAAAAAGCAAGAAGTGACTATTACTAGCCTAGTAGAGATAGGGTGTAGCTTACGAGACATTTTGGGTTGTCGTCACACGAAGAAGGTGTGAAGTCTTCCCAAATGTTGGACAATGTTAAACAACAGGGCCCGGATTCACAAAAAGTCTTAACTTAGGCCTGGCCTAACTTTAGGACACTAGATTATGGCCATTGGCTGATACGGACCTGCACATACCCTCGACTCAACGTTTCTAAGAAACCCTAGTAAATAACAAACACTTGAGACCAAAATTTAGGCCCTGTTTGAGTTGGTCTTATCTTTTTTCAAAGATGGTGGCAATACGTCTATGACTTCAAAGTGTGAACGTAAATAGATATCGTTTACTTACCTTGACGTACGGTATGCATTTGTCTGTTTTAAAAGTGTGGAAGTATAGGTAGCTTTCAATAGACGTCATGTGGCGGCCATTATGAGGTACTCATTGCTTGTTTACATTCGTTCTGTCAACAGAAGACACACAGGTTTTCAAGGAAATATCACAGTTTTAAGCCGTATAGATTGATGTGTGCAGGTAAAAGTTCAAGAAAATGATAACACATGAAAAAGATTGTCTTCAAACAGAGTTTACGCGTTCTTAATTTGTTTTCAGTCATAATACGGAACCTTTGTTTGAAAACAGTTGATGTGTCAGTCAAAGGACATCTGCAATTTTGCAACAATGCAGTTTCGGAAGAACGTAAACAAATGTTTACAGAGTACCTCAGTATGGCTACCGTGCGATACCGGAAATGACGTTATTGCAAGCTCCCTATAAGAAAACATAACACTTAACTTTAAAACACCGCCTTGGAATATTTCAAGTTCGTTGTGATTTCCACGAAAGTAGCTATCAATTGGGCTGTGTAGTAGGCCTATCATGGATTTATAATAGCACATATGGTACAGTAGACTTAGGACCTGTGCTAAGTTAAGACTTTGTGAATCCGGCCACAGAAAAGCAATAAAGTCTTTGAAGAGTTGATGGATTGGTCTGTTGATATGGCCATTGACTCATGTATGAATTTGAAGAATGAATGATTAATTTGTTTCAGTATCTCAACTATCTGGTCCACCTCCTCCACTTCTGGGGGTGCCACCTCCCATGCTGGGGCAACAACAGCAGTTATTGCAGCAACAACAACAACAACAACTGCTTCAACAACAACACCTACAACAGCAGGTGCAACTTCCACCCCCAGGCTTACACATCCCGACACATACTGGGCCGTTGGTGCCTCAACAACAGCAGCAGCAACAACAACAGCAACAACAGCACTTGCAGGTAAGGCTTGCCTGCAAACTATGCATGCAAAAGGTTGCTGCATCATCAGATAAGATGAAAATCTAAGTTATTAAATTTGGGGTTTCACTTTATATATATCTATGAACAGTTTTTATTTATCTAGGTCACACCTAAGTTTGATACCTCTTGCCCTTATACTTGAATGTCTTGTGTGTGTACAGGCCCTGTTGCAGCAACAACACCAACAGCAGTTGCAGCAACAACAGCATCAACAGATCCCACAACAGCAGCTACAGCACCAACAGCTGCCGACTCAGATCCTACTGCAACAACCACCCCCTACGCAAAGCCAACAGCACCAGGGAGTCAATGTGCTGACCTCCCTTGGACAAATGGTGATGGTTACCCAGGCCCAGGCAAACCAACAGCCCACACTGCACCAGACCATGGCTCAGAGTATGTTCCAACTCTTTGGTTTACTTCTTGTACTGTGGCTGGACATGATATATATATAAACTTGTAATTTTATTTTCTACTAGCAGGACATAGGCCTACAAATGAATGAAATAAAAAAAGTTAGTATTCAGTAGGGATCAACATCGATAAAATAAAAACTATCGATAATCGAAAAGATGACTGCATTATCGATCGATAATATCGAACGATAATAAATTTACAAAATTGTAGTAATCTTTTACAGTTTCAGTGATATGTCGCCTAATCGAGCACATAAGGATATGGCAACATTACTTGGACACATCTGACGTGACACTGCTGAGAGTATAATCACATTTTACGAGGCCCGAGGCCTAGTATTTTGGCAGTATCTTTGAGTATTTCAATACTAGAAAGGTCCGAGAAGAACGAAATAATGCTTTACGAACCCGCTTTTTTAGAAATCAGACCATTCGATAATATTTGTATTATCGATTATCGAAATTTTATTGCATATCGAATATCGAACGATAATATCGATTATCGTGTGCATCCCTAGTATTCAGCTACCATAGCTTGTCATGTTTTATTGCATTATTGCTAAAAGCTAGGGATAGGCTGATCCTGATTCTGGCGATCATCTTGGAAGATTTTGCCGATTTTATCGTGTTTTTCTTGATTAGGCTTAGGCATATTGAATGCGTTGTCCACTGCTTGCGAAGCCCATACATTAGGATTGACATTTGTATATCCTGCATTAGCAATAAAGTTTTATGTCCATAGGCCTAAGTTTTAAAAAAAATATAGCATAGGCCTACATGTTTTAAGCTAAACCTTACAAAATTCGGCAAATAAATGAGAGATCTAGCCCAGACACGGTCATTTCATCTACCGGTACCATCATAATGTATCATCACTGACGAGACGTAAATTACTATTGGCATAAAGAGTTACCGCCTAAAAATTCTTAAAAATGTTATTGGTCAGGATTGAAACATGTAGGGTAGGTCAATCCAAAGAGCCGAATCAAAAAACTATCCACCGAACAAGAACACTTGTCAACTGTCCATCTATGGTGAGTGCTGGGTAGGCCTAGTACTGTAGAAAGTCTAATTATTTGTTGGATGTCTTCTTCTCTTGTTACAGTTGGCAGCCAGCACGGCCAATCGCCACAAGGGTACGTGATTGCCGGCCAGCAAATGTACGCTCCCCAGTCTGCGTTGTTGCAACAGCCACCGCCCACTTCTGCTGGACATGCACTGCAACCGCAATCGCAGCAGATGTCTCATCCAGAATCTCAGCAGGGCGCTGGCAACGTTCAGCAGCAACCGCAACAACAACAACAACCAGGCTTCATGAGTGCACCCCCAGGCAGCCAAAATGTACCCATCTCGTACACCTACCAGGTTTGTTGGTACTGCATACATTCTGAAGCGGCAAAACTGACTTGAATCGATTCCAAAGAAATTGTTGCAATACTACTGTGTTTACCTAGAGCTGGCTGGAATGCTGTAAAAACTATTAAAATCCTTTTGGAAAACTGCAGCCCGAATGCGTTGGGCTGTTTCAAAAGAGTAATAATAATAATAAGACGGCAAAACTGACTTGAATCGATTCCAAAGAAATTGTTGCAATACTACTGTGTTTACCTAGAGCTGGCTGGAATGCTGTAAAAACTATTAAAATCCTTTTGGAAAACTGCAGCCCGAATGCGTTGGGCTGTTTCAAAAGAGTAATAATAATAATAAGACGACGAATGTTTTCTGAAAAGCTATGACAATGAGATTTTTATCAACAGCAGCAGGCTACTGCGCGAATCATCAACAATAAGTCAATAACACATGAAAATACCACACCAATACTTGCACATTTGAAATTAATTATCAGTGAAATATTTTTTTATTTTTCTACATCGATGCATGAATGGCATAAACAAAATTTTTAAATTACACCTTATTAATTAATACTGTATTCTTTTCAGTTTATGCAAAATGCTGCTCCTCCAGTCACAACTTTCTCAACATTTGGACGTCCAGAACAGCAGCAACAAGCCCCAGGGGCCCAGACCCCTCAGTGGCAACCGGGAGCACCCCCTCCGGTTAATCAACCTCCGCCTAACCAAGTATCTCTGAATCAGATGACTCAGAGCTCCGGTGTGCCAAACCAGCAGCAAGGACAACCTCCAACCATGAATCAGGCGACTCCAAATCACCAGGGCCAGCCTCCAAATCAAGGTAGCCTAACACAATGGCCTTACTGGGTACCTAGTGTTAGCTGAAAAACTTCCATCTAGGGGATAAACTTGCTTGCTATACGCATACTCTGGATTGATTCAATAGTTTATTCTAAGTTTTAAATAACTTCAGTTTTGGGGAAAAGACAAATGAAGAACGAGAATGGGATTCAATTAAGGCTGTGCGAACCGGTTCAAATTTCGAACCCAACTCGAACCTCTCGCCATATACGGTTCAAATTCAAACGTTGGCAACACTAGTTAAGAGTTCGACTCGACAACTTGCGATATAAATTTTAATTCGATATATCGATTATCGCACAGTCAACATGCGCCGACTGCAGTCACGCAGTGTAGGCCTATTTTGCAACGAAAGCAACTTCGCCATCTGCCGTGTTATCACAAGGCTGTCACATGATTTTCACAATTTGAAGTTCGCATTATTATTTTAAGGTGAAGCGACACAAGTGCGTCGAGAAAACATGACTTTGTGACATACATGTGACTTTGCAGAGGAAGAAGCGGAGTATAATAACCAACAAGATTCTAGGCCTAGACCTAGGCTACTATGTTTAAACTTTAAACCTAGGCCTACTATTGAAACTGAACCGGTGTTCAACGAATTAATTTCACAAAACTAAAGTAGGGCAGACTGTATCTTTAGAGTTTAGACCTCTACCTCTAGAACACAGTGGAACATTATAATAAATATGTGCTGTGAGTAGTTACTCAGTGGATCTACTCAGTCAAGTGTACATTTTGATACACTTTGACAGGCTTTCAATAAAAACAAGACTGCCATGTTGCTTACAGCTTGCTGGATTTTGACAAGTTCCTGTAAACTTCTTGGAATTTTGGCACTCTCATTGGCTACACAATAACAATCGCTGAATTTATGGGGTGTGCAAACCTTGATTTTTTTTTCGAACCAAACCTCGAACCAAACCTTGAACCTAAAACCGAACCAAACCTAGGAATATTATTTATTTTCAAGTTCAAGCTCATTGTTAGGCCCAGTGGCAGTGCTAGGCCTAGCCTAGGGGGCCTAGTGGGTGTCTGTGTAAATTCATGTATAGCCCCACTGCTAGACTCATCAGATTCACTTCTTTCGGGGCCTATAGGCGTAGGCCACAAGTGTTTGAAAAAAGGCTGTAGGCCTATGTCTAGACGGGCCAGGCCTAGGGCTAGGTCCACTGGAACAGCTGGGGCCTGGTGTAGGCCTAGGCCTAGGCTCACTTTCTTCAACATCGTCCTCTAATTCTTCTGCAGCAAGATTTACCAAATGGCAAATATGAAATAATGCTCATGTTCACCTTTACGTCGGTTCAGTTTGTAAACAACAAAAATACAAGTCTGCATAGGCCAAGCCAAAGTGTTCACACTGTCATCATTTTTCACGCGAGAAACGACGGAAGCCTAAAGTTTCCAAACGTTTTACGACTATCGATATGGCGATACAGTCGAACAATCGAATTCATGAAAATATTGCACGGAAACGAGCCAATCACAGACTAGCGCTAGAGAGCGCATGCGTGATACCTGGTGCGCTCTATCGGCCATTGTTGAAACTCGTCCTATAGGGCGCGGGATGTTCAAAAGAGCTGAAATAGCATTGGAAATACCAAGTCCGGGAAGGTTAAAAAATAGTTTGAAATTCGAACCGATTTTTGTCGAACTCGAACCTTCACGAAAGTTCGAGTTCGGTTCGAAATTGAACCGGTTCGCACAGCCCTACTGAATTTTCAACGTTATTGACCAAAGTTACATGATCACAGTACAGCAGAAGCAGTGGGTCTATTGGCTCATTTTTCGCGAACTGGAGATTCGTCTGTTTGTTCGTAAGCCTACTGTAGAAGCATGTTTAAAAATTTGGTTCTGATTTATGCAAACTTTTTTTGGGGAAAAAATGCAACTTAAGCTTAGCTGCAAAGTAGATTCGGTTCAAGGTTCGAGTTCAAGGTTTTTCTAAAGGTTTGGTTCGAAGAATAAATCCAGGTTCGCACAGCCCTAGATTCAATTGACTTCTCGGTCTCGATTTCGAGATCTTGCACCCCCCTCCTAAAATTGAGTAAAAACATTCATTAATGGTATAATTTTGCCCACTGAAAATTACTTCCTGTAGGCCCTAACCGAGTGAGTAGACAATAATTAGGTATGCATTTATTTTATTTAAATAATTAACGTGTTGCAAAGAGGCTGAATCATGAATTTTCATTTGATAGCTAGGTCCCACGAGGGGTCAAGGAAGAATGACTATTACACATTCAAATTCATTGTCTATGATTCTAGGGCCTCCAAACCAAGGACCTCCAATGAATCAGGGTCCTCCAAATCAAGGACCTCCAATGAATCAGGGCCCTCCAAATCAAGGACCTCCAATGAATCAGGGCCCTCCAAATCAAGGACCCCCAATGAATCAGGGCCCTCCAAGTCAAGGACCTCCAATGAATCAGGGCCCTCCAAATCAAGGACCTCCAATGAATCAGGGCCCTCCAAATCAAGGACCTCCAATGAATCAGGGAGCTCCAAACCAAGGATCTCCAATGAATCAGGGCCCTCCAAACCAAGGGCCTCCAATGAATCAGGGTCCACCTAATCAGCAACAACCAGGACAATTTCAGCAAGGCCAGTCAATGCAGGGGCAGAACCAAGGACCACCTGAGATGAAGGGCCAAGGACAGGCCATTCAACAACAAGCACAGCAACAACTACAACAACAGCAACAGATGCAACAACAACAGCAACAACAACAACAGCAGCAGCAGCCACAGCCGCTCTTGGGGAAACCAGGCAACAAGCGACGCTTCACTGAAGAGCGGGAGGAACTCCAGGTAAAGTGTCAGATTGCCTCGATTCATGTATGTCTAGTAGGGGTGTGCGAGAAGGGATTTTTCAGGCTCGAGACGAGAAGGAGAATTTGTTTACATTAAATTTGAGAATCGAGACGAGATCGAGAAATTTTCGGGTGAATAAAATTCTTGCATTGTGTAATGTGTAGAAATCACATTAATTAGACAACTTCATTGACTTTGAATGCAAGTAAGACCACAATTGTATTCCTTTAAATGATTTAAATTAGGCTGCTATTTATGCAAATAAAGGTTATTGATACTAATAATTAGGGTAATTACTAACTGCTAGTTAGTATTCTAGTAATGATTAATTAAGAAGTTGAAGACAAAAATTTAGCTTAAAAGCCATAAATGTTCAAAATATTTACTTGTAAAAGATCTCTATATATCACATGATAATATTCAAAATAAATGTTGTTAAATGTTCATATGTATGTAGATACATCATTTTGATGATGCGGGCCACGCAAAAGATCGATTATTATTGAACGAGAATGATCACGACACGGTGCGCAAAGTCGCCGGCAGAGTGCGTCACAATGCAGTGCGCAAAATCGTCGATAAGGAAGTTTTACTTTTCTACCGGCTCTGAAGTAGCGCTGCCATCTAGCGGGGATCGGGCCAACTGTTCTCGAACTAACACGGCGGGAATTCAAATTTCCCTTCCCGAGATTTTACGTTGTCTCGATTATTTTCGGGAAGAAAAAATTCTCGCGATCGAGAACGAGAAATCGATTTCTCGATCTCGTTTCGATCTTCGAATTTCGAGATCTCGCACACCCCTAATGTCTAGTTGTTCCACCTTAACGCTGTGTGAGTCCTGCGTGGACACGTGCAGCGATGCCCTAGCACAAACCTCGAGTTGCCATCTTCTGTTGTGCTCCAAGCACATGGAATGTGACCTAAAATACAATAATTCCCCAGAGAATTGTATGCCCTTTCGTTTGGGCATCGTATTTTGTCGATACAAAAACCCATGTTTAACGTGTCTTGTCTATACATGTCTTACATGTCTACGGTATCATGTCTTTTCAAGTTTACAATGTGTTCGGCGTATTTTCGGCATGTATTTTTGTATTTTTGCTTTCTTGCACGTACATTTTGTGTACATGCATTGTATTAAATGAAATGAAGCTATTTCACACTTAGCTCAGGGCAGCTTGAAAATCTCAAGACTTGCCCATGGCTAAAAGATGCGTATGTCTAAACGCCAGCTCACCTTATATGGATAACCTGTTGACCACCTTGCTCATACCAGTGAACCTCTCTTTGTGCAGGCTGGTCGAGGGATGGGCCCACCCTCTCTGAACATAGCACAGGCGCCACGTCAGGGAGTGGGGTAAGTTATTTTCTTCATTATTTTATTCTGGGTAAGATTTTTTAATTTTTATTAATTATCCTTGTATGTGCTCACAGTTGACGTTTTCTGAGGGGAAGAGATGCACTTTGTGTTTATTGAGAATTATACAGTGCCACAGAAAACTTCAACTGCCATTTATGTAGATGTACACTGGCAACAAAAGTAAATCTAGCATTATGATGGAAACATTTCTTTACTGTTATGCACACTTGTTATCTAATATATCTGCCAAGTAATGTTATTATTATTATTAAATAGCACTTTGTTAATACATTCAAACGGTGCACGTTTACTCGTTGCTCTTCTATGATTGTGACTTTATGATTCATAGATTGGATTGAGACAGAAAATAACAAGGAAGTTAGAGTAAAGTAAGTTTCTGTCCCACCCTTCATTTATATGTTGCCAGCTGTACTTGTTATAGGCCTACCCTATACTTCGTCTTTGTCGGAAATAAATCAATGACGATTATTGGCTGAATGTAGTTAAATACTAAATATGTAGGCCCTACTTACATACCTACTAGTTAATTATGTCCCTGTATATAGGTTATAGGACCATATAGTGGTAGCTAATGAATAAATACTACTAAACTACATAGTGAAAGTTCAAGTAAATAAGGTTCCTCTTAAATGTATCGACGGTAAATCAATTAGGTTATTCATGTTATGAAGAGGTGATAAATAAGGCGGGAACAATGTTTTCACCATCTAATAACAAATTTTATTCTACCACTTTTGCAAAAAATGTTAGTAGGCCTACGTAGTAGCCTATAGTCATAAGTTGTTTCTGGTACAATTTAAATCAAACTCCAAGTAAGTAGGCCTACGTAGTAGCCTATAGTCATAAGTTGTTTCTGGTACAATTTAAATCAAACTCCAAGTAACCAATAATTTGTAGTTTGTTGGTAAATGTAATTTCGTAATTTTTATATAGTGGAACGTTGTTTATACGTTTTTGATAGTTGTTGACTTAAAGGGGTTCTCACCCGCTAGATTTATTTTTTACCATATGATCTACTCCACCACACCAATCGATAATGAACCATTACAACTCGTAAGTTGAAACCTGTGAATTGTTATTAATTAATTAAATTTCTGGTTAACTGCCGCGGCGACTGTTGGTGTCAGCCGGCTTTTGGTGCGAGTGTACTCGAAGCGATATATCTAGACGGCCTTGGTGTACTCCATTCGACACCGCATACAGACCGCGTTCATTGTGCATGCGTTGACTATTTCCCCTCCCAATACTACTCTCTCTCTCTCTCTCTCTCTCGCTTGGCTTACTTGACACCAACTCGACAGTCGACACCCGCCGACTCGACGTGCACAGCAACGCACAACAACGCTCAAAACGAAATGGAGCACCCGATTACACATCTTTATTTTGTACCTGAACGGAAGCTCCGATTACAAAACCAAAATATACGAAATACGCAGAAAAGAAAGACGCAGCGAAAAGTATTACATCATTTTTTTTTTGGAGTAGAATCCTCCAAGGTCCCAAGGCATACAGGTCGTCCCAATGCTATTTCTTATGGGAGATTTTCGCCGATGGGACCTAGCTCGAAAATCACTAACTTTGATATTTTTTTCCCGGGTTATGGTGAACCCGATTTTTTGTCTTTTAGTCGCTAATTTCATAGCTAATTAGCCTTAGTTAAACATATTTTTTTGGTGTAGCGGGTGAGAACCCCTTTAAAAAAAGCATACATTCCAAATATCATTTACAATTTGTCCAGAGAAATGGCTAGTGGACCAGAAGTTACAATAGTGATAAAATATATTAGGCCTACAGCAGGGTTAACCTAAATTTATTAAGTAGGCCTATTTACCTATCTTTCACTGCAACTTTACTAAACTTTTTTCTTGTCTATCTTCTCAATTAGCATGTAGCATAATTAACAAAATAACAAAATGTGTAAGGCCTGCTATTATGAGGCCCGCTAAATGTTTAGTCCCGGACAAACTTGTTTTCTCATTGGACACCATGCTTCTAATTGGTGGTTGCCATTGTGAAAACAAGTGAAGTTCTACTAAATGTTTTCCGGGCCTAAATTAGCTTTATTTAGCGTAGTAAAAAGAAACATGCCATACCATAGGTACTTTTGTATTCAAATAGAAGAGTTTACTCCACCTTTTGAAAATCTTGCCTTCTAATTGGTCCAGTTAAACTATTGTAGGTAGCCTAAATCCATAACTAAATTATTAATATTCCCTGTTATATTTTAAATACAGTAGGCCTACCATACCTGATAAAAATATGAGAAATTATGATGACATATTGTAACCCATGTTTTAATGGTTCCCAAATCACAATCGTATTAATACATTGTAGTCCAATGTTCTTTTCCATTTTTTACTCTTGCTTATAGCAATCTCAGCTCAAATCAGTCGAGTACAACATAATTTTGGTGATTTGCTAACTTGAAACGATTGTTGCAGAAAAGTGTGGCAGTAAATCTACTGAGAACCAATTTGATGTCGCTATTCTAACTTGGGAAATTGGATTCTTGATTAACACTTGAGGGGAAAAAACATGCAGATTTTGCTACACTGCAGTACTTGCATTAAAACAAGTACTAGTTATGTACGTTGATTCTATCAGGCATTTAGAGAAAAATCGCCTGGAGACTTCTGCTGGAAACATGTGCTAAACTAAACATAATATATTTCTTAACCTTAACCTCTTAATTAAGGGATTTCCTTGATAATTCTACAAGTTCTTCACCTGCCACGGGTCTCCAGTGAGCTGTCAAGGCAACATCTAATGATTAATTAATCATTACACACGTGAATGTTGCTCTTGACTTATGTTATGTTGGTATTGTACTACTGTACTGTATTAGATTGTAGATAGGCCTACACATGTTGACCAAGATATGTAACTCCTGCTGTCATTACATGCAATCCAATAATGTGGTTCTCTTTTGAGCCGTCAACCGTGGATTATGCTTTAAAAAATGTGCCATATTTTACATTAAATAATAATGTTATTTTTAATGTTTATTAATGTTGCTAATGTTTCTTTTGGGTTACATGGGTGGTTGCATACCAGTACCTTATTTTTTTAACCACCAAAATAGTTGAAAATGTCACACGCAGTAACAATCAAGAACACGGGCATTTTGAAATGTAACAAGAATATAGTACGTACAACGTGCAATCAAGAAATAGACATGCAATTTAACTGCCATTGTATTGAGCATAGGTCGTCGTAGATACAAATCCATTGCAGTTACGTATCTTGGTTCACCTGTATATCTGTGACTATATTAAGTTCCTATTTTATCATATAAATAAAAAAATATCTAGAAATAACTGGACCATACTTGTTGAAAGATCAACATTGCCGATAGATGTGTCAAAGAGAGCAAAGAACAAGATAAACATGGAGGGGGGGGGGGGGGGGGCATTTATAACTTGCTACGTACCTATTTTTACAAAGTTGTAGATTATTCAGTCAAATGTTAATTACTACTACGTACCTAATAAATAATAATTATTATTGTTTTAAAATAGTCTTTACAAGCTAAGTTGGATATTTGGCGCTTTCTATTAAAAAAATTAACTTGTACAGTATGCTACACTTGCAACATCTTATTTTTCCATAAAATACCATTCTGGCATCTTGGAATTTTCCAAACATGATTAAACTGTGTAGACCTATAAAAATACATTAGGCCTAGTCTTTGGACAGCTTTCAACTAAACTTAACCTTTGGTACCAATGAAAGTGTGGAATTTATATTTTTCATCGTCATTCAACCAAACTTTAATTTACTTTACCAGTCTTTTGATGAAATATAACAAAATGGGAAGTAGTCCTACATGTATTATCTTGACTATCTATAGTTATAATTAAAGTACCCTTTATAAGTTTATGGCATATTTTTTTTTTGATTTTGCACTTTCAATATTCATTAGGGATGTCAACGATTACGATTAAATCGATTCGATTAATCGATTATTAATCGAAAACGATTAATCGATTATTTAAAAAAAAATCGATTTTAAATTTTCGCGCTTTTTTAAATTTAGTTCTCAAGATCTGCCGCCTATTCGAGCGCGAGCGCTAGCGCTAGCATCGCTATTGCTCAGTTTCATTTACAGTAGGCCTAGGCCTAGGCCTAAGAACAGCAACAGCATAACTTTGCGTCATAATTTGAGCCGAATTTCCAGTCATATTTTGAATAGCTGTGTCTAGTTGCCTACCCTAGACCCAGCATGTTTGTTCACAAATAACAAGAGAAGTAAGGTTAGAAAAGTCGCTACAATTTTTAGTTCACATCACGTAAATTTTAATTACGCTGCACATGAAAATAATAATATTACGACGCATATTCAGCATACTTAATTACTTATTGGTTAAAAAAAAACGGGAAGTGAATAACTATAGCCCTTCAGGCCTAGCTAGGACAGAAATTATCGTTGAAATCTTGGACAGAACATAACAAAAATACTCCGTGACGTCAAATATATCGATAGTCGAAAAGAAGTCGAATTGCGAACTCGTGGCTTGCGCGGGCAATTCAAACTAACCGAAACCAGACCGAAGTTTGGAAGAAACTTGCTACTATACCGACATTTAACAAAACGATTAAAATCGATTAATAATCGATTATGGAGGTGAAAGTGGATTCGATTATCGATTATAATAATTTAATCGTTTGACATCCCTAATATTCATTGATTTAGGCCTACCATCCATTGTGCAATAACACTGGTACTAATAGTTTTATTGACCAAAATGAGCTTCTGCTCTTTACAATGGCAATGTATTTAGATGTATCTACTACCAACACATTAAGTAGGTAGTTAGTTATTTCTTAAAAAATATACAATACACTCGTGATAACATAAAATAAATTCTTCTTTAGAAATCTTAAGTTTTGATAACAGATGTGCACACACAGTGTAACAAATGGGAATGCACAAATGCAAAAATTGACACTGTAACCAACCAACTAGGTACGCTACGTAGTAGAATAGGGTTTCCGCGATAAACACGTTGATAAAAAAGAAAACATAAGCAAGGAATTCAGATGTGATGACTATTGATTTGTAGTTGCATGGAGTAACAAACCAAATTGAAAACGTGAACACTTCAGGTCATGGTATAGGGTCTATACCCTTAATGTCTACAAACTGCCTCACTAGGCTATGATAATCAATCCTGCATCAAACTTAGGTTTGACCAAGGTTATCGACTTATCGTTTCTATATCTATTCTCTCCCTTGTGGCATAAGCTTTTTGTCCAAAGATGCCATCTCGTACAGGTACTAGAAATAGAAAGCTGAACAACCCCCCTGAAGATAATTGTAATGAAAGTCCTAAACCTGTGCGTGTTTATCGCGGAAACCCTATTCTACTACGTAGCGTACCTAGTTGGTTGGTTACAGTGTCAATTTTTGCATTTGTGCATTCCCATTTGTTACACTGTGTGTGCACATCTGTTATCAAAACTTAAGATTTCTAAAGAAGAATTTATTTTAGTGGTATTGGAAATGCTCTGGAACTAATTAATTAGGACATTTTAAGAAAACACTAAAATAAATGTTATAAACTTTACTTTACTAAATATATGTTACAATTAGTGGCATGGTATAAAAGCTAAACGGATCTTGACTAAAAGTAAAGATTAAAGAAAAGATGAAAGACTAAAGACGATATGTATGATGTGTATGGCAAATTCTTCATTCTTCTTCATAATAGATTGCCATCATGCATGTTGTTAGGTTATACACCATTTACATCTATGATTCGGTACTGTACCTAGTCAGAAATCATAACCATAGTTGATATTCTATATTTGCAGCAGAGTCTGACCGATTTAATATACTGTACATACGTGGTAGTTTTTAATGGTAGGGAAGTGAGGAGAAGAAACCTGACACTACAACTAGTGCCTTCTCCAAAATGCCACTAAGCTGTATCATTTCTCCATTGTAGCTTTAACTTTGAACAATTCATGTATTGAACAATTGACAGCTAATCAGTAATCAGAATCATCTTAGGTTTGTTTTTTGTCCTGCACTTTCATGCGGTTCAGCTTTACGGTGTAGGCTGGAAATAGGCAGTAGTGCAAGTGCAAGGCATATGCGCAGGTTGCACTGAAGGAAGACAAAAAACACCCCGGTGTAGTAACGGCTAATGTGTGAATTTAAATTTGATAACGTCTTCCACAATAGTTTGAAATTTATAACATCGAATCTCAACTAAATAATTATTCTTAACGTAAATAGCAGTCGATGTATCTACTTAAAATAACAACCACATGTTAATTCAAGTTGCCGCCAGATTTTCTTACACTGCACTGCTACACCACCTCGGTAGCCAGGTGCTGTAAAGCTGCACGGAACAAATAAACGCGCTGGGTGTAACACCAGCCGGACAGAAAAACATGTTAGTGCTACACTGCCTGTACTAGTACAAACAGTACAGGACAAATAAACAAATCTCTTGACTCTAATTTACTCCGTTGCCATCACAATTACTGCAAAACTGTAATAAACTTGCAGTGCGGTTTGCTGTTTTAGATGGGTTACGGAAAGAATAGGTAGAGTTTTAGAGTGAAGATGGAGGGGTAGAGTATAAAAGAATAACTTTGTTAGTATATGGTTGGATTTGAATTAAGGATTAAGCGGATTATTCAACAGTTCTCAATGTTGGTGTATAGATTTTCGTGCGACTAGTAATATAATTTCAAAAGTCAAAACCACTAGTTCCTTTTCTATTACAGTGGAGCATCAATTATACGTTTCGTACTTATACGTTTTTCGTATTTATACGTGATTTCCATATGGTCCCGGCCATTTCCCATAAGAATTAATGTTAAAATAATTTAATTATACGTTATTTGGTTATACGTTATTCTCGGTTATACGCGACAGAAATTGTTCCCCCCAGACATCTTGGTAGCGATTATACGCTAATTGGTTTTATTTGTCATCCGAAATCACTTCCTGGAAGCGCAAGCTTTATCTCGTTCGGGATATGCAGCTGTGAATGCGCGAGAATGGAATGTTGTTATTGTCAAGCGGTCACCCCACCTCGCCCCCCTCCCCTCCTCCCATTCGCTACCCTTGCTCACGTCCGGCTCTTGGCAGGTAGCCCAAGCCCCGAGGCATCGTATAGCGCCAGCCCCTCACCCCTCCCACCATACTACGTTTCACAGACCGTCTGTCTGTCCATGCAGATTGTTCCAAGTTTGTTGGTGTTTTTAAATTGATACCACGTGTTCATAATGGCTTGTTTTGTCGATTTGTTGTTTTATTACTATCCTCTGATTTTATAGTAACATTTCACGTATTGATCTGATCGTTTCTTCAATTTGTTGATTTAAAATAATTATCCGTGCCCCTGACCTTGCCGACGTAATAGGCCTGCGGGCCGATTGCGGGCGCTGTGTGATACATCCCTCGCGCTCGCTGAGCCGACAGCTGCCGCCAGCCCGTGATAGCGGTCTCCCGGTGACGCGCGGCCGTACAGTCGCGTCCAAAAAACACTTACGTAGCGGTTGCTGAAACTTGTTTCCGCGTTGACATTTATAACCGAAAAACGATTAATCGAGGTAAATATTAATGGGACGGGAAAAATAAAGCGATCGATGCTGAAAAACGGTACGGCGAGCAACGATATTTGGAATAAAATGAAGTGATATCTAAATATCACTTTCGGTCGGGACTATTCGAAATAAAGACGACGATTTTCACGACAGAACATGTAAAATATATATTTAGGCCTAAGCACCATTTCAACCCCCCCCCCCCCCCCCCCCCGCGCGCTAGAACACACCGTGAAGGGAATTTTTGTACTGCAGAAAGAGGAGACTGCCGAGTCACTATTTCCACTCATTGCAAACCAAAACAAATGCAATTTTAGTTATACGTTTTTTGTACTTATACGTTTTTTTCGGTTTGGCCCTTGGAAAACGTATAATTGATGCTCCACTGTAGATGATAAAATGTGAAGTTTTCCTTTACCACCAAGTTACCAAGTTACCACTTTTGATTATGCAACATCCAATTACATTTCAAAATTAGTATACAAAATTTCACTCGTAGTAGGTACTACTAGTGACATGTCCCCCCATAGACGAGTGACCAACTAGCAATCAGTGTTTGAAATTGGGGCTTGTTGGTTGATTAATTTTCTATTCTTGTTCAATAGTATCACCATTTACTCATGAGATCATTTCACACCACGTATATTTTGTAAGGTATAAATAAAATAAAATTTAACTTTTTGGTCAGTAGTGTATTCGTCAAATTAGGCTACAACATGACCAAAATTACTTTTTGTTGGTGCATGTGTCTAGCTAGTACTTTGTGATACTTCCCACAGTTAGGATCTCGATTTCTTATACACCTACTACAAATTTCCTTTTGTGGTCACCATTTGCCAGTGCTTAATACTGGTCTGATAATTGTTAATAAGTATCAGATGTAAAGCAAATTCACACTTATAATAATTAATGCATGGATGAGTTGTAAAGCCCAATAACAAAAAATACATACATGTATTTTTGTTATTAGGCATACATGTACTACAAAAATCATTGGTATGGTCTACCATTTGTCAAATACCCAAGTTAGTACTATGTGTATTTTTGAAATGTACTTTTGGTACAAGTAAATATTTTATTTATTTATTTTTAAATGTACTTATATATTTATTTGCATTGCCCATAATGCCTTATTTAAAATTTGTGAAATGAAGGGTATAAAAAATATTTCAATCATTTTTTATTGTTCAGTGTTCTCTTTTTGGTAGTAGTTTGTACTTTGTTTTGGTATTGTGTTATCTTAATTCCAATTTTGTAAATGTAAATACTATAGCCATATGCTGTAAAAACACTTTTTCCAATGAAACCCTTTGAAATTTACTTTAGAAACGGGCGGAGAATAGTGGGAAAGTTTTGTTTTAGCTTCAGTTTTCAACTTATTCTCTAGAAATAAGCATCGAAATACGTTAATTGTTGTAAGTTGTTAATTCACCGAAAATTGTTGGGTGGTAGTAGAATTATATCTAGGAAATGATGATTTATTTATTATTTATTTAATAGATTTCTGACAATTAAGTATAATAATAACCTAACATGCAAGGCTTGCTACCTTGCTAGGTTCAGCGAATTTTACATTAAATGTATTAAGGGGATTATGCAAGTACAGTACGTAGTATGCAACAGCCATTTATTCTTTGGCAATGGAGAGTGGTTGCAAAAATAGAATTAAAGTTAAACATCAATAACTTCCCCCCTACATCGGCATTGGTTTGCTGAACCCTCCACCAGATGTCTATTTTAGTGATGCAGTTTGTTGGCTGTATTTTATTGACCTTATAGTATTACGTACACAGAAGAGATTCTAAAATATGTTTTAATTTAATGTATAGTAAAAGTGCTTGGATACAGTATGAGTCACTATCACATCACAACATTACAAGCTATTGTTAATTATAAAATAGATCATCTTTAAATTTAGAATTAATAATCTTCAAAATATATTTCTCTAGCTTTCAGAAGTTAAAAACCAAGCCAATGTTCAGCATTTGAAGCGAAGAGGAACGTGTGTTGAGACTGGTAGGCGTTTGTGAGAGCTGAAGTGTTTTAACGTTTGTATTAATGTGGTTTGATCCCTAGTGTTGAAGAGTTGATGGCTCTAAATCAGCAACAGCGTCAGCAACATCAGATTGGTGGTAATCAAGGACCACCAGCTCTGCCAGGCCGCAGCCCCGAACGGGATAAGCAACTGATGCCTCCGCCTCCCCCTCCCCTCACAGGTTGGTCAAGCCCACACCACGTTACGGATGAAACAAGCAATAAATGTTTTTTGTTTCCAAGATGTTTGCTGTAGCCGAGAGAACCTCTACCGCCTTATATCGGCCATACACGGAGATTGACAAAAGATCTAGCAGAGTTTCTTAATAATGCCGGTGCATAATGTCTACTTTTTACGGAACTGTTCGGCCGAGCATTTTCTAATACACAAATCAGGTACGAAGTATTGTATTTTTTCCCAGTAGGAAAGTCACGGTCGTGTATTTGGACTTTGAAGCATAAAAACTGTTTGATCGTTTAACTAATCTCCAGGTATGGTTTTCAGCACGTCATCTCGTCCACCTCGGTGGTCTTATGTTTGTTGTGTATACAGAGACTAGATAGGAGATCATTGGCATTGCTGTTTTGAGCTGAACTTTTTGCAAAGTTTTGGTGGTTGCCTGCTGATGTAATAAAATGCATGCACCGTCAACTTAAATTAACGTTTCAGTACATGTTGGTGTCTGCACTCAATTTATTGTAGCTGGGTGTATATCGCATATCATATAGTTTTATCTTGTTTCGTTAATTAACATAGCATTGCGTTGCGGATGAAGAATTTGCCTGTCTCAAAATTTTCATCTCAAAACAGTTAATAGATACCTTGATTAGTAATATTCTTTGCAGGGCAATATGGTGAAGTTGTGTGTGCAAAGTATATACTGTATAGTGCATGGACCTAACATGGCCCATTTGTATTCAAATTATTACTAGTATGTATTATAGTTGCTTATTCCTGTTGCAGCCAACCATGCAACAAGATAAAAAATGTTCTCCTATCTAGTACTCTTGTTTTTAGAGTGCATAAGAGGCCAGACACATGTTGGCTTAGGTAGCAATGGTTATTGGTTTAATAAAAGAACAGCACAATCTTTGCTAATTCTTTTTTTGAATCAAGGGTCAAAGTGGTGGATGGGATTTGAAGAGACAGGTGAGTAAGTAAATTATTGTTTTTAGTTTTAGTAACTGAAGCTATGATTGAAGCTCGAGCTGAAGAACACTGCGTAATAATTTATTTTCAGTGAGAAATAATGCTATGGACTAAAAGTAATAATGACACTTTTTTACAATTAGGAGTTTTTCAGCATCCAGCATGAAATGTGCATTGTTTTATGGTAAATTAAAACTATTTGGACACCCAGGACTGGAATTGCAGATCCGATCAATTCGATGATGTCAAGTGTCAACAACACAGTTAATAACTTATTATTTGTATTTACGTACCTATTTCAGTGAACCTCCGAACGGCTGCATAGAAGTAGCCTAGCCTCGGTGTATGGAAATATCCTTGCTTTCTGTTAAAATGTGTATTTTTAATCCTATTGCCTTGAAATGTGCTGAATTTTGCTTATGGTGGCAGGTGAGAAACGTCCAGGAGAGCAGGACCTACCCCCTAAAAGGATCAAAGGACCAGGCAAGTGCTGCTTTTAAAGTCACTGAAGTGTGGTGCACACAAATGAGTTACGGATAACAAATAGTGACTAAGAGCTAATGACGAGCCGTCTCGGTTAACATAAAGTAACTAGATTAACAAACAAATTAATACAGTGACAACAGTAGCTTTATCTGATTGGTTCTGGCAAACACATCCAGTTTTAGGATGGACTAGAAACTTGGAGCTAAGGGTAGAAGTTAAATGTTAGTTTTCTTTAGCCATGGCGCTAGTCATTAGCCTGGTCACTATCTGAAGTTTCGTGAGAACACTAATACACATTTCCGTAAGTTCAACATCTAGCAAAGCTTATCGAAGTGCGGAAACCCGTCTTTAACCACCTAGTTAAAATAGTTCTGAGTAAGAAAATATTAAAACAACAAACACATTGAGCCTGGTGTTGAATTGGTCCAGGGTAGCTCTACCTGATATATGAGGCAACTAAAAATACTGACACCAGTAGTCACTAAATAATTCGAAACTAAAGGTCTATGAAAAAGATATTATCGAAATAAAAAATTTGAATTAACAGAAAGTGCCAACAATCGTGTTTTCATCAAAATATCCAGAAAATGAAATTATGACTGACACATTATATTAATATGTAAGTTTAAGTTACAACATTATTTAGGCCTAGTGTTCGATATATATTGTCCGTCATCACGTCCGAGTCCGTAATTTGAACGTTCACGATTCCCCTACCCCCCCCCCCCCCCCCCACACACACACACACAAACTAGCTGCTTTGGGGTTGAAGAATTTCAGCTGGGCTGAATGTTTACGTGCCATGTCCGCGCGTGAGAGAGATGGCATTGGCAAACGCATTTACCACGAGCAAGAGTGAAACGGGGAGGATAGCAATTGGGTAGAGCCCAAAAGGGGGTGGGGCGTGTGTTCGAACCCAAGAAAAAGCGGCCTACAGGGGAAATGGAATTGATTAGGTTCCCCGACAGGATCTTTTACGCCCCCGCTCCAGCAGAACATCTGCGTATTGGAAGGGGAAATATACAGTCCCAGACTCAGACACAGTGGTTATTAACATGGTTAATAAAACCTAGGGATGTCAAACGATTAAATTATTATAATCGATAATCGAATTCACTTTCACCTCCATAATCGATTATTAATCGATTTAAATCGTTTTGTTAAATGTCGGTATAGTAGCAAGTTTCTTCCAAACTTCGGTCTGGTTTCGGTTAGTTTGAATTGCCCGCGCAAGCCACGAGTTCGCAATTCGACTTCTTTTCGACTATCGATATATTTTACGTCACGGAGTATTTTTGTTATGTTCTGTCCAAGATTTCGACGATAATTTCTGTCCTAGCTAGGCCTGAAGGGCTATAGTTATTCACTTCCCGTTTTTTTTGAACCAATAAGTAATTAAGTATGCTGAATATGCGTCGTAATATTATTATTTTCATGTGCAGCGTAATTAAAATTTACGTGATGTGAACTAAAAATGGTAGCGACTTTTCTAACCTTACTTCTCTTGTTATTTGTGAACAAACATAACAACTCGTATTTTTATAGATCGTAGGCGTCGAATGCTGGGTCTAGGTTAGGCGACTAGACACAGCTATTCAAAATATGACTGGAAATTCGGCTCAAATTATGACGCAAAGTTATGCTGTTGCTGTTCTTAGGCTAGGCCTACTGTAATTGAAACTGAGCAATAGCGATGCTAGCGCTAGCGCTCACGCTCGAATAGGCGGCAGATCTTAAGAACTAAATTTTAAAAAGCGCGAAAATTTAAAATCGATTTTTTTTTTAAATAATTGATTAATCGTTTTCGATTAATAATCGATTAATCGAATCGATTTAATCGTAATCGTTGACATCCCTAATAAAACCGTTGATTATGAATACAAATAGATATATAATACAAATTTTTAACTAAAATAATTCAAAATAAATGCTAGCTTTCAATGTAAAATCACTAGTAATTGCTAGTAAAGTTGTTTGAATTTTGAAATTAATAAAATTCTTATTATTTTCATTCTTTAATATGTAAATGCTTATTATTAGAGGTGGACCGATACCATAGTTTGCCGATACCAATACCGATACCATTTTTTTCTAAACGATACCGATACCACTTTATTTATATAGTAGGGCCTATTCTACAACAAACACACAACCAAGAATAAAAGTGAACAACAATTTAAAATGTTATCATTTTCACGTTTTATTTTATTTAGGCGTAGGCCTACACTTGTCAGTCCACGTATGACAAATACGTAGCAATTTCTTTTAAATAGAGATTTCAGTAAAAATATTCTATTCTCTTCTCTAGACATTACTCTTTACTTTCTAGTTTCTCGTCACGATTATTCATCCACACACCAAAGTAAACACTCAACAATCACGTGTTGCGATGCGATCGCGGGACGCGGAAACGCCATCTTGGATAGGTCGAACTCGAAGTCGAAAGCGCAGGTCGATAGTCGATAAAATATAGCAACGTACTCTATCCTAGACTCAGCGCACCGCGCTCGCGCAAGTAGCGCATTCTAGCGGTAGAATTCAACACTACGTACTTGAACACGTAATAAATTGAGGAGATGGTATCCGATTAGGTATCGGAAAAATCATCCGATACCGATTCAACCGATACCAGAGGTATCGGCCGATTCTCAATATCGGTATCGGTATCGGTCCACCTCTACTTATTATCGTGTGCACACTGCACAGTGCACATGCATGATAATTGATAAGAGTTTTGATTTCGGCATTTATGTAGTATACTGTATGTGAGATTCAAACTGGTCTCTTAGTTCCCTAAGGCCCACGCCTCAACCATACGAGCCACCATGAGGTACAAATTTTGAGACTGCCAGACTAACATGGTGGTGTGCATGTTTCCAGGTTTCGAGGAAGACGGCGAGCGAGGCCCGGAACGGAACCAAGAAGAACAACAGCGCGAAGCGAGCCGCACGAACAGCAGACCCGGGGGTGGCGACTACCACCACTCGAGAAATCGGGAACAACAGCGCGAGCGTCCCTCGTTCAACCACTACTCGTCCAAGCCGCAACTCTACAACGCCAATTTACCATTCCACATGCACGGCATGAACATGTACGCCCCTCCCCCCCCGCCGCCACCTCGCGAGGGGCAGCAGCCCCTTCAGAGCCTGCTGCAAGCCCCCCCACCACCACCCCCCAGCGGCCCCCATCAACAGCAGCAGTACAACCCCCACCCGTACAACGGGCAGTCTCAGTACCAGCAGTACAACCCTTACTGGGTCATGCCGCAGTGAGGCTGTTCGCTGGACGTCTCACTCTTTCTATGGGGTTAATTATAATTAGGGATGTCAACGATTACGATTAAATCGATTCGATTAATCGATTATCAATCGAAAACGATTAATCGATTATTTAAAAAAAAAATCGATTTTAAATTTTCGCGCTTTTTTAAATTTAGTTCTCAAGATCTGCCGCCTATTCGAGCGCGAGCGCTAGCGCTAGCATCGCTATTGCTCAGTTTCATTTACAGTTGGCCTAGGTTGGGCTTATTTCTCTATGGGTTGGGCCTAGGCCTAGGCCTAAGAACAGCAACAGCATAACTTTGCGTCATAATTTGAGCCGAATTTCCAGTCATATTTTGAAATTTGAATAGCTGTGTCTAGTCGCCTACCCTAGACCCAGCATTCGACGCCTACGATCTATAAAAATACGAGTTGGTATGTTTGTTTACAAATAACAAGAGAAGTAAGGTTAGAAAAGTCGCTACGATTTTTAGTTCACATCACGTACATTTTAATTACGCTGCACATGAAAATAATATTACGACGCATATTCAGCATACTTAATTACTTATTGGTTCAAAAAAACGGGAAGTGAATTACTATAGCCCTTCAGGCCTAACTAGGACAGAAATCGTCGAAATCTTGGACAGAACATAACAAAAATACTCCGTGACGTAAAATATATCGATAGTCGAAAAGAAGTCGAATTGCGAACTCGTGGCTTGCGCGGGCAATTCAAACTAACCGAAACCAGACCGAAGTTTGGAAGAAACTTGCTACTATACCGACATTTAACAAAACGATTAAAATCGATTAATAATCGATTATGGAGGTGAAAGTGAATTCGATTATCGATTATAATAATTTAATCGTTTGACATCCCTAATTATAATGGATCATTTCATCTTTACCTTCAACAAAAAAAGTTTGAAATATATATTGAGAAGGAACTGGGTGATATATCTTCACATTCCAGATTTACTTCGGGAACCTCGATTGCTAATTGGAGTAATAAAATCTGATACTACCAAATATAGAGGAATGTAAAAATATAACCTAGTCCTACTTTATCAAAATTTTGCAAATTGAATTAACAATGAAGTAAAAGGACAAGTGGGCATTTTTGATCTTCCTGTAAATGAAGTGTAATTTACCATGTAGCAAAATAATCATTAGCCTGTGTTGGATTCACGTTGGATCAAATCCACTAGGTTGGGTTAAGATGATTGGGCTTCAAAATATTTGAACTTATCAAATTTTTGAAGCAAGAGTGTTAGACTAAACTGGGATATTGTTACTGTTAGATAGTGGATGTAATGCTGGCACTTTTTCAATTGGTTTGCGCAAATTATTTCGTGAACATTGTATTATATTGTAAATCATTCATTACACCACCTCATGAAATTTAATTCTGTTCTATAGCCTACGCATTTATATTTGAAAAATGTACATGGCAAATACAATAGCATGGTGGGCATTACTAGTACCATACCAATCTGTGCAACGTGTCCCAGAGAAATAAGTTCTGTTCGCCTAACGAGTCTGTGGTTTTGTAGTTAGTTCTATAAAACGGTAGGCTACACTACAGAGATTGTATGTGAAAACGATTTGGCATGGTAATTTTGTTTGAAATATGTATCACCATGTGATCACATATTATTTATTTGTAAACCTAATAGCTCTAGGGAAGCGACAATGGTGAAACCTTACAATAAGATATCAAAGCTTGTTTCTACATATGTGGCAAACAAAACCTGATGGATGGTCAAGTAATATTCAGAATGGTGACGGTACACCCAGTGCTCAAAGACGTAGATGAAATGGAGACGAATGCATGCAGTGTTTCAGTGTAAGGACTATACTGCACCATTGCACTACGGTACTGACACTGATCTAGTGTGATTGGGGTGTAGTCATGTTCACAAGAAAGAAAGACATAAAATATAAATGCATAAAATGAAGGTGAACAGGAAAAGCTACAAAATGGCCTTATGAAAACTTGGAAGTTTGATATATACTATTATTATATTGCTACAACAAAATCATAAAATCATGAGTTCTCCTTAGTAGGTAGTCCACCCATAAGGAAGAATATTATACTTTCTAGAATATAGTAGTAGGCCTACCAGTACTAATATATGTGAAGTGGTCAGTGATTGTTTAAATGTAAGTATGATTTATGTTAAATTGATATAATAGTACGTAATATGTTTGTGTATCATGTTATCAAAACTATGTTTGAACTAAACGGAAGTTACTGACTTTGTGAAGTGTATGTTAGTAATAAAATTTTTCTTTTATTATTTGTTGTTTCACTCGCATTTTCTCATCATGTTTATAGCAGTGGGAAAATTGTCGTATTTGACAGTGCCATCTTTCTCATATTAATTATGAAAAAGTTGTCGTTTCCCACCATTATTGACAATTATTTTAAAATTCTTACGGGAAAGTTGAAACTACTAATTTATAGAAAGAACATTTTGGACATTCATGCAAACTGTAGGCCTTTCTGGCTTCAGATCCATTTTAAGTGGTGACCATTGATACAATGTGTATGTAGAGACTGCATAATGAAGCTGAACTACGGCAAAGCCAGTTGGCTACCTCAATTTAAAAGGAGAGTGCATTGATAACTTTCCTAATACCATGTAACATCGATGGAAAAGTCATACATATAAAGAAGGCGAAGGCTTATGAAGATAGGAAGTTGAGAAGGCAATGTTATGTGTTGTAAAATGGAATTGTTGGGTTTTTGAGTTGCTATGTAAAAGAAAGAAAACAAATCAGTGTGTGTGTTGCTAGCCTTGGGGTGACAGGGGCAGGTCGGCCTGTGTGTTGAAAGTTTGTGTTGCCATATAGCTCCGGTCAGGTCAGCCTGTGAGCTGAGAGTAATATGTAGTTGGTTTTGAGTTGTGAAGGTTTTTGAAACAAACAAATATGAAATCTCAGTTGACAATAAAAAGTGAAGTGAAGCAGACGTACGGGCGAGGACCAGAACGGGAGCTGGCATAAGTCAACGAAAGTGCTTTCGTTGATAACGGCAGCTTGCGTTCGGTTGGAGAGGCAGTTCAGCAAAGAGTGAGTACAAATAATCAACTGAGATTCATTTATATTAATGTCCACCCGAATAGTTGAGCTAGGGTAGTGTGACAATTTGGCGGCCCAACGTTTGGGACTCGATATTTAACCACGACCGAGAGGAGTAGGAGCTTGTCCATAGGTGAGAGTTGTTTAGGGGAAATATAACAAAATTTTCGTGGAATCAGTGAAGTGATATTCAAGGTGGGTTGAAGTGTAAGATTTCGAGGTGGTCTGAAGTGTAGGATCGTGTGAGCGAGTGTATGATTAGAATAGGGTTGTGTAGGGTTGTAAGGCAGTAGAAAGTCTAGGGGTCTAGGGTATAAGCAGGGAGATGGAATTGGAGAATATTGGAGGAATTGGATCTGAGGAGCTGGTCGGAGGAATTGAATATGAGGAGGTGATCATGGAGGGTCCAACTGAGGATATTGATATCAAGAGTATGTTTAAAAGCTTAATGAAAGAGATAAAGAAAGGACAGAAAGGGCAGGAAGAACAAGCCAGGGTTTTGGAGGAATTAAAGAAGGATTCGGCAGAATTAAAGAGAGATATGGTTAAACGGGTAGATATGGAGAAGATGAGTGAAGACATGACCGTGGAAATGAGGATGATATTTTTGGGAAAGCAGGTGGAGGTAGGAGATGCAGGAGGTCTAGGAGACGGAGAGGATGATTTAAGGGACGTAAGAGAGGTGGAGGGTGAAGAGGTGGAGATGGTTGAGAGGCTGGTAGACAGGGTGGATGATAAGGAAGATGTGAAGATAGGTGAAGAGCAAGGAGGTGGGTTGGAGGATAGGGAAGATGTGAAGATGGTTGGGGAGCAGGGTGATGTGGTGTGTGATAGGAGAAATGTGGGTGTTGTAGGGCAGCAAGAGGACAGAGTGATTGATGAAGATGTGGGGATAGATGAGGATGACGTAGGTGATGAGGAGAATAATAATATGACTGTAGGGCAAGATAATTGGGACAATAATGAAAAAGAATGGGTTTGTTATGAAAAAAAATGGGTTAAAGGAAGAGACTGGAGGAAGTTTAGAGGTGGAACTTGTGGAAGAAAAATTCGTTGGTTGATCGACAATAGGCAACATGTGAGTTTTTTTTTTGTGATTGAAGTAATGTTTTTTGTTGTTTTATTGAAGTAATGTTTTTTTCTCTTTGAAGGTATGTTTTTTTTTAATTTTTAGGCAAGGAATTTTAAATTGGGCTAAAAAATAAAAAAAATCATGGGGGGTACATAGGGTTGTCATAAATTTTAAAACAATGTAGAATCATGGGGGGTACATAGGGTTGTCATAAATTTTAAAAACAATGTAGAATCATGGGGGGTACATAGGGTTGTCATCAGGGTTGTCATCATAAATTAAAAAAAAAACAATGTGGTTATATAGGGATGTTGTGATGAAGAGTGTTGTCAAGTAGGTCATGTTGTTGTTGTCACGTCAGAGTAATGTCAAATGGTACAGAGTGTTGTCGAGTAGGTCATGTTGTTGTTGTCATGTTATAGTGTGGTCATAAATGGTGTTTTTATAGTGTTGTCATGTTATAGTGTTGTCATAAATAGTGTTGTTATAAAATGTTGTCATGTCATATGGTAGGGTCATAATGTTGACGAGTGGTGGGATAGCTAAAAAAAAAAAAGATTTTTTCTGCACATGGTGGATTTTTTAAAGTTAAAATAAATGTTGTATTGTTGGAGATGACAGATGGGTATTGTTGATGTAGAGGTGGAATTACGTAACGGTATTGTTGGGGATTGTTGAAGGTCTTGGTTGGTTGTCAATAGGTTTTAAGGATGGAGATTTAGAAGAATTCAAGCGTTATCATTGAGGGTATTTTCCATATTCATCAAGGATTGGAAGAATATGGGAAATAGGGGGGTAATTGTAACATCGATGGAAAAGTCATACATATAAAGAAGGCGAAGGCTTATGAAGATAGGAAGTTGAGAAGGCAATGTTATGTGTTGTAAAATGGAATTGTTGGGTTTTTGAGTTGCTATGTAAAAGAAAGAAAACAAATCAGTGTGTGTGTTGCTAGCCTTGGGGTGACAGGGGCAGGTCGGCCTGTGTGTTGAAAGTTTGTGTTGCCATATAGCTCCGGTCAGGTCAGCCTGTGAGCTGAGAGTAATATGTAGTTGGTTTTGAGTTGTGAAGGTTTTTGAAACAAACAAATATGAAATCTCAGTTGACAATAAAAAGTGAAGTGAAGCAGACGTACGGGCGAGGACCAGAACGGGAGCTGGCATAAGTCAACGAAAGTGCTTTCGTTGATAACGGCAGCTTGCGTTCGGTTGGAGAGGCAGTTCAGCAAAGAGTGAGTACAAATAATCAACTGAGATTCATTTATATTAATGTCCACCCGAATAGTTGAGCTAGGGTAGTGTGACAACCAATAGCGGTTATAGTAACCTATTGTAGTTTTTGAAGATAGTTGGGTGAGTGAGTGAGGTTCATGACCATGTAAGTATTTCATTTCTAGGTTCCACAGCCCTACTGTAGTCTTGGTTTAAATTATAAACGAGTTACTTTTTACTTTTAAATAACTATGGTACTACTAATTGGCAGAAATACCATATATACATAAATACATTTCTTAACTTTTCTAGACATTGAATTCCCAAAGTAACATTTTCTAAAAAGTTGGTTCTAGTAAGTAATGTAGGCTTGTCAACATCTGAGAGATTAATATATTTTCAGTTTTTTATTTTAACTAGGATTGCAACATGTATTTGTATGTAGGTTGCCCACGCGTAATGGCAGTGCCATTATTATAGGTGTCTTTTTTTTTTAAGTGCATGTGCTAGTATATTTAATACGTATTATGCCTTCATTTCATACATTGTACGTACAAGTACAACTGATTTCATCAGTATTTTACGTACAAGTAAGTTTGTCGGCATTTTATTTCCAGCAAAAAATAACTGATCTGTAAAATGACTACACCCTCAATTTAAAAAACAAACACATGTGTTTGTATGTGAGTAAATGCGGTAGGCCTACTACCTCCCACCGTTATATTACTTGATGTAGTAATTTTATGTTTTCTATTATTTAACATGGTTTGTTCGTTTCCGTGTCCGGAACACCGTTCTAGACAGCTAATCTGACACTTTTGTGGCTTTGTCATTTTGCTAAAACTAGATCCTCGATTGTACAGGCAGAGGCAGACTAGCAGGTTCTGGGGATGGTAATGGTACTAAGCTAGTACCATTATAAATCATTAATACCATGCCCAAGACACCAGCTTTCCAAATCATATCTAAAAGGTGTATAAAGAAGGAATAACATGTATGCACCTTTGATGAACAAAGTGAGTTTGACAAGATAAATAAAACAAAAATGGCATGAGAATTATAGCTGCAGATAAACTAATCGGTCATTTTAATTTGAACATCATTTTTTAAGTTTTAAGCACCTATTTTATATACTAGATCCTGCAAATTCTTGTTTTCAGTTGAATAGTAATCGGTTGTGAAACCTGTTCGACAGATATAACTGTTTGGTGTCGCATTAATTTTTTTGAAGTCAAACAATTAACATCAAATTTAAGATAATATTGTTAACAAATGTATTTCCTTTAATCAGACTTGCAGAGAGAGAAAGAGAGAGATTAGAGAAAACTGGCAAACTAAAACATTAGGTACTTACTGGAGGTGCCTTGCGGCACAAAAACATGTCAGTGTAAGCGGTGTTTAAAACCGATACACAGTAGTTTTATCTACTTTTCTTTTTTCCCAATGGATTCAAGATCTATGCACATAATATAAATGCAAACATTTTTTAATATATGCTTTAAAATGTCTGTTGTATTGGTGTTACACCACAATTTGCTTGCCGGGTATATAGTAGTTTGATAGATTGGCTATATTGTTTATAGTTGGCATTGTGTTTGTTTAGGCCAAGTGAAAGCTTGGAAGACCATTATGTTTTTCAAGTTTGCTTACAGTAAAGCAAACAAAATTGAAAGATGATAAGATCAAAATTTAAGAAATGTTATAGGCTTTAGCATCTTACTAGAATAAAACTATGGAGAAAAATGTGCAAAAGGCCTAAAAAAAATACAAATGGTAAAAGGACGTGTTACATCATGGATAATGGACTAAAGGTGCTCTTATACCAGCAATTCTTAGTATGCAATATGTTCATTTATTTGTCTGCAACAATAACTTGGTGCATGAGATTAGAGCCGCTATGTGTAGGAACACCGTTAGTTCATGTATACCCTACGGAAATATGGCCACCAACACCTCTGGTGAATATCAAGAACAGCAATGTTTGTGAGTAGAACTTCAATGACATGGTCGTAATTTTTATTGGTGGAAAATGTCCACGTGACACTACCGTTCACCCATTGGTTGACTGGGCAATATTGCAAAAAAAAAAAGAGTAGGGCAGATTTACTTTGAAGAAAGTAATGTCGAACGCCCCATGAAAACGTGTATTGAACGTGCCATCAATATATTGCAGAAATGCATTGCTGGCAATACATTACTTGTGTAAAGGGCCTATAAACTAAATATTTTTGGAAAGAATTTTAAAAGAGGCTGGTATAAATTTAAGGTACGTATGGAAAACATTTGTGGCAAGTCTTTTAAGGGACCAGAGAGTAAACCACGAGACATGATTGCATTAATTTTGTTTGCTGATAAATTGAATGCTTGCATGTAGATAGAGAATATAATATATATATTTTTAGTTTAATTTAGTTCATGCCATGGCAGTGCTCAAAGGTTGGTTTTCTTAATGTACTGTACATACTGTACTAAATTTATTGTACATCAATAAACTATCAATGATGTTGAAAACCCAAACAAACATCGTTCGTTATTGACATGCCCTGAAGTCTAAACCATAACACTGAATGTGTGCAAGTCCCAGATGTACAAGTAAAACACAGTCACTATATGCTCATTTGAAATCAAATACCTTCAGAGCAGTGTTTGAAGTGGGGTGGGACAACATCCCACCACTTCTCAGCAAGCTGGTGCTATCCTGCTACTGTTTATTTACATTAATTGCAATCACAATGGGTAAAAATTTGAAAATAAAGATAAACACAAAAAGGGTACTATTGACTGAAGATGTGATATTTGTGCTGCAAGGGCAAGAAGTTTGTAAACGACTTGTCGAATTCTTCTCTCATAGTCATACCCCCTTCCTACGTCTCACCTCCCAACGCTGGTAGTGATAAGGAGTTGACAAGCCTTATTTTACAGTAAAACCTCTGTACTTCAAATTGCAAGGGACCCTTAAAACCCCAATTTCAATTAAAAGAACATTTAACATTAAGCCTTATTCTCTAACCTTCAGCAGAGACTTGATCAGTACTTTGAATTAACATAAATTTGAATTAACGAGGTTTCACTGTATTAGGCCAGCATAGTTGGCCACGGTCGATTAGGGGTTCATCTAGTAAACTGTGGTCCGTGGATTTCAGGTTCGAATACTCGTTTAGGCATTGATGTTACGTGTCGTTTATCTTCATTATCATCTACTGGCCATCTCGATGCAGTTGTTCACGGTCTCATTGGGAAAGGTAGTGGAAACACATTGGTCAAAATTACCTATTAAAGCCACGATGGCTCAGTGACTACAAAGCTAAATTACAAATCCCTGTGTTTGGGAAAAGGAGTGTTGGCACTGTGTTTGTTTAGCCCAAGTGAAAGCTTGGAAGACCATTATGTTTTTCAAGTTTGCTTACAGTAAAGCAAACAAAATTGAAAGATGATGAGATCAAAATTTAAGAAATGTTATAGACATAGCATCTTACTAGAATAAAACTACGGGCAAAAGGCCTAAAAAAAAAATACAAATGGTAAAAGGATGTGTGGCATCATGGATATAGCCAACGGTTTAGCCGCGGTCGCTTAGCCGGTTCCTATACGAACACCGAAGTTAAGCAACCTCGGGCTAGGTCAGGAGGCGGATGGGTGACCACTTACCTCTGAAACACTAGTTACCATTGGTTAGGGCAGATTGGAGGGTTCGAAAGCTTGTGTAACAGCTTCGTTCTTCTCGTCAACTGCTCGGCAGTCCAGGTTAGTGGAGGAACCTATATGACTGGTCTAAGTTACACCGTCCTTTCGGATGGGACGTAAAGCCGATGGTCCCCTTGGTACTTTTTGACAGGAGTAGGCTACGTGCCGGTACCAGGCTTCCCCTCCTCCCTTCCTCATTATCATTCATCAATCATCCATCACTCATCAGGCTAAAGAGGGCATTGTACCCTACACTGGCCTTAATTACAATAAAATAAATAAATAATGGATAATGGACTAAAGGTGCTCTTATACCAGCAATATTTATTGCCGGCAATTCTTAGTAGGTATGCAATATGTTCATTTATTTGTCTGCAACAATAACTTGGTGCATGAGATTATAGACGCTATGTGTAGGAACGCCGGTAGTTGATGTACGGGAATATGGCCACCAACACGTCTGGTGAATATCAAGAACAGCAATGTTTGTGAGTAGAACTTCAATGACGATTGCCAACTGTTTCAAACTTCATAGAATCTGATTTTATGTGACACAAAATCATTGTGAAATGCTAAAGTCTACTACAAAATTCCATTACCGAATAGGTATGGGCCTAGCTTAAAGAAAGAGAGAACATTTTCAAACAGCTCAAAACTTGAGAGTCACACGGAGTCATCTGTGTGCCAATAACATAGGATAGTGATACACAATGTTTTGTTTCATTTTTATTTCAATGTATTTGTTGCTAAAAAAAAAAAAAAAAAATTCTACAATAATTTTCATTTACAATGTTAAACAATAATATAATGTTGATTCCTTGATAATAATACATGGAGAAAAATCTGCTTGTATAAAGTAGTTTTCAGTCTTAGGAATAGCACGCAACTTACTTCTTTATGTAGCGGAATCTTGCTTTTTTACATATCAAATTGTAGTGATAGCATGCTAAAATTTCGTAGCTATAGCTTGAAAAGTAGCGTGATATTAACAGCTACTTCTAAAGAGGCTCACATCTTTTAATTTTCCCATGCTGCATTAAAAGTCAAAAGTGGAGACAGCAAATAATTCTTTATAGTATGTATGTAGCCAATAATTATTACTGATGGTGCAATTGAAAGATAGTAGTGGAGCTCCATTTTTAAGGCATGTAACTGTCGAGCGAGCATGCTACTTTTTATAAGTAGGGTTCCCAAGACTGATAGTTTGCTTGAAATTACCTTTTCTGTAACTTCACAAAAGCTAAGACCACAGTCAAAAGTAGTTAGTAACACAACTGACGACTGTACAAGGACAGATTCCACTATTGGCACAATACACCATTTACATCATATAACAGTGTGGAAGGAGCAAGGTGACTGTTTACAATGGAAAGGCACTATATACAATAAAAGCTACAAGAGGTTTGGCATCCATACAACATTGGGGAACTCTTGAATGCAATCAAATGATGTGCAGTGGTGAAGAGACTATAGCTTACACTTGATGTAATTTAATGGTATCTTGATTGTACGTATATGTCCATGTATCAATCGCAATATGAGTCGAATGTATAGCCGGCTAATTTGCTAGTTTACGACACATAAAAGATTATTTCAGGAATTTGTCCATCTTCCACAGATGTACCATTGTTGTTGCCTGCTGCATAAGAAAACATGAAAGTGACTTTCCTGCCACTTGGACAATCCATTATCACCTTACGCAGACCTTTAGTTCCGTAATGCGAATCTGGCCCCTGAAACAAGTCACACAGGTAACCAGTACCGTATTAACTACAACTTAACAGTGGAAGAAGATGGCAGAGAATACCATCCATAATATAATGACTAATAAGATTTAATTATATATTTTCTTTATAACCATCCATTTGAATTAAATATCAATTACAAAATAAAAAATATTACAATCTTCTAAACTATACCACTAGTGTATTTCTTGAATTGCCCAGCCCTGGTCAGATCTTCCCAATTAAGATTTGCAAAGGTCCGACAGTGGTCGCCACACTTAATGAAACCATTGAATATTTTAACGTGGCAGTGGTTGGGGGGGGGGGGGGGGCTCTTTTAATACACCCCTCCTTTTACACACAGATATTTTTCTAAAGGATTTGACGATTCCAAAATTTCATCGATTCACTTACTAAACAGATACTGATTTTGAAACCTTAAAAAGAAAACCCGAGAATGCCATTGCCCTACGATATTTGATAAAGGAAGGTAGGCCTATAACTACATTTGAATCGTAAGTGTAGGCCTGGTTCATGAGCAATCGCAGTCGCAGGACGTTCGAGATAGTCGAATGTCACACGCAACCCTTGAAAATGCAGTTTTTTTCATTGACGCCAAATACAAAATTATGCGTTTCTGGCCGTATTTTCCGTGAGAATCTGTGTACTGATTCTTTACCGATATCGGGAGAATCTGTGGAATCTGGATTGGCATCGTCACATCCCTAATTCTGCTGCACATAGGCCTACTCATTCAGTCAAAACCATAGGGCTATTTTATGGATGTGTACATAGAACATACACACATATCTTTTCAAACACAGTTCATTTTCAGCTCAGGAAAATACCAACAACATCTTAGGAGGTCCAGTCTGCAAGATGGTAATGTAATAAATTATAAATTCACTATTCACTTTCGTGGGTGGTAAACAGAACCTAAGAAACATACCTTTAGTGTTGCTGCTGCAGTGTAACTAGTGTTTGGCTTAATCTCAATTGGTTCTTTGAACATTACCCTAAATGTATAACTTGAGCCATCACAGCTGAAAGTCATATCATTAGAGCCACAAACTTCTCCAGATGCTGTATGCAACACTTGCATGTTGAGATCATACTCTGTAGGACCATGAATAGAGCCGTACAAGCCAAAACCAACAACGAAGATTGGTCGATCCACGATAAACCTAGAAAGATTAAATTAATGATTTTAATATTAAAGTGTTACCATCCTAACAGCTTAATACTTAGATACTGTATGCTTATGGTGGGTTTAAGGCTAAGCGTTGGGGGCGAAGCGAGGGTGCGAACTCCAATCAACAGCCGAGTTTCACACGAGATGGCGAGGGATGACGACGGACAGACGACCTTCGCGCCAGACATGGGTCTGGTTTAAGTTTCCTCGCGTCGTGTCTCCCCACGGCACTCGATTGTTTGCCGAACATGTATCAAGTGGCAGTGCCTGAACTAGGCCTGAGTTCTAGGACATGACAGTTGAAAGTTATCTCAAAGTAATAAATATGCAGCGTCAGAGATAACTTCATCCCTGAACATTGTTATTATTTTTAATAACGGCACAATACCAGACAGAAGTACGTTGAAAGTTTGAAGCGACATAGTGTAAAAACCATCATGTCTATGGTAAAAACTAACAAATTTCTTGTGGATTCCTAACCTCATTTCCTAGTCTAGTTGTCTAGCTTTAGCTAGTTGTTTAGCTTTTTTATCGTCTCGATTAGCCTAGTTGCAAAAATATGAGACGTTAAGCCCAAATCATCTCGTCTAGCTTAACGTATTTTCAAATACAGTGGATGTACGTAAGCATAAAACTCTGGTTTGTCAAAAAATATTTTATTTATATGTGAAACCGTGTAGTTATGTTCTTACGACGAACGATCATGCTGTTGTCCTGCGGTCACTCCTGCCACAGGCCTATTTATTTCATCATTATTTCGATCATTTTCTGTGTGCAATAAATAGCAACGAAGCACTCAATAAATTCAAAGTTGTTCTGAATCGGCCTTGTTGATTCTGGCATTTGTCCGCAGGTGTTCGCACTGTCCAATCACTGATTCATACGTTTCGTATTTGAAATATCGATCTTTGATTGGTTATCGCTCACTCGTCGATGGTGTTCGAAGCCTACAGGGTTGGTTTAGTCACTTTAAATTAAAGTCCCCCACTGCAAATCAGTTTAATTACTGAGTGGGTAGACTCTAAATGTGAATTTATTTATTTTTATTTAAACTTTGCTCTCAATGCAATGCGTAGCTGTAAATGAACCATTAGACTATAGGCAAGTTAGGGACCATAGAACACAAAAAACAGGATACCATTCAAAATGGTTTTTATGAATTTGATTTGCAAGAAACGAGGTGGCGATTCTAGTTACCATACTAATAGCTTAGAAGCAACCTTATGATCTCTTCAGACCTTAACATACCTAATACGGTCACTCGTGCCGCTGTAGCCCCAGCGGCTCTCAATTTGTTGAAACCTATTAACTGTCTGTTCTTTCCCTGTCATACAACAACGAGGAATGGTGAGAAAGCCTACAGCTGGCTTAGGATTGATATTGACAGTAAAGTACAAAAAAAGAGAAACCACTTCACGATCATTAAGAAGGCCAGATTGAGCAGCTCCAACAGCAAACTCTTCTACTGACATTAGCGGGAAGCGTATTAGAGTTACAGCCCTTCCAAGCACAGATCGTTGATTTTCTGCAGTCAGTGGTAATTGTTGCCTGTGACACTCTGCTTCAGACCAACTGGAAAAGAAAATTGTATCAACCATTAACTATTTGAAATACTACATTTAAAACTTGGAAATTCAAATATGAATGATGGCCATATAGACCAAGTGTGGGCATAAGCAATGAAAAATTAGTTATACAGTAGGGAGTATTTAATTGAATCACTGACAACATTTAGGGTACCTACTTAGTAGGCCTACTTACCACACTACAGCTTGAAATAATTTTGCTTCACGTATTCTTAGTGTGTCTCTTTCAAGGACGGCCAGAAGTGTGTCGAGATCGATGTCGGTGAATCCGTCGGCAGAGAGAGCCTCGGCAGTGTTTTTGTCGATCATTTCGAGACAAAGAGTAGCCAGCTGAGGTTCGTCAAAGAGACGAGCTTGAGTTAGAAGCATGAAAGCATTGTCACTGCCCAGATTGCTTTTGAGAAAATCCACGCAGTGTTTTTCTAAAGCAGGAACTGCATACTTTTTTGCAGTGTACAAAGTTGTCATTACTGTTTCAGGACCAATTTGCACTTCATCAGAATAAAGGAATCTGAAAGGAAAAAATGATTATGTAGCCTCGAGTTTTGTTTCACAGCCGTTAAGAGGGATCTATCTGGTACACCACACTACGACAGGTTTTAACTCTATAAAAAGATCAAACCACTTATTGTAGTTTTGTTTGTGATGCTGCATCATATGGACTGTCATGAAACTCAAGATGGGCATGAACTACCCATAGCATACGCATTTCTGCCGACGCACTTTTGCCGAACGCAACCTTCCATGGTTGGATCAGGAGGCTTTCGTCGTAGACTACACTATACAGCAGTAAAAAGTTTCATCAGTGTACGTATGGCCTACCATTCCGCTCTACACTGATGACAAACCTCAGTCAGGTTTACTACCTCAATATCAACCAATGCCTCAAATCATGTCCACAATGAGCTTTACTACCTTCCAGCGAAGGATTTGGGCAACATTGAAGGTTTATGCTGATTACCAGTACCGAATGCAGATGTGGACACTCCAACACCATGTTAATTCTACCGCTGCAAGCCGTCAATCTAGCTATAATTTATGCAAATCTCCCAACAAAAAAGCTATCAGCTTGTCGGGGCCTTTTGCATTGTGATCTCACTCTCAGAGAACTTAGAAGGCTTGAAGGTATTGTACACAACCCTCGAAAGTCCACTCCCCTGCTCGCCACTGGTGAGTAACAAAAGTCTCCTGGCGAGTTAACTTATTCATGTCAAAACAAAGTCACTGGTAAATTAAATGCATCAACATTCAATATTCATTGTAAATCGTGTCTCATGTTTCCTTTGGTAGCTTAGCTTGCTCGTTCACAGAACTGACCGACAAAGTTAAGAAAACTGACCGACAAAGAAAATATTTCCTCTCCCTGCTCCCACAACTTCTCCTAGCCTAGGATTTATATTTTATATGTTTACTGGCCCATCAGTCACATATCCACAGATGATCGTTCTGTAGCAGGTAAAGAGGTTGCACCCAGCAGCAGGTTGCTACCGGGCAGTTATGGCCCATTTGCAGCCTTGAAGTGTTTAATCTAATCTAATCTAGGCTAATCTAAACTAGCATTATATTTGACTCTCGTTTATAGTAGGGCCTACCAGTACCAGAGATTAGCGTAAACATCCTTTTTAGCCCATTAAACACGAAATTAGGCTTGAAAAGTTTTCGTCTTCGGCAACTTGGTCTTCGGCGGCTGGGGCTTTGCCCTAGAGCCGTATCCTACCCCTAGGGGCGCCTGTTGTTGCCAATACATGTTAATTCCCATATAGAAAACAAATTTTAATTTATGTTATTTTTTAATTTAAATATAGAATCATCAGATTCAGATTTCAGATCATTTTATTCTCAAACATATACAATATAGTTAATATATTGGTTGGTAGGCCTACATAAGTAGGGCTGAGTCGTGTAAACGTTTAAACGTGTAAACGCCCGCGCGAAAATATACGTGTACAACTATTCATACACGTTTAACCGTCATCCTATACTCTCCCGACCAATCCCCCTCCCCCAAAACCCAAACTCGCAGATTTATCCGATGGGGCGAGTTCAGGGACCGGGCGACTAGCAACGAGGCATTGCTAGTGTGTGGGGTCCAAATAACTGTAGAGAGTTGTACAATTTCATGGTGAGTAATAATATGCCCCCCCCCCCCCCCCCCCTCCCCACGCACAACACCCCGTACACGTTACACGACCAACCCAAACGCGCAAATTTTTCCCTGTCCCCCTCCCTTGTTTTTGACCCGAAAGAACAAAGCACGCATTGGTTAATGATTAATTTGTTAATATTTGAGACTAGTATCTGCAAGCTATGTGGAGTGGAGGAACAGGACAGGAATCACCTCTTCAGATGTAGTAAACTTAAAACAGAACGTGACGCATTGCCTAACGGCATGAAGAGAGAAGAAAAGGGGGCCTGTCTCTACTGGTTGACCAGATCTTACATGATGGCCTGATTAAGCCAAATGTGGGCATATGATAAAAAAAACAAAAAAAAACAAACAAAGACGGTTCGTTGTTGCGTTCTCAATAATCTCAAACCGAACGTTCTCCCTCCCCTCCTCACAGCTCGACCCACTCAACACAAACCGCGGCCCACCAGCCATGTGTCCACGAGAGACGGTAACCGGCCACCGATGATTGTCACATGAATGGATGACATACTACTCAAGGTCCGACTATTGGGGTGAGGGGGAGGGGGCGGCGAGTTCGAGCCAGACCAGACGACGAGACATAGTTTGTTGTGTGGAATCAAAATAGTGGTCCTGGACAGTTGGGACATAAAAGATCTTTGCTATTTCGTTGACTTTTTTTTGTGAAAATTAGAACTTGATTCTTTTATCGTTTTGTGAACTGGACAGGTGTTACGTTTAAACGTTTAAACGCGAAAATTTAGGGATACCTACTAAACGTTTACAAAATTAAACGCATTCTCCCAGCCCTATACATAAGTATCATCTATTTAATGCATGATGTAGGCCTAATAATGATGAGGCCTATTTGAGATAGGGCCTATCTCAATATCTACTTTATAGTTAGACCTACTAATAGAAGAAGTCGATAGAGTCCCAGGTGGATTAGATTGAATACCTTACCTGAGTAGTGCAAGAAATGCTGCTGGCTCAACATCTGGCAATTCAATTTCATCTGCTCGAGTAGCTAACGTGCCATGGAACATAACATCAAAGACGGCACTTCCTACTGACAAAACGAATTTGTGGGCTGGCATTCTTTGTTGCTGCGTATCACGGCCAACAATGAAGTGTATGTCACTTAATATTTCGTTATTGAACAGGAATGCAAACCGTTCTTTGACAGTTGTTTTTGATGCTTGCCAGTTACAAACGGCATGGGCGGCTAAATGGCCCTGAGTTTCAGCAGAAGTAATTTCTTCGTTTGAGACAGATGGCTCAGTGATAGCTGGTAGGCCTAAGTTGTTACTGCCTTGTCTACAGTTTACCTCGAAGAAGTTGCCACTAGAACCTGGGCATTCTTCTCTTGGTGTATTTATACGGTGAAGATGACTCTGGTTAATTGGAGCATTAGAGGGCAACATATTCTGAGGTGTGTCTGAAGGCCCTGGATCTCCTTCAATTCTCATATTTGTAATTCTACCTACATTTGTGTTCATTTCGTTGACAGGACTCACACCAGACATCCTGCAGACAGGCGTAGGTCTAGGTAGGCCTAGCCTAGGCCTACCCTGGCCTTAGACCCTAGGTCCTAGCCGAGCCCAATGGCCTAGGCAGCCTAGCCGAGGTTCTAAGCCTTTTCCTGTGTTAGGCTACTAATTGAAGCTTCTATAGGCCTGTATAGAGTGTTGACACCTTGTGACAGGCCCAACTAAACGATAATAACAAGTCTTGGTCAAAACTTACAATAGAAATTATCTTCAAAACAAAAAACCCTCACGCCATGTTGATATCAAGCATGCCATTCCTTAAAAAATCAACGGAGTGGCTATTCCCACGATTATCGTGGCACGAAAACACGATAATCGTGTCCCATAATCGTGGGAATAGTCTCCCCACTCTGCGGCAGCTATTCCCACGATTGACTCCTAGACCTAAAACTCGTGCCCGCTAATCGTGGCGATAGCTAGAGCGCCAAGAAAAAGCTATCACCACGATCAGGGCCACGAGTATCGTGCGGTACGAAACCCGGCAACCATGTAAACCTCCAACTCGTGGCGATAGCTAGAGCGCCATGTAAAAGCTATCACCACGATCGGGCCAAGAGTATCGTGCGGCAGGGGCGGACTGGGATAACAAGGCCCGGGATGCTGGGTTTTGGGGGGCCCGCACGAGGTGGCGCGGCACAGCTGGTGTCTGGGGCGAAGCCCCAGCCACCGGAGGCAATTACGCCGAGGGCGTGAACCCTTTTTTTGGGGGTTGCATTGAATTTTATGGCCTAAAACGCGATTTTAAGACGCGATTAACAGAGGCCAGCCTACCAGTAACACTACCGGGCGAGTAATTAAAATATAAAGAAAACGATATTCGAGGTAGGTCAACGGCCATTAGTGTTGCTGATAAGTACTCAATATTGTCACTCGCAAGTCGCAAAATGCTTGCGTGCGAGCGGATTTGACAAGGTTTCCCGGGCGGTGGGGGTCTTTGGCGAGTCTCAAGATTCTGTGAGTTAAGTTTGGGCGAGATTTTTTTAGCAATATACATCATAGGATAGGATACCTGACGGGCCCGGATTTGCCTAGGGGCCCGGGATGCGATCGCATCCCTGCAACCAAAAATTTTAAAGCAAACACACGAGACCACCTACAGACATATTACGCCCAATACGACTCTCAGGAGGCTCTTATCTACTATGGTATGTCAGAATCGTGCCCCTAAGAACAAGCCACTTCATATAGACATGTTACGCCCAATACGACTCTCAGGTGGCTCTTATCTACTATGGTATGTCAGAATCGTGCCCCTAAGAACAAGCCACTTCATATAGACATGTTACGCCCAATACGACTCTCAGGTGGCTCTTATCTACTATGGTATGTCAGAATCGTGCCCCTAAGAACAAGCCACTTCATATAGACATGTTACGCCCAATACGACTCTCAGGTGGCTCTTATCTACTATGGTATGTCAGAATCGTGCCCCTAAGAACAAGCCACTTCATATAGACAAGTAACGCCCAATACGACTCTCAGGAGGCTCTTATCTACTATGGTATGTCAGAATCGTGCCCCTAAGACCAAGCCACTTCATATAGACATGTTACGCCTAATACGACTCTCAGTAGGCTCTTATCTACTATGGTATGTCAGACTCGTGCCCCAAAGAACAAGCCACTTCATATAGACATGTTACGGCCTATACGACTCTCAGGAGGCTCTTATCTACTATGGTATGTCAGAATCGTGCCCCTAAGAACAAGCCACTTTATATAGACATGTCACGGCCAATACGACTCTCAGGAGGCTCTTATCTACTACGGTATGTCAGAATCGTGCCCCTAAGAACTAGCCACTTCATATAGACATGTTACGGCCAATACGACTCTCAGGAGGCTCTTACATACTATGTTATGTCAGAATCGTGCCCCTTAGAACTAGCCACTTCTTATATACATGTTACGCCCAATACAACTCTCAGGAGGCTCTTATCTACTATTGTATGTCAGAATCGTGCCCCTAAGAACGAGCCACTTCATATAGACATGTAACGGCCAATACGACTCTCAGGTGGCTCTTATCTACTATGGTATGTCAGAATCGTGCCCCTAAGAACAAGCCACTTCATATAGACATATTACGCCCAATACGACTCTCAGGTGGCTCTTATCTACTATGGTATGTCAGAATCGTGCCCCTAAGAACAAGCCCCTTCATTTAGACATGTTACTTTCAATACGACTCTCAGGAGGCTCATATCTACTATGGCATGTCAGAATCGTGCACCTAAGAACTAGCCACTTCATATAGACATGTTACGGCCAATACGACTCTCAGGTGGCTCTTATCTACTATGGTATGTCAGAATCGTGCCCCTAAGAAAAGGCCACTTCATATAGACATATTACGCCCAATACGACTCTACAGTGGCTCTTATCTACTATGGTATGTCAGAATCGTGCCCCTAAAAACAAGCCACTTCATAAAGACATGTTACGCCCAATACGACTCTCAGGCGGCTATTATCTACTATGGCATGTCAGAATCGTGCCCCTAAGAACTAGCCACTTCATATAGACATGTTACGCCCAATACGACTCTCAGGAGGCTCTTATCTACTATGGTATGTCAGAATCGTGCCCCTAAGAACTAGCCACTTCATATAGACATGTTACGGCCAATACGACTCTCAGGAGGCTCTTATCTACTATGGTATGTCAGAATCGTGCCCCTAAGAACAAGCCACTTCATATAGACATGTTACGGCCTATACGACTCTCAAGTGGCTCTTATCAACTATGGTATGTCAGAATCGTGCCCCTAAGAACTAGCCACTTCATATAGACATGTTACGGCCAATACGACTCTCAGGAGGCTCTTATCTACTATGGTATGTCAGAATCGTGCCCCTAAGAACAAGCCACTTCATATAGACATGTTACGGCCAATACGACTCTCAGGAGGCTCTTATCTACTATGGTATGTCAGAATCGTGCCCCTAAGAACTAGCCACTTCATATAGACATGTTACGGCCAATACGACTCTCAGGAGGCTCTTATCTACTATGGTATGTCAGAATCGTGCCCCTAAGAACAAGCCACTTCATATAGACATGTTACGCCCAATACGACTCTCAGGAGGCTCTTTACTACTATCGTATGTCAGAATCGTGCCCCTAAGAAATAGCCACTTCATATAGACATGTTACGCCCAATACGACTCTCAGGAGGCTCTTATCTACTATGGTATGTCAGAATCGTGCCCCCAAGAACAAGCCACTTCTATAGACATGTTACGCCCAATACGACTCTCAGGAGGCTCTTTACTACTATGGTATGTCAGAATCGTGCCCCTAAGAAATAGCCACTCCATATAGACATGTTACGCCCAATACAACTCTCAGGAGGCTCTTATCAACTATGGTATGTCAGAATCGTGCCCCTAAGAACTAGCCACTTCATATAGACATGTTACGGCCAATACGACTCTCAGGTGGCTCTTATCTACTATGGTATGTCAGAATCGTGCCCCTATAAACTAGCCAAATCAAATAGACATGTTACGGCCAATACGACTCTCAGGACGCTCTTATCTACTATGGTATGACAGAATCGTGGCCCTAAGATTAAGCCACTTCATATAGACATGTTACGGCCAATACGACTCTCAGGAGGCTCTTATCTACTATGGTATGTCAGAATCGTGCCCCTAAGAAAAGGCCACTTCATATAGACATATTACGCCCAATACGACTCTCAGGTGGCTCTTATCTACTATGGTATGTCAGAATCGTGCCCCTAAGAAAAAGCCACTTCATATAGTCATGTTACGCCCAATACGACTCTCAGGAGGCTCATATCTACTATGGCATGTCAGAATCGTGCACCTAAGAACTAGCCACTTCATATAGACATGTTACGGCCAATACGACTCTCAGGTGGCTCTTATCGACTATGGTATGTCAGAATCGTGCCCCTAAGAAAAGGCCACTTCATATAGACATATTACGCCCAATACGACTCTCAGGTGGCTCTTATCTACTATGGTATGTCAGAATCGTGCCCCTAAGAACTAGCCACTTCATATAGACATGTAACGCCCAATACGAGTCTCAAGTGGCTCTTATCTACTATGGTATGTCAGAATCGTGCCCCTAAGGACTAGCCACTTCATATAGACATGTTACGGCCAATACGACTCTCAGGTGGCTCTTATCTACTATGGTATGTCAGAATCGTGCCCCTATAAACTAGCCAAATCATATAGACATGTTACGGCCAATACGACTCTCAGGTGGCTCTTATCTACTATGGTATGTCAGAATCGTGCCCTAAGAACTTGCCACTTCATATAGACATGTTACGGCCAATACGACTCTCAGGAGGCTCTTATCTACTATGGTATGTCAGAATCGTGCCCCCAAGAACAAGCCACTTCATATAGACATGTTACGCCCAATACGACTCTCAGGAGGCTCTTTACTACTATGGTATGTCAGAATCGTGCCCCTAAGAATTAGCCACTTCATTGCAATAGACATGTTACGCCCAATACGACTCTCAGACACCTGAGAGTCGTATTGGCCGTAACATGTCTATATGAAGTGGCTAGTTCTTAGGGGTACGATTCTGACATACCATAGTAGATATTAGCCACCTGAGAGTCGTATTGGCCGTAACATGTCTATATAAAGTGGCTTGTTCTTAGGGGCACGATTCTGACATACCATAGTTGATAAGAGCCTCCTGAGAGTCGTATTGGGCGTAACATGTCTATATGAAGTGGCTTGTTCTTAGGGGCACGATTCTGACATACCATAATAGATAAGAGCCTCCTGAGAGTCGTATAGGCCGTAACATGTCTATATGAAGTGGCTTGTTCTTAGGGGCACGATTCTGACATACCATAGTAGATAAGAGCCTCCTGAGAGTCGTATAGGCCGTAACATGTCTATAGGAAGTGGCTTGTTCTTAGGGGCACGATTCTGACATACCATAGTAGATAAGAGCCTCCTGAGAGTCGTATAGGCCGTAACATGTCTATATGAAGTGGCTTGTTCTTAGGGGCACGATTCTGACATACCATAGTAGATAAGAGCCTCCTGAGAGTCGTATAGGCCGTAACATGTCTATATGAAGTGGCTTTTTCTTTGGGGCACGAGTCTGACATACCATAGTAGATAAGAGCCTACTGAGAGTCGTATTAGGCGTAACATGTCGTTATGAAGTGGCTTGTTCTTAGGGGCACGATTCTGACATACCATAGTAGATAAGAGCCACCTGAGAGTCGTATTAGGCGTAACATGTCTATATGAAGTGGCTTGTTCTTAGGGGCACGATTCTGACATACCATAGTAGATAAGAGCCTACTGAGAGTCGTATTAGGCGTAACATGTCTATATGAAGTGGCTTGTTCTTAGGGGCACGATTCTGACATACCATATAGATAAGAGCCACCTGTGAGTCGTGTTGGGCGAAACATGTCTATATGAAGTGGCTTGTTCTTAGGGGCACGATTCTGACATACCATAGTAGATAAGAGCCTCCTGAGAGTCGTATAGGCCGTAACATGTCTATATGAAGTGGCTTGTTCTTAGGGGCACGATTCTGACATACCATAGTAGATAAGAGCCTCCTGAGAGTCGTATAGGCCGTAACATGTCTATAGGAAGTGGCTTGTTCTTAGGGGCACGATTCTGACATACCATAGTAGATAAGAGCCTCCTGAGAGTCGTATAGGCCGTAACATGTCTATATGAAGTGGCTTGTTCTTAGGGGCACGATTCTGACATACCATAGTAGATAAGAGCCTCCTGAGAGTCGTATAGGCCGTAACATGTCTATAGGAAGTGGCTTGTTCTTAGGGGCACGATTCTGACATACCATAGTAGATAAGAGCCTCCTGAGAGTCGTATAGGCCGTAACATGTCTATATGAAGTGGCTTGTTCTTAGGGGCACGATTCTGACATACCATAGTAGATAAGAGCCTCCTGAGAGTCGTATAGGCCGTAACATGTCTATATGAAGTGGCTTTTTCTTTGGGGCACGAGTCTGACATACCATAGTAGATAAGAGCCTACTGAGAGTCGTATTAGGCGTAACATGTCGTTATGAAGTGGCTTGTTCTTAGGGGCACGATTCTGACATACCATAGTAGATAAGAGCCACCTGAGAGTCGTATTAGGCGTAACATGTCTATATGAAGTGGCTTGTTCTTAGGGGCACGATTCTGACATACCATAGTAGATAAGAGCCTACTGAGAGTCGTATTAGGCGTAACATGTCTATATGAAGTGGCTTGTTCTTAGGGGCACGATTCTGACATACCATAGTAGATAAGAGCCACCTGAGAGTCGTATTAGGCGTAACATGTCTATATGAAGTGGCTTGTTCTTAGGGGCACGATTCTGACATACCATAGTAGATAAGAGCCTACTGAGAGTCGTATTAGGCGTAACATGTCTATATGAAGTGGCTTGTTCTTAGGGGCACGATTCTGACATACCATATAGATAAGAGCCACCTGTGAGTCGTGTTGGGCGAAACATGTCTATATGAAGTTGCTTGTTCTTAGGGGCACGATTCTGACATACCATAGTAGATAAGAGCTACCTGAGAGTCGTATAGGGCGTATCATGTCTATATGAAGTGGCTTGTTCTTAGGGGCACGATTCTGACATACCACAGTAGATAAGAGCCACCTGAGAGTCGTATTGGCCGTAACCTGTCTATATGAAGTGGCTTGTTCTTAGGGGCACGATTCTGACATACCATAGTAGATAAGAGCCTCCTGAGAGTCGTATAGGCCGTAACATGTCTATAGGAAGTGGCTTGTTCTTAGGGGCACGATTCTGACATACCATAGTAGATAAGAGCCTCCTGAGAGTCGTATAGGCCTTAACATGTCTATATGAAGTGGCTTGTTCTTAGGGGCACGATTCTGACATACCATAGTAGATAAGAGCCACTTGAGACTCGTATTGGGCGTAACATGTCTATATGAAGTGGCTTGTTCTTAGGGACACGATTCTGACATACCATAGTAGATAAGAGCCACCTGAGAGTCGTATTGGCCGTAACATGTCTATATGAAGTGGCTAGGTCTTAGGGGCACGATTCTGACATGCCATAGTAGATAAGAGCCTCCTGAGAGTCGTATTGGCCGTAACATGTCTATATGAAGTGGCTTGTTCTTAGGGGCACGATTCTGACATACCATATAGATAAGAGCCACCTGTGAGTCGTGTTGGGCGAAACATGTCTATATGAAGTTGCTTGTTCTTAGGGGCACGATTCTGACATACCATAGTAGATAAGAGCTACCTGAGAGTCGTATAGGGCGTATCATGTCTATATGAAGTGGCTTGTTCTTAGGGGCACGATTCTGACATACCATAGTAGATAAGAGCCACCTGAGAGTCGTATTGGCCGTAACCTGTCTATATGAAGTGGCTTGTTCTTAGGGGCACGATTCTGACATACCATAGTAGATAAGAGCCTCCTGAGAGTCGTATAGGCCGTAACATGTCTATAGGAAGTGGCTTGTTCTTAGGGGCACGATTCTGACATACCATAGTAGATAAGAGCCTCCTGAGAGTCGTATAGGCCTTAACATGTCTATATGAAGTGGCTTGTTCTTAGGGGCACGATTCTGACATACCATAGTAGATAAGAGCCTCCTGAGAGTCGTATAGGCCGTAACATGTCTATATGAAGTGGCTTTTTCTTTGGGGCACGAGTCTGACATACCATAGTAGATAAGAGCCTACTGAGAGTCGTATTAGGCGTAACATGTCGTTATGAAGTGGCTTGTTCTTAGGGGCACGATTCTGACATACCATAGTAGATAAGAGCCACCTGAGAGTCGTATTGGCCGTAACATGTCTATATGAAGTGGCTAGGTCTTAGGGGCACGATTCTGACATGCCATAGTAGATAAGAGCCTCCTGAGAGTCGTATTGGCCGTAACATGTCTATATGAAGTGGCTTGTTCTTAGCGGCACGATTCTGACATACCATAGTAGATAAGAGCCACCTGAGAGTCGTATTGGGCGTAACATGTCTATATGAAGTGGCTTGTTCTTAGCGGCACGATTCTGACATACCATAGTAGATAAGAGCCACCTGAGAGTCGTATTGGGCATAACAAGTCTATATGAAGTGGCTTGTTCTTAGGGGCACGATTCTGACATACCATAGTAGATAAGAGCCACCTAAGAGTCGTATTGGCCGTAACATGTCTATATGAAGTGGCTTGTTCTTATGGGCACGATTCTGACATACCATAGTAGATAAGAGCCACCTGAGAGTCGTATTGGCCGTTACATGTCTATATGAAGTGGCTTGTTCTTAGTGGCACGATTCTGACATCCCATAGTAGATAAGATAAGATAAGAGCCACCTGAGAGTCGTATTGGGCATAACATGTCCATATGAAGTGGCTTGTTCTTATGGGTGATTCTGACATACCATAGTAGATAAGAGCCACCTGAATCTCGTTTTGGGCGTAACATGTCTATATGAAGTGGCTTGTTCTTAGGGGCACGATTCTGACATACCATAGTAGATATGAGCCTCCTGAGAGTCGTATTAGGCGTAACATGTCTATATGAAGTGGCTTGTTCTTAGGGGCACGATTCTGACATACCATAGTAGATAAGAGCCACCTGAGAGTCGTATAGGGCGTAACATGTCTATATGAAGTGGCTAGTTCTCAGGTGCTTGATTCTGACATACCACAGTAGATAAGAGCCACCTGAGAGTCATATGGTCTTAACATGTCTATATGAGGTAAGTTGTGTTCTTAGGGGCACTTTCCTGACGTAGCACAGTATATAAGAGCCACATGATAGTCATATTGGATTGGGCGTAACCAGTCAATAAGATTGGGTTTGTTTCCCGGGGCACGATTCTGACGTCATTGGCGGCGCGAGCTGACAGGGTTGCCGCATTTCCCATCGTGGCGCTCGGTCGTGCGGCCTTGACGAAGACGCAGGGAACACTCGTGGCCTGATCGTGGGAATAGCTTTTGCTTTGCGCGTTAGCTATTGGCACGATTTCGTGGCACGATTTTTTAGTCCACGAGCCACTCGTGTTAATAGCTTCCGCGTTGTGGGTAAACTATTCCCACGATTATCGTGCCACGATAATCGTGGGAATAGGGCTTCCCAAAAATCAAAGGTAATAATCAATCTTGCCACTAGGTTTACCAGGCAATGCCATAGCGAAACAATAGTAGTCATTAAAGTTTCACTACAATTTTTCGAATCAGTCTCCAGCGTTTTTACTATTAACCTTATTATGTATATCTTGTACATATATTATGCATGCAAAGATTGTTAAATAGAGGAGGTTGGCACTATCTGAGTCAGAAATTGCCATTTGATTTTTTGACGTTTGCAGCTGGCGGCCCAAAACGAAACAACCGTGAAATAACCAACCCGTCAAAAAAATTCACTATACCAATCATAGAAATGTTCGACAACAGACAATTGCCACAGAACCGTTTAATATTAATAAATATATAATAAAGGAATCGATGGATACATATGTTATAAAAATATCCATTCACTTCGAGTTCACGTTGTGTGCCATAGAGAAATATAGCGGGTTGTGTGCGGCGCTTTTCTACTTACGTTGGTTGTTCTGGGTATATGTTGGGAGACGGGAGCTTACTTCAGACGGGTTGTCTTTGGCCACGCCTACCCAGACCCTTGACATCTACTTCATAACCTCAAACTTTTCTCACAAATTTTAATTTAGGAGTTTTGTCAACAAGACAAGACCAGCAAGCAATATCTGACCACGTTCGTGGAAAAACGACATCAAGACACAGAATGTCGACACTAAAAGAAAAAGTAATTTTAATCACAGGTAAGCGTAGGGCCTAGGCCTAGGGCCCCTAGGCCTAGATTTGTTTGGGCCCCGATCTGCAAAACTTGGGCCAAGCGATGTTGGAACATGTTTAGCTGCTGGGGCATTGACCGTACAGCCCCAAGGATACTTTCATGCCAGTACAGCCCAATGCTGGGGATTTCGTTGGGGTAGGGTTACTTTGCGTAGGCCTAGGCCTAGTAGTAGTAGTAGTAGTAGGGGCTAGTAGTAGTAGTAGTAGTAGTAGCTCTCTTCTGCGGCTAGTTGAACTCGCAACAGACTGTCACTCCGTCACTCGGGTCCTTCGTTGAACTTCTTGGTTGTGGGCCTAGGCATATCTTTGTAGGCATATCTAGCGATGGGTGTTAGATATACAAAGGCTCTATAGGGGCTGAGTTGGGCTGGTTCTAGAGTATTTCGCGCTCCTCTACGTTAGATTAATCAATGGGGGGTCTGCGGGTAGTAGGGTTAGGCCCCCCCCCCTCTGCCATCAGCTCACACTGCTGCTGGGGGTTGGGGGGGGGGCAATTAGGAAAATTACCATGTGATCCAATAGATGGATAGATTTATCAATAGGCGTACAGAACACTCCTGCACCCCCCCCCCCCCTTGAAATCCGCCCTAGGAACGCTGCCTCCAGGGTTGCCGAGCCGTCAACCACAAGTTAATACAGCTGATTTCAAAGGGCAGGAGTGTTCTGTAGGCCTATTGGGTTGCACTGCTGCCAGAGGTAGTCTTATAGTTATAGTAGATTCAGATTTCATGTAATTTTTATTCTCTAACAGATTGATACATTGTTGATACATGGTTTGTTTAAATCACATGTTGGAGAAGCCCGCAAAGTCATAAAGACTTGAGTGCGGGCCATTTGCTAAATACTGTAGAATAATAACAGATGGCAACAGTAAGCACAGGAAGGTGAAAAAGGTGAACCGGTATTAGCGATGACATCGGGTAAGAAAATTCGGAACCGGTTCCAGTTCTCATATTACCCGGGTACCCAGATCCTGAAAACGTATTTTCCGATGTGTAGGCTTGATTTGAAAGTCGTCGCTAGGCCTTGTGAAGTGCGCGGGGCGGAAGAAGAGGGACGAATGACGTGCATACCGCCTGCTCAAATAGCCCCTTGGAATACGCCTGCTTGTAATCACGTCGAGTAAAAAAAACATTTCGCAATACACAACTGAAGCACGTATTGAAACATGCTATTTCAAGTAAAATAAATAGTAATAGAACAAGTGTTAGCCAGAATGTTCATCAGAATGTTAAACAATGAACAAACAGTAACGAATGCAAGTCTGTTCGCGTCTGTTCTGTTCCCTGTCGAGGCACTTGTTATGGATAGTGGGGGATGGGTCGGTGCCTGCCGTGCCTGCTGGCTCCATCGAAATCAACCGCAGCAATACTGGCGTGTAAATATAGCCTAGAAACGGACTAAAAAATTACCTGGACCCGAAAAACGGCTCTGGGTAATACTTTGGAGCCGGGTACCCGGGCTACCCGGGTACCCGATGTCATCCCTACAACCGGTATTAATATAAAGTAGAGAAATTGAAAACATAGTATAGGACTAAAACGTTGTAGTAAAGGGATGTTATGATAAAATTTGAAAGAACAAGTTTGAAAAGTATGAAAAACAGACATTTTGTTTACAAACTAAAGTTACTTATGAACTAGGAATTCTATCTGTTTTAAACTTTTACATTCTTATGCTAGGTTACCGGTAGCTAGTTGCAGGGTTGGTAGAAGTGTTCTGTATTGTGTCTCACTGCTACCAGAGGCGATAAAGAAGTTTTCCCTCCTATAGGAAAACTTCTTTATTCACTCTATTCCTACCAACTCAGCTGGAAGGAGACACAGCCATTATTAACGATATATTGGAAATAACAATTGGAAATTATTTCGATATAATAATATGCTAGTCAGGTAGGAATGAGGTGGAAACCCAAATGATTTGTTTTCACCTACAGGTGCCAGCTCTGGAATTGGAGCGGGAACGGCACTGCATTTGGCAGGCCTTGGCAGTTATCTTGCTCTGTGTGGGCGCAACCAAGATAACTTAAAAGCAGTGGCTAAGCAATGCACAGACGTAGGCCTTTCCACTGACAAGGTAAGTGCCGGTGCCACTATAGGCCTTCTAATTCAGAAGAGGTTAAATCAAATCAAGCTATTCACCATATTCTGTGGTACCACCTATGTATACCATAATCTGCATATCAAAATGCACCGTCATAATCATGCAAACTACACTGCGGGGCAAAATTATACAACAAAGAAGAGTTAAACAACAACAAACAATTTAAATCATGTAATAAAATTAAAACTGTGTCAACCACACTGAATATATTATATATGACCTAATGGTGAATTCACGACCTTGCGTTGCGTTACGCAACTTTGAACTTCGAAGTCCTAGCAACCAATCATGAGCATCATCAGTGCGCAACGGTGCGATGCTGCAACATTGATTCTAGTTCAACTTTCCAACGCAAAGCAAAACCTTCTTGATCCTCGCGACATGTATGATCCGGGATACTCGGTTTAAAGCACAGCCTTCTCGAACGTCGGTTCAATCCAAGGTCCGTAAATCCTCTGGCGGGGACTTGTCAAACTCCCAAGTTTTTACATTGAGGTTTACCGAACCTCCGCCAGGAGATCGACGGACCTTGGGTTCAATCCACGCAAGGCCCACTTGATCGGAGATCAAGTAGACCTTAAATCCGCGGTTTGACCTGTCGAGAAGGCTGTAGTTTAAAGCAAGTGTGTGTACAGATGATGAAGTCAACGCAGCGCAACAAAGTCCAACGCTCAGCTCAGCGCAACGCAAGGTCGTGAATTCACCATAAGTAATAAGTGTTATATTCGTGGCATACTTTTCTGTTTACAGGTTCTTTGTATTGTAGGGGACATAAGCATTATTGCCGACTGTGAACGAACTGTTAAAGAAGTAATAGACCATTTTGGAAAATTGGACGTACTGGTATGAAAATGAAATGAAGTTTATTACATCACTAATAGATACCGTAGAGGTGTTTGTAAATTATGTTATCTTCTTCTTCTCAAATGCCCACATTTGGCTATTATGCCATCATGCTGGATCTGGTCAACCAGTAGAGACACGCTTCTTTCTCCACCCTCTTAATGCCGCTCGGCATTGCGTCACGTTCCCCTGCCAGTTTTGGACATACAAACAGGTGGCTCCTATCCTGCTCCCCATTTCCACACAGCTTGCAGGTACTCGTCTCAAACACCCCTATTCGGTGGAGATGCTTCCCTAGAAGATCGTGCTGCGTTTTTAGCCTGAACTGGGCCGTTTCAATTTGCCGTGGAAGATGGTTGGTGGGCCTTTTTGAACTCATGGTATATTCCTGCCATGGCTTGTTTCTACCTTTCTCTACCCAGTCCTGCCTGATCTTCTTAGTGGCTGCAGCATTTACATGTGCTTTCATAGACTCGAGGGTTAAAGGTTTTGGCAGTTGCGGCATTCTGGCTCCTCGTTTGGCCAGATAGTCGGCCTTATCGTTTCCGTATATGCTGCAGTGTGATGGTATCCATTGTAGAGTTATCAGTTTGTTTTTATTTTGTAGTCTTAGAATCTGTAGTTTACAATGTTTTACCTCAGAGTCCACTTCTTTCTTGCTGGCTATGGCTTGTATAGCTGCTTTTGAGTCCGTTAGTATGACAATCCTATTGTAGCTACAGTCTTTTACTTTGTGTAGGGCTTTACCTATTGCCGTCAGCTCGCCATCATAATTACTACCATTCTCTCCAGCAGGATGGGACTCTTCGAACTCTCTACAATATATTCCAGCACCTGCCTGACCTTCCCCTGGTGTTGCCGAACCATCTGTATAGACATGTAGCCACTCGTTCTCTGGGTAGTATTTATGGATATGCATTGTCGCTAATCTTCTCATTTCCTCCCCTGTGTATGCTGCCTTTGTCTTGTCCAATCCTACCACAGTCAGTTCATGGGGGACATCTAGTATGGCGATATTTATGTTGGGTAGTGGGATATTCTCTCTAGTTGTGTGCTGTAAGTGTCCAATTAGGTCCTTCTTTACCTCTTCCACAACTGTGATGAATGTTTTTTGGGTTTTTAGATGTTCATAAGGTTCCCTGTCCCATACTGTGCTGTCCATCCGTATTAGCTTCTCGTGTAGGTGTACTGCCGCTCTGTTTCGCCTTGCCTCCAGAGGTGGGATGTTTGTTTTTGCTTCCATTGCTGCAATTGGGGTTGTCTTCACACCACCTGTGATTATCCGTAGGGCTTGGCAATGTTATGATTCCTGATTGATTAAAACAATTTCGGTGTTATGGTTTTGACAGTAAATTACACCAGAAGAAACCGTTGTTCAATATGTATACAGTGAATAAAATAAACAATGTAGGCCTATGGGTCACAACTATATAAAACAATATTTGTGCATGCCTGCAAAAATTGAAAAACAAATATGCCTAGTCTAATTAATTAGAAAATTTAATTAACATTAAGTCATTAACTAACTAATTATCAGACATTAATTAATAGTGGAAAAGGCTAGATGGTACAAAAACACCGACTTCATGACCATTTTGATAATTAATACCTACAAATTTGGATATATGAGTGACTGAAAAATATGGCACATTTTGCACATTTCTTGGTAGAATTTCAGTGTTTTTAAGGTGCCAAATGACAGGTATACATAGTATATAAATATAAACTTTGTTTACTACCCCCCCCCCCCCCTTCATTATCAGCACTTTTTGTGATTTCGCGGTCCACGAAAATCAAACGCCTCCACTAATAGAATATTGTGTGTAAACAACATTTTACATCTAATATGTCTATGTGTTGTAGGTAAATAACGCAGGTTGTTTGGTGGCTGGCGGGATTGAAGACGTGAGCGTTGAAGACTTCGATATGCAGATGAATGTCAATGTTCGTTCGTTGTTCGTCATGACAAAACTTGCTGTACCTCACCTAGTGAGCTCCAAAGGAAACATCGTCAATGTTTCCAGTATTGCTGGATTGAGAGCTGTGAGTTAGGACTACTCTTATCTACAATTTATCAGTTATCGTTTTATCAAAGTGAGTTAACCAGTTCCGTGGTCATGACTCATGACGAGATATTCCGTCACGCCGGTTATATCCCAGTAGCGCCTTGGACGTAATATATCGTCATAAGTATTTTGAAATCGCTCCCACAGTGGCCGTGACGAATCTCGCTTTAAAATTTTCCCGCACTCTCTGCAAAGAAGTTAGTTCAATCTTTTTCCGCTAGATAGAACTACATGTATTGAAACGCTGTCAGCAACACGTCTTTGTAGAGAAGGAGGTCTTACGACCGACCGCGCGCAAGTAGCGTGGGGAAATAAGTCGCCACTACGCGCACGGCAAGCGCGAGGGAAAGTCGCCACTGAACTGGTTAAAAGGATCAAACTGGCAAACCTTCTACTTTGATTTAGGCCCATTGTTTATCTTTGGTTGCAGCCTGACTGATAGTAAGTTATTCCATGACACTGTATACTGTATCTAGTAACGGTACGGTAAAGATTAAAGAGTTCCCCTTCAAAATGTAGTTTATTTTTAATATGTACTTTTGTTATCACAGCTACAGCTGGTAATAAAACTCACTGTTAAGTTATGATTATTTTTCTTAAGTTTTTCTTATTTTTTTATGTTAAGTTTAGGGCCTACACCGAATAGTAGTTTTACGAACCCAAATAATCATTTAAGAAACCGTTTAAAAGCCGATTTTCGCTCCACAAGATTTTGTGCGTATGTTCACCCCCCCCCCCCCCCACCGCTGCCGCCGCCGCTGCATTAAACAGCTCTCACGACAAACACACATAATGATGACCATGCTGTGTGCGTCCCGTGGGACTGGGATGTAATAAACTCTCTTACGATCTAGATTATGTGGCGAAGGAGATTATTTATTTCAGTCAAACAAACAAGGCCAAGTGCATAGAGGCAGGGAACACAAAAATACGCCTTGTGTTGCACGGGAAAGTGCGGCGAATAAAAAAAACGTGACTTCTTTATTTTAGAAAAACTGGTTTACGAAATGAAAACTGGTTTCCTATGTAACGCTTACCGATTATTCGATGTAGGCCCTAATTAAGTTATGATTAGATTTTAAGCTTAATCCAGCTTTATGGATAATGTATATGGCATTACTATAAATGCTGAGTCGATTGCGTAGTGAATGTGTGCTTGGCGTTAAGTTTCCAGGCCTCGTGGCTTACAACATGAGCAAGGCAGCCGTAGACCAGCTCACTCGCAGTGTGTCCCTGGATCTGGCAAGTCGTCAAGTCAGAGTCAACGCTGTCAACCCGGGCGTCATCGTTACCGAAGTTCACAAACGTGGCGGAATGTCTGACCACGAGTACCAACAGGTAATTTCATTGAGTACCGTAGATACTATGTGCTATTAGAAAATCCACATTTGACTGGGAATTAAATTGAAGTCTCCTGCTTTCCAGTCAGGTGACCACTAGTAATCCACGGTTGATGTAGCCTATTAACGTAATCATTAACGTATGTTGAGAATGCTGTACACTATTAAAAAAGTGATAAACACGCGCATTATGGTTTGGGAATAATTAAAAACTCGATTTAAAAAATAAAAAATATACTAATCGTTGCAGTTATTATTGGTAATTTGGTATGTAAAATAATTACCAATTAATTAGCCTACTAATTACCTGGTAACTCTACAAATATTTTAAATATTGAGAGTTCAGTTTTTAATAGTGTACTTAGGCCCTAGCGCTCTCAAGATGTTACTTAAAACCGTAAATTTTGCATGTTTTTTTTTTTTCTGAGACACACCTTTCCCCGTAACTTTTATACATATTGTGTTGTATTCCTAGCCAGGTAAACCTGAATTAAATATTCGTATTGATTTTGTTTGTATCAGTTCCTGGAGAAATGCAAAAGCACGCATGCACTCGGCCGTGTCGGGACAGTGGAAGAAGTAGCCAAGTCCATCGCGTTCTTGGCTTCGGACGATGCTTCCTTCATCACAGGTGTCACTCTTTCCATTGACGGAGGACGCTCCGTCATGTGTCCACGGTAGGGACTTGCCGTTGATAAAGCTCATTCTGTTATGCGACTGCAGTGAAAGCGACCAAGAAGTATGAGAGCACTCGAGCAATACCTACCTAATTGTGCCTAACGATGTGCCTGGCACAGAATAGCTTTCATATATTTATCTTGTTACTAACTTACGTAGTGCCTCATTTCTTTCATTCTGTGCTTCCTAACACTTGCACTGGATGCTAAGTGCTGTTTTGTTATTCATACTTTACACTCCCCTGTATTGCAGTATTATTTTAAGCTTCTAGGGCTGAGCTTTGTAGGTACTTTCTACCTGTCAAGCATTTACTGTATCTGTGAACCTCTGGAGGTGTTAACAGTAGGCCTACTGTATTACAGTACATACTAAATACCTACTATTATTATAGTATAACTGAATTTTGTATAATGCTTGTTATTTTGGAGGATATCTATGGTTTTTGTTGGTACATGTACATACATATTTGTATTTTTAAAACTTAATGAAGAATAAATATATTATATAATACAGTACTCAACTGTGTGTATTTCTTACGTCCATTTCACATTCTCAATAGATTCAAAGATAGGCCTATATTTATTTTAACAATTGCACACAGGTACAGGTACCTGGTGGTAACATTTTAAAATACAATACCAATTAAATTACTTTAATGGTCTTGTGATTCTGGAGTAGGACCATAAAATAATAAACATTTTAAACACAAACAGTCTCTTTAGAAAGCTTTATACTATTCTTTTATAGTCCTACCCTCCTACCCAAGTAGTATGGCCTTTTGCCCTCATCAGTTCTTGTTTTAAGTTTGTAAGAATGGTCTTTCCTTCCTTTGTTTGCAGGAGTTCTGTCATGAACCTCTAATCTTGCAAATCTTTGGCAATCCTATACATATTATACACAGCCTGTCCCACCCAACAAAATGACCTTCTTGACATCAATGTTATTTCCAAACACTTTTCATAGGCTACCAAGACACTTGAAAACCTTGATCTATGGTATTCAATTTTCCATCCCTTTGCAATGCAGATTCCATTTTTGGCAACATATCTGTCAACAGATTTAATTGCTACTCTTGCAATTGCAATGATGTACTGAAGTCCAGACCAAGGAATTAATGAAATGTCATCAATGATATTACCAGCTATGGTAATCTAATTACACACAATAATATTAAGTTATTAACACTGTAAAATAAGAGAAAAAGACAACAGGAGCTGCAAACAGATGTCAACCCTACAAACATTTTTCGCTCCTGAGGTTATCCTGAGGACTACCCTTACGGGATGACAGGTACTCCTCAGGAGTACCTTTCTCATATACTTATAACATGGGAGTGAGACGCTAAGAGCAGATCACAGGATGTATAACCTAGGGTCCTCCCCAGGACTGCCCACAAAGGTAATAGTTCCCGACAGGCAGGTGACAGGTACACTGTGGGTAGTAGTGAGGAAGACCAAGGGTAATCCTGAGGAGGACCCAGGGCAATGCTGAGGAAGACTGTGGGTAGTAGTGAGGAAGACCAAGTGTCATGGTGCGCTATTTTCATGTTTTTTATCATTTATATTTTTATATAATTTATATTTTTATATCTCAGTAAAATCATTAAGCAATCGAGTAAGACAATAACACGGATATTTTGACACAATAGTCCGATGTTATTGTCAGCTCTCATCACTTTCACTTTCACTTTCACACTCAGTACTTTTCAAACCAATATTAAATCTCCAAATTCAATAACAATCTTCCATATACTCGATCACAAATTATTCTGAAAACAACTTATCTTATTTTCGTGACAGAGGTCACTTTCCAGTATATAAACCCCGTGAAACTTAGACCAAATGTGGTCAAGTGTGTGCATAAGCCCTACGGTAAATAGTTACCGAGGCGGTCAGTCGTCATCCTACACCAGATCTACTACGGGTGAGTCTCACATAAAAATTATGGGTATAGTCAAACTATTGACGCCCCTAAATAATGTAGGCATTTTGCAATGTTAAACTGAAACTATAATATATTAAGCTATAACCAGTCACAAGTATCTAGTGTGCATAATATGCAACAAGAACCCTTCACGCCTCTATTCAATGTCTCTAAGTAAATTCACTCTATTCAATGTCTCTAAGTAAATTCACTCTATTCAATGTCTCTGATTAAATTCACTCTATTCAATGTCTCTAAGTAAATTCACTCTATTCAATGTCTCTAATTAAATTCACTTTATTCAAGGTCTCTAAGTAAATTCACTCTATTCAATGTCTCTAAGTAAATTCACTCTAATTGTCAATAACCAGGGTCCGTCACCCTTAAGAAACGACGGTGGTGGCAGCATTTCATAAATTGTAATAAACAAGGGTTCTAAGAATTGAGTCATATTTCACCTCTATCCCAGACTCAAATCCAGTCCACGACATTGGTGGCTTGCGGTGGGATAATTTTTTTTTGAACAAATTGTTAACTTCCATACCCCCCCATGTTTTATTTTAACAAAATACTTGTGTCTGGTTATTACTTATTTAGGATGTGCATGTGTGATGTTTCTACGCAATAATCACAGTCCGTTTAGATCACGACAGTTTAATGTTTTTTATTACAAAGTTTTTTTTTCCCCAACGGGTTTATTCAGTTTTTCACGTTTTTGTTGGCTTTGTTTCCTCCTCGCTTCCTGTACGACCAGCTGTAACGTACAACCACACGAGTTACTCACACATTACACAATCATGGCAACCAATTCTGAGAGGGGTTCCCCAACATCAGGGGGTAATCTAGCAGATATCGGGACAACGGGTCTGGGAAACCTTCACAATATTAATTTAATCCCCGAGTTTTCCGGATCCTCCGGTCACATCAAGGTGGAAGCATTTTTTCTTAGAATTCAGGAAATAGCTCTTCTAGATGGGTGGACCCCGGTACAAAAAGCAATTGTTGCACGTCTCAAGCTTGTAGGGGATGCCCGGGAGTACGTTGAGAATAATTCTGAGTTAACGGAGGCTTCTTTTGATGAGCTCCGGGTCAAGTTGATTGCTTGGTTTCATGTAGAAGAATCGCACAGTCAACTAGTTGCGCAATTTGAACAATGCGTGCAAAGACCGGATGAAACCGTAAGACAATTTGCCACGCGGGTCTTCATAGCCGGAAACAAAACACTCATATCAGCAGGGAACGATGCGGAACAACGATTACGAAAGAAAATTCTCAATGAATCTATTCTCAACCAATTCGTTAAGGGACTTACGGGAACCGTAAGACGCTTTGTCATGAGTAGCAACCCGCATTCTTATGAGGAAGCTTTGAAAGTGGCACTTCGTGAAGAATGCATAGAAAGTGCTATTCATAACAAAAATCTTAAAATTCAGGCAATTAGCAGTTCCCGTCCAAATAATAACACGCAATTCAATGCAAAAAAGGGGTCCAATCCACAGGGTACGGATATCGGGAATAGTTCGGGACAGGGCCCGACAGTCACAGGACAATCTGGCACATCACAACACTCACAACCCATACCACATCCACAACCCATACAACATCCACAACTCATACAACACTCACAGCCCATGCAACTCTCGCAGCCAGTACAACGGTCACAGTCACCAGTTACATGTTACCGGTGCGGGGGTGTAGGCCACTTTGCGTCAACCTGTAGCACACCTCGAGAATTTGGACAGGGTAGTAGTTCACAACCCCAGGGCAATGGACCACGTAACAACAATATTCAGAATAACAGGAACAATCAACGACCACACTGCACTTACTGCAATAAAATGGGACACTGGGAACACACTTGTTGGTCTAAGACACCCCAAGCTAGTAATTTACAACACAATAACGGACAACAGTTCCCACAACAAGACGGAGCTAATCAGGCTATGGGGTCTTTAAACACCCACAGCCCGACATTGACCTCCCGAATGTTGCGGCGATAAGATATGTGAATGTTAATAACAATTATTTAACAGGGACGGATAAGATGCTTATAAACGCGAACATAGTTACAAGTGATCATGATGCTTCTAACATTACCGCGGTATTTCTCATTGACACAGGTGCCGACGTTTCTTTAATTAATAAGTCTATAGCCGTGCGGGGCGGGTTTCCAATTTTGTTTACTACGCGATATGTTTCGTCAGTTACAGGGCATCAATTACCCATTATAGGCGAAGCCTGCATAACGTTGGATATCGGTAACCTTCAATATAAATACCCGAAATTTGCCGTTTGCACTAACGAAATGGGTCTGGCATATGACGGTATATTAGGTCATGACTTTTTAAAATATTTTCAATTTGACGTTCTGTATAGCACGAATCAGCTCAGACAGGGGTCCAATATAATTGCCTTGAATTCAGATGATACGATGAAAGGGGTTTATGCATTCACAGGAGAGGTAGGTCAAACTCCCACAAGTAGTGTTAATTATATAAGCAGTAATCAGGGTAATCAAATCGACAGTCAGGCCGTGCGGTCTCTCGTTAATCGTCCAGACGCGCATATTGCGACACTCGAGGGAAAATTGCACAGAGCGCATAATGCTGGTCAGATAGCGGGGCAAAGTATAGCTAACCTCCAACTCAAATTAGACCACGCCCATGTCGCGAATAGTGCACTTCAGGAACAGATGAACAATATGTTTTGCCAGGTCAATCATTTAAGAACAGATAATGAAACATTAAGGACAGATAATGTAACTTTGGGAAGAGATGTTGAAACTTTGAGTACACATAATGTAACTTTGGGTAAAGAGATTGCTCACTTGAAACATATTATTGCAAATATGCAGGTACATATGTCTCCATTATCATTACATAACACATATGCTAAACAGGAGAATGATGCTTTACAAAATGATTTGGGAAAAGTTAATTCTCTTTGTGAAAAAGGGCAATATGGTAATGATGAGTCAATCCAAGGTCCGGTTCACTTGACACGTGACCATGACGAACTGAACCATGAAAATGCCCATTTAAAAAGTACAATTGCACAATTGAATAATGATCAACGTAACTTCAAACAACATATGGAACTAATGAAAAGCAATAATGATGCACTAACGCATGATTACACTGTCGCTAAACTTGTTCAAGCTGCATTAGTGCATAAGTTAGAAGATACAGTCACAGATAAAGATACATTAAGGGAAATCAATGTTACTCTTAAAAAACAATGCGATGATGCGTATAGCGAATTAGAAGATGTATATGTAAATGTCGAGCAGTTACGCAATGAGATAGATAATATGACACTTAGGATTGTGGAGCTAGAGGAGCAAGTGGCACAGGCAGATGTGGTAAATGTAGAACATGGGCAAAAGCATGGTCACATAACGGACTCGTCTAAAATTACCAATACGCTTTCTACATCGAACACAAATAAACATGCCGATCATAACAATAGCCGCGGGCTACACTCTTGCACCATTAACGTCATAAACAACAGGGAAAGTCGGGGCGCTACTGTACATTCGAGCAAAGGGACATCCGAGGGTCACACTGTCATTCAGGAACCTCACAAACACGACACGGGGTTTAGTGTTCATTCTCCCGTCAACAATAAGGCAGGTAGGAATAAAAGTGGTTATGTAACTATAGGGCAATCAAGTCAGGATTATGGTTTAAATATGTCAGCTGTAAACCAATTAATTCAGGATCAAAATGAAATACGACATTCTCACCTACGTAGTGCCAGGACAGGGAGCCACGGAACCACCCTCCCGCCCCCAACTAGCCTAGGGCACCAACACGTTCATCAAATCACAGAGTCTGACCAGGTAGTCTCGGACCCACCTGGGGTCCAACAGTTATGGCATTTGGACCATTTACCCCAGGAACTTAGCATTCAGATTAACAATATTTTAAATGACAACATAGATGTGTTTTTCAAACAGGGAGACAAAATGGGACTAGCAACGGGGGTCGAACATAGGATTTTTTCAGGAGACGCTCCACCCGTACGAGTTCGTCCCTATAGGACCCCGCATGCTCTCATCCCCATCATGGAGGAAAAGATACAAGAACTCTTGGATAAGGATATAATAGAACCCTCCCACTCCCCCTGGAGTGCCCCTTGCATGCTTGTAGCAAAGAAAACGGATTCAGGACCTCCGCAATATAGGGCGGTGGTCGACTACTCGAGGACAATAAATCAATTTTCACGGGCTGACCCCTACCCCATGCCTAACATTACAGAGACTATGGACCATTTAGCGGGGGCAAAATTCTTTACAACCCTGGATATTTGTGACGCTTACTACCATATCCCGATAGCGAAGGAAGACCAGGAAAAAACAGGGTTTTCAACATCACGTAATCATTACCATTATAAACGATTAGCGATGGGCCTAACCAGTGCGCCTGCCACCTGGCAGCGGCACCTTGACGCCGTTTTCGCCGATTACAGAAATAAGTTTCTCTTCTTATATTTAGATGATCTAATTATTATATCCAATTCAATTGAGGAACACATGGTTCGATTAAAGCTCGTGTTACATAGACTTCGGGAGGCAGGACTCAAACTAAAGGCGTCTAAATGTCATTTTTTGCAAACGGAAATCGAATACCTAGGTTACGTAATCAGTCAAGAAGGGGTCAAACCATCGCCGGCTAAAATAGAAGCGATTAAAACTTGGCCGCGTCCGACCACGACTAAACACATTAAGCAATTCTTAGGGTTTATGAATTTTTACAGGCGACACATTAACAATATGGCTTGCATTGCTAAACCCCTCACGGATCTCACGAGGAAAAATGTAAAATTTACTTGGACTCAGGATCACTCCGATGCTTTTGAAACATTAAAAACGGCCATCTGCTCAGATTCTATTTTGATTTATCCAGATTTTACTAAGGAATTTATTTTAACTACGGACTGTTCAAATTTCGCGGCAGGGGCGGTATTAGCACAACGGGTGGACGGGGTAGAACGCCCTATTGCATTCGCCAGTCGTCAGCTTAACCCCGCAGAAACCCGTTATTCAAGTTGGGAACGCGAAGCCGCTTCCGCAATATGGGCAGTGCAGTATTTTAGGCAATACCTGTTTGCTCGCCACTTTATTTTACGGTCTGACCACTTACCCCTAAAACAATTGTTATCAATCGAAAAGTTATCTTCCCGTCATACGCGCTGGTCGATAATTCTTGCGGAATATGATTTTGAATTTCAGTATAGGCCGGCGGCCCAAATTCAGCACGCGGATGCGTTATCGCGATTACAAGTAAATGCGGTTCATGACGTCACGACACACACACAATTGCAATACGAACCGGTTTGGGATAGACGTAGAATCATTGATGCACAGCGCCAGGACCCAACTTTAAAGCCGATTATTGATCAACTTCTAAAAAACAATTCGTCTCATAAAGAATATGCATTGGAAAATAACTTGCTCTATAAGATCAGATCCATTGAGGAACCAAATCATAAACTGGTCATACCCGACGCAATGAAGGACGTAATATTAGAAGCGTATCATGCATCTCCGTTTTCCGGTCACGCGGGCAGGCAACGGACCACCGTATTAATCTCTTCTCAGTTTTATTGGCGAGGCCTCCACGCGGACGTAGCTGATTTTTGTAATAGTTGTGTGTCATGCCAAGAAAGGAAAGGGAAACCCCACCCGCCTAGGGCTAAACTCCAACGCTATCAGCAGGTGTCCACGGTGTTCGAAATCTGTCATATCGATGTGATGGGCCCGTATAAAACTACTTTAAGGGGAAACAAATATGTGTTATCGTTCATTGACCGCTTTTCCAGGTATCCAGTTTTTTGTTGTGTGCCAAATCAACGGGCGGATACAATTGCTAGGGCTTTTGTAGACCATGTAGTAACGATTTTCGGTACACCCCGTTTTTTAGTGAGTGACAACGCTACTAATTTTTTATCTGATATCTTTGAAGAAACTCTCAAAATTTTACAGATTAAGCACCTCACCATTACATCATACAGATCCATGAGCAACGGATGCATAGAACGAGCTCATGAAACATTTCATAATATCATGTCCCACTATATTCAAACAGCGCCTGATTCATGGGACGACTTTGTGCCCCTCATTCTTATGGCAATGCGGAGCAGCATCTCCTCTTCCACTGGGTACAGCCCTCATTATTTACTCTTTGGTAGGGATATGAACTTACCATACTCCGAATTTGCTAAGCCATCGCGACCATTATATAATGTAGACCACCACTACCCTGCACAATTAAAAAAGAGTATGGAACATGCCTATCGCGTCACTAGGGAACATTTGAAATCATCTGCTATTAGGAATGAGAAATATTATAATAGGAAGGCTATTGAAGTTCAATACCACATTGGGGACCTTGTGTATCTCTACACCCCTGCCATCGCTACGGGGCAACAGAAGAAGTGGGCGAAACTATGGTCAGGGCCTTATCGTATCATTGATTTGAAACGCGCAGTCACATGTAGAATCAAACACATATACACTAATAAAGAACAGACGGTACACATTGACAGGCTAAAACACTTTAAAACAATGAAACCACAGGAAACAGATAACTCACACGCACTTATAGGGCAACATCAATTTCAAGAACAACAACTAGGGCATCCACAACCAGACAATAATATTATTACACAACCAGATACATATCATTCAGAAATAGATGGCGACGTCGAATTAGATAACAGCATGGAACTAGATAATGCCGATAATGTCACACACGCTAATGATCGGGCAGCATTTACCGGTTTCAACGAGGATAATTATGACGAGGGTCCACCATTGTCTAGGAATTTCGATAGTGAAAGTGTAACTTCCAGCCAGGACAGCACACTTGGGAGTGATTACCCAAATCACAATGACACCATAGAATATGTTAATTTCACAGACGCCGAAAATGCAGAACATCTTCGACAGGCAGAATTACACAGAAAATATATCCAAACACTATGGCCTCGCCCTGATATTGATTTTAGTAATTTAGGGAACAGACGCGCCCGTCGGTCTGCCCAGCTTCCGGCACAACCGAGTGTCGAACCAGGGACCTCCAATACTCCGACGCAATCTGACAGCATTCCTATGCCCATTACTGAAACTATAACGCCACATACAAAACAGAAAAAGGGCTCAAACAATTTTTACGTCGCGCATTGCCTCAACGCATTAGTTCACGAATACGCAAACCTTCTCTTAAGGCACTCGAAAACCAGGGGCCGTCGGATAGGCAGGAACACTGATTTGAATGTTCTAGATTCTCATCCTGCGAGAGCGCCGCCCCTACGTCCACCACACCCTCGGCCGACCATGCGGGTGTACCATGGTGCTGAAGGCCTCCAGGCAGTGGCGGCCAGGGGTAGCGTTCATCACCGATCGGCGTCCCACTCAGTGGCCGTCCACATGGGGCCTCATCGTGATTCCCCGACCCCATTCTCCACGAGATCTGGATGGTTTACGTCACCCCCCCCCCCCCCCCCCCTGGACCTCCGACAACGGCTCCAAGGACCATGTAACGCCACACTCCCGGGACCCGCACATTTCACCACATTTTCATCTCAAGTGTCCGAACGAACTCATCTCAAGTGTCCGCACAAACTAATGTCAAGTGTCCGCACAAACTAATGTCAAGTGTCCGAACGAACTAATGTCCAGTGTCCGAACGAACTAATGTCAAGTGTCCGCACAAACTATGTCCAGTGTCCGAACGAACTCATCTCAAGTGTCCGCACAAACTACTGTCAAGTGTCCGAACAAACTGATGTCAAGTGTCCGAACAAACTAATGTCAAGTGTCCGAACGAGCTAATGCCAAGTGTCCGAACAAACTAATGTCAAGTGTCCGAATGAACTTATGTCAAATGTCCGGACGGACTAATGTCTTGTATACGGACATACCCAATACCGTGTGCCCAAAGTACAACGTCTCAGTTTCTATATTTGTGGTTGTTTTTTCTCTATTGCCACTACGGACACGTATTCCTAGATTCTAGTTCTTGAAATGGGTTTTTTAATCATTTTATGACTTATCATTTTTTCAATGGGTATCAGCTGCAGTCATTGCTAGCATTCTATATGTATACCTCCTCAGTTATTGTCATATGCAAGACTGATTTTATTTCGAGGATTTGTATATGTTGGTATTTTTTGGAGTTATATCTCCTCTGGTTATTGTTCATGCCAGTCTGTTTTCATTTCGATGAGTTGTATATTATGTTGGTAAATTTTTTGAGTTATATCTACTCAGTTTCTTGTTAATACAAGACTGACTTAGTTTTATGATTTATACATGTTTGGTAATTTTTGGAGTTATATCTCCTCAGTTTATTGTTAATACAAGACTGATTTAATTTTGATGATTTATATATGTTTGGTATTTTTGGATGTATATCTCCTCAGTTTATTGTTACTACAAGACTGACGTATTTGGATGTTTTGTACATGTTTAGTAATTTTTTGAGTTATGTCTCCTCAGTTTATTGTTAATACGAGACTGATTTTCTTTTGATGATTTATGCATGTTTGGTATTTTTTTGAGTTATGTCTCCTCAGTTAATTGTTACTACAAGGCTGATTTATTTTTTGTATAGGTTTGGTATTTTTTGATTTATATCTCCTCAGGTTATTGATAATGCAAGATTGATTTATTTTTGAGGATTTTATCTTCTAAGATTTTTTGTTGACATTTGTATAAGCAATATCTCCTGAGTTGCGAAAAGTTTTATGTATTATTTTATATACTGATTCATGTTGTTGTCCAGAGGTACCTGCCACTGGGCACGGGTATTTGTATTGTTACTTTGAGACCTTATATCTTTGTCTTTTATTAATGAGGCCACGCTTCACGATTTATCTCTTGTTGCATATTTATGCCACGGTACATTTTTCTTGTTTCTTTATTCACTTTGAATTATTTTTTTTATTTTTCTCTCTTTTCCTGACGTTTGGTCTAAGTTACACTGCTCGCTGTTTTGTTTTCTTCTTTTTTTATTCTCTGCTTTTCCTACATTTGAACACGCGCATTTAGCTTTCTTCTCACCTTCAAACCGTATCTACGAGTATATGTCTTTTACCTGGCTCACTACTCACTCGCTCGAATATGACTCTCCTATAAATACTCTTCTCTTTTTCACATTAGAATGACACATGAGACGGCACTCTTCCTTCTTTCACCTACTGTTCTAAAGTGTTATGACACTATCTATGCTCTTGGGAAATCTAGGATTTCGGCTATATTGTTGTCTTGGGTAAAATCATGTATAACATCAGGACCAGGTAACTACCTGTGGTCACCAGACAGGGGTTGCACCTAGGCGGGACATGGGGCTCTACTCCTGTCACAATATCCGCTAGGGTAGGTGCACCAGATATAGACCCGCAACAATATAAGCATAAGTTTATCTGTACGACTATCTCTTGAGACATAGGCCCCCTTTACCTGCCTTCTGCCACGTCTCTTGTGTCTTCACTAATATCGCACTCATGTTTTCTAATTCTTTTCTTTTGACGCATCCTTCTTAGAAAGATACGTCAAAATTTTCGAGCGGTGAGGGTGATGTCATGGTGCGCTATTTTCATGTTTTTTATCATTTATATTTTTATATAATTTATATTTTTATATCTCAGTAAAATCATTAAGCAATCGAGTAAGACAATAACACGGATATTTTGACACAATAGTCCGATGTTATTGTCAGCTCTCATCACTTTCACTTTCACTTTCACACTCAGTACTTTTCAAACCAATATTAAATCTCCAAATTCAATAACAATCTTCCATATACTCGATCACAAATTATTCTGAAAACAACTTATCTTATTTTCGTGACAGAGGTCACTTTCCAGTATATAAACCCCGTGAAACTTAGACCAAATGTGGTCAAGTGTGTGCATAAGCCCTACGGTAAATAGTTACCGAGGCGGTCAGTCGTCATCCTACACCAGATCTACTACGGGTGAGTCTCACATAAAAATTATGGGTATAGTCAAACTATTGACGCCCCTAAATAATGTAGGCATTTTGCAATGTTAAACTGAAACTATAATATATTAAGCTATAACCAGTCACAAGTATCTAGTGTGCATAATATGCAACAAGAACCCTTCACGCCTCTATTCAATGTCTCTAAGTAAATTCACTCTATTCAATGTCTCTAAGTAAATTCACTCTATTCAATGTCTCTGATTAAATTCACTCTATTCAATGTCTCTAAGTAAATTCACTCTATTCAATGTCTCTAATTAAATTCACTTTATTCAAGGTCTCTAAGTAAATTCACTCTATTCAATGTCTCTAAGTAAATTCACTCTAATTGTCAATAACCAGGGTCCGTCACCCTTAAGAAACGACGGTGGTGGCAGCATTTCATAAATTGTAATAAACAAGGGTTCTAAGAATTGAGTCATATTTCACCTCTATCCCAGACTCAAATCCAGTCCACGACACAAGGGTAATCCTGAGGAGGACCCAGGGCAATCCTGAGGAAGACTCAGGGTAATCCTGAGGAAGATTCAGGGCAATGCTGAGGAAGACCCTGGGATGTTTAGTTCACCCCTCAGCCCCCCACTTCGTGTGGGAGGGGGGAGGGGGGTGAACTAAACATCCCAGGGTCTTCCTCAGTTTTACCCTTGGGTGCAAACAAATGGATATGCCGTAAATAAAGTAAAATGCTTATTTTGAGCTTAAAAGTGAATTTAATTATAATAGACAAATACATACAACAACATACATACATACAACAATATAACATCAATATAGCCTAGCTCACGTGTCCCGGTTTCTTACATTTCCAGCTGCACTGAATGCCAACGACTTTTCACTCTCAGAGTTTTCACACATGGCTTCTTCTGAAATCAGTCGTGATGTTAAGTTTGTTACGTTGCGATCCGGAACTGGTGTCGATTCCCATGCTGTTCGGTATGATTTGGGCAAAGTACTCAAGATTTTTGACATGAGCATCTCGTCATCTATGGTTTGAGAAATATCACTGCCCTTCTCAAAACTGAAGTTAAAGAACTTGTAACAAAGCACACTTTTGTTGCTCTTTATCCTTTTGATAGATGCCACACAGCTTACTGTAGGCCTACATCTCAGCCGATGTTCCACAGTTCATGATGTGCATCATGACCTTCCTATCGATAGACGTTACCTTCTGTGCCTTTGCATCTTTCTTCTTCCATAATTGCTTTTCTTCTTCTCTAGTACAGTCTTGCAGCTTGTGTTCACCATTTTATTAGGTCTAGACCTACCTTGACTTTTTGACACAACACTGTTTTAATGTGTTTTTTTTTACTTCACTTTTTTATACCACAGAATATCCTGGGCCCATAACCTGTTCAGGATAATTTTTAGTGTAGTTATTACTTATTAATAAAGGTAGAATCAACTTCTAAATGACCTAGTTTATTATTACAAACATGGAGAGATTACAAGAACACAACAACCACATTTTTGTCCTAGACAACAATTAAACTTTCTGGAAGACAACAGTGCTAACACACAGACAACTTAAAATAATCTATATTTCATAAAACACGTTGTTGTTGTTGTTGTTACTATTTATTCTATTTTTATGATTATTATTATTTCTACCGTGAATAATAATGAATAATCACAACTTACCAGTAAAATTGTCGGTTCAAATCACCTTTTTCGAATCACACTCACAAAAAAGTAAAGAAAAACTCACAAAACACGTCGTGTAGGTGGTTTGCTTCGACTAGAAAATCGTAGCGTTGCGTTGCCCAGGGTTGCCAGATAGTTGTATACACAGATCGCCATCTCAGCCTTCTAGATAGCCCAAAAGTCACCCAAACAAATTTTTCTGAGTGAGAAAGAAGATACGGGATCGCTACGAGTGCAAGAGAGACACTAGTCACCCCAAAGTTCAAGTTCGCACGTTGATCATGAGGAGGGGGTTAAACTGTGCTTGAAATGGGCGGTACATTTAAAAAGAAAAAGTTCATACAGGTTTTCCATTAACATCCATCATTTGTTTTATGAATTGTAGACATTGAAATCGATTAACTAGGCATATTTTGATGAAATTGAAGTCGCCCAATTGGGCGACAGGCGATTTCCTACATTTTTAGGTCGCGAAAAGTGAATTGAAGTAGCCCAATTGGCGATAAATCGCCCAATCTGGCAACACTGGCGTTGCCATGTGCACAAGGTCACGTGGGCTCCGGCTAGGGCGGTAAAAGATTGATGACGACACAGAGCTCAAATGAGCTACTTTATCTTAAAAATTATACCTATTCGACAATGATAGCTGATAAAACTACAATAACACAGCAAATTAAATTTATTTTTCAAACACTGGTTATTTTCTTACAGCAATTTCAAATGATACACGAACACATGAAATAAAGATCTGAATAAATTACTACAGTCACCCCCCTATTTGAAAGCAAGCAGGGAAGTTCTGCCTGTAGTCTACCTGAAAGGCAGAGTAAACTGAATAAATTTAAAAAGTTTCCTCCGTGGGCCATCCTGAAAGGTAATCTGAGGGTAATTTCCTGTTAGGGCAGGCCACAGGTAGTCCGAGGGAAGTCCTGCCTATGCTTTACCCGAAAGGTACAGAAAATCACTTTAGGGCAGGCCACAGGTAGTCCGAGGGAAGTCCTGCCTCAGCTTTACCCGAAAGGTACAGAAAAGCACTTCCTCAGGATATCAAATGTTTGTAGGGAAGTTATTACTCGGACTTGGAACTATCCACGTCACTCAATGGGACTCGCTCCAGAGCTGTGGCCAAGGCATGCGGAGGTATTGCAAGAGAATGCATAAAGGTAAGAGAGAAAAAAAGCAAGCAACTCTTCCACATACATTCCATGCACTGTACGTCAGTCATTGCTGACCTATGGAAAGCATGCGGAGGGAATGTCTTCATGGTGCCATACACAGTGGTAAAACGTAAAATGCACCTTTTTCCTCGACTGAACCCCCTGAGAACTTTCACTGCCTTCTTGCCACATACATACCATGCACTGTACATCAGTCCAGCATCAGTCGTTGCTGAGCTATGGAAGGCAGGCGGAGGCAATGTCTACAATAAAAAATAATTTTAGAAGTTTTGAATTAATAAAAATTAATTGATTATGAAACAAATTTTCAAATGAAGTATCTAGAGAAATTACCCATACTATACTATATGGATAAAATAATTTGTGATAAAATAATCCAACAGGCTGAAAAATGCTGATATAACTGAGAAGGCACATGCCTCCACTGTCTCCTCTCAAAAGCCGCCACTATTCACACATGAAGGCCTATACCGCCTACATAATATGTTGTAGGGATGCAGGGAGTGATAACTGAAGCATGGCTTCTCAAACTATGGGTCGCGACTCCGGCGGGGTCGCGAGCTTATAAAAAATGGAAATTAAGATGTATATAGAACCGAACTTTTGAATGATAATGTGTAAAAAGGTGTATACAGAAAAGTTGAAAAGAGATGCTCAGCGGGAAACTTTCTGACAACACAGAGCGAAGCGAATCACTGCAAATATCGGCTAACAAGCGACCATCTATTCCAGTGTATAAGCTACGCAAATAAGGTCTGATATAAGATGGGGTCACGACATTTTTTACCTGGAAATTTAGGGTCCAGTGGGCAAAAAAGTTTGAGAAGCCCTGTACTAGAGTAGCCTATGCTAGCGCCAGTCTTACGTATAGATGAAATCAAGTGGAATTAAGAGCTGGAAAAATACCGACAGTACAGTACCTATTGTGGTCATAAGGCCTGCAGCGTTTTTTTTTTTTGCCATGGGGGGGGGGGGGGGGGGGGGGAAATGAAAATTGAAAATGATTTACAAGATCTTCAAACTAGTCAACTAACAATTTAATGTCGTAATTGGCATTTCAAGGATTCAGGGGCAAGGAAAGAATGCATTTAGTGCTAGGCCTAGTCACGAGAACGACATGTTTTGCTGCAGTATAGACCAAGGTGACTTCCACTGAAATCATTTATTGCAACTGATTGGGTAGACAATAAATACAAACTTATTTTATTTATCTATTTTCGTGTTAAGTTGCGTTTAGTATTTAATTTCGTTCATGAAATGTGAAACAAAAATCAAATCAACATACTCGCGCGAGCCAGCTCGCGTGAACTGCCCGCTATGAGTGGACTTGCACTTGATAGCATAGAACTCGCTGGCAGCCCGATATACGGTCGAGCCAGCTCGCGCGTGCTCGAAAACAGCTGTCAAACTTGTTCAACTTCCTAGAGAGTCAAGTTGGTGAGCTCCAATCAAAACTCGTTACTTTAACACGTGACCAGTGACACATGTGAATCTCTTATCCTATCTACTCTTCTGCCGTGTAATCGGAGATAAATTAGTAACAAGCTCGCGCGAGTTTCTCGATGGTCTGACACGGCTTTTTAAATCAAGTCGGCAATCTGAAAATAACACAGTCCACCAGAATAACCGCAAATGCTCATTGCAGTATTGGCAACAATCTAAAAAACTGTTTAGGCAAAGATTAGACTGGTTTAGGAATCATGACGTAGGCCTACATAAAGCATCCAAACATGAAAACAGCCCCTATCGTTGAAAGTTCAAGTTGTCTGCATTTGCCAAAATGAACAACTGAAATGTAGAAAAAAACGTAACACAGCATATATGAATGGAATATACGCCGTTTTCCTGTTTTTGATAAAGAACAGCCCACCGAAATAATTTTCTGTTTTACTGAACACTGGCTTGCTAATCTTCATTCTCTGCACTGCGATACCCATCATATTTATTTTTCATTTTCATGACTAGTTTTGTGCGGACTTTTCGTTCCTAGTGAATAACAATCTGCCATGCCCCGTGGCTGGGATCAAAGTGCAACTCCACTCTGAAATTAAGCTTTGTGTGTGTGGCAGGCAGCGTACCTGCCAGGAGCAATCACTTTGTCACTGTGAATTATGCCCTGCTGTGTGAAGCATCGACGTTAATTAAAACGAAAATCAATTAATTTAATTTTAATATTTGCTATCGGAATCAATGCTTGACATGTCGTTTAATCACTCCTCTCAATAGCAATTAATGTTTGATTTAATTGTTATGAATTAATTATTTCATCATATAACAAAATGAAAGAAACAACAGTTTGTGCTTATTTCTGGGCAGACAATTAAATAACATGGGCTCTAGTTACAAATAAGATTCAAAATATATTTATCTAATAGTATCTAATCTAATCATTATTATTATCATCATTATCATTACCATTATCATTATCATTATCATTATCATTATCATTATTATTAGTATTATTATTAGTATTATTATTATAATTATAATTATTATTATAATTATAATTATTATTATAATTATAATTATTATTATTATTATTATTATTATTATTATTATTATTATTATTATTATTATTATTATTATTATTATTATTATTATTATTATTATTATTATTATTATTATTATTATTATTATTATTAATATTGTATATTGTATTATTCTTGAATGTTTTTGAAATAAGTAGCTTTGTATCTTCCTGTGTATTTGGAAATTTATGACCACCGTTGAAGACGTATCGTACGAACATTGAGTAGGCCCTACCAGGGGTGCCACTACCAAACAAGAAAACTACAGCAGCTGGAAGGTTAGGTTAGACCACTGGCAACGCAGCACGGTATTCGTGTATCTTTAAAGGGATAGTCGGGTGAAAAACTAAAGAACTACCATTTGTAGATGTCCACCTTTAAATATAAAAAACATGACTTAAAGATACCATACTTTAAAAGCAGGCGGTTAAAAAATTAAATAAAACGCGATTATTTGGTTTGGTGCTACCAAGTAGCACCGAGCAACTTTTCTCATGGTAATTCCCATGTAAAAAAAATGTTGCCTTGAGAAAGTAAAACCACCGTTAAAATAGGGCACTGATCAAAAATCGATCAGGAGGTTTAATGTGCATCGTTTCTCTACCGATAACATGCTTCTTAGTACGAACGTTTACTTCAACAAAATACCCTGCAATTAATTTTTTTGTGACATGATGTGTAGAAAAGTTGCAATCTGTTTTGAGCGGTACTGTCCGCAGTCGCCTAGTGTTTCGCGGAGCGCGGGCTGGTCTCGTATAACACAATGAGTCCTCTGTCTATCGGGAAGGCGCCAGCGACCTCAGAACCGATACAGTTACACTACGCTTTAGAAGAAAAATGCAGCAAGAGCTGCCGAAGGGAATCTAGTAGAATAGCTAATTGTTCACTATTTTTTTTCTTGCATTGAAGCAACCTATATCAATTGTATTTTACACATAACTGAATTTCATGGACTAATGACTAATTGGTGATTTTTTAGTTCTTCATCTGACTATCCCTTTAATGGTGGATAGAATAGAAGATAGAACCTTCTTTTCTTCTTTGTACAGTTAGTGAAATACATATGCTGTGAAACAAAGTGAATACAGTCATGAAATGTAGTAAATACAAAACATTTTAAAGTATATACTTGAGTGCATTTAAAAAACAAAGGAAAACGACCCATCAAGGATCTGAATCCTGTGTGGGAGTATTTTCTTTGTATTTGCACTTTGCAAGATTAAGTTTGCAAGATGGCAGCATGATGGTTACAGTAATTGTGACAATGGTGTCAAATAATGTAATTTATAATTGACAAGTAGTGAAATAAAAACAAAGTAAGTTGTAATGTAAGACTATGTGTAAGTAAAAAATGAGGGAATTCAAAAAATTAATTTTACCTACAGTCGTTATAGCAATTAACCTACAGTTACAGAGGGTAGTAGTAAAATATCAATATAAGAATTGTAAGGCAGTGTAGTAAAGTAAAATCAGGTATAAAAACATTAATGTGGCTATATAGCGATTAATTGGCAAATGAAATATTAAGAATTTAAGTAAATACGTAGAATTATTCAAATTCGACAATACTCACGTGCCTGTAGGCCTATATGCAACTTTTAAGAATAAGATTAATTATATTTGTGTGTTATCTACATTGATTCAAGATATGCTCGAATGATTGAGTCAAGTGAAAGTGTAAACTGTACGTTTCAACTCAATCCAGTTTACACAACATTTCTAACCATCGTCTTATGGACCTTGTTAAATATTCACCAAGCCCGAATAAAGTATATCATAATTATAAAGATATGTCAATAGCATATCGACAGCATTTGAAGATGTACGCAGCATGCTCAATAACATCATTATTATTATTTAAGTTGTTTAAGTTAATTAATTGGATTGCTTGAACATGCCACACTCAGGCAGTGTATTCTTTCTCTGAGTCGGGAATGATTTATTGCAAAACTCTCAGGCAGTCGCGAGTCCCCCCTAAGCCTGCGTCCATAAATTTAAGACTACATATTGCGAGTTCTATCCCTCCTCTCTTAAATTTCCTTAAAAAAGAAAAAACATATTATGTTTTTTCTTGTATGCTTTCCCTAAGAAAGTTTCTGCTTGTAATTCGTTACAAAGATCTACGTAAGCTTAGTGGATTTACGTGAATCGCTTTTTGCTACGCCCTGCTACAGATTTTTTATTTACAGCATTAGAGGCTTTCCGAAAAAGAAAGACGAATATATGTATACATTAATCGATACTTTCACTTGTATTTCCAATTGGTTTTCACTTTTCAATACACTTTACGACGTTTACTATTAGATCCAGATGATATCATTGCGAAGTGAGCCTTAGCGTGAAGACACGCTCTTGAACATTGTATCTTCTTTGTATTTGTTTTGTATGCATATTTTGTACGTAGTAAATTGTATAATGGGCTTGCGGCAACTTTAGGCTTTTAGTTTATAATCTTCGTGCCGCTATGGAAACTTCTTTACTTTACAAGTGCATGAACTTATGAAGGCTGAGGCTTGCGCATAGTTAGTATTTGTGGACATAGACCTAAATCCACCGGAAGCGAAACATTTTCTAGGATCAATTTGGTCTCAAGTGGCCAAAAGAACAGCTTTACAGAACAGAGGACCGATTTTAGAAGCTATGTATAGAAATTAGCATATTGCATACCAAGAATATTGAACAATGCCGCAAGCTTTGAAGACTTGTAGTCAGAATTTTTGTGGACGGGCATCATCGCTTATCAACGCGTTACACAGAGCGTTTTATTACTAGCATAAATATTCCGAGCAAGCTCGCAAAGTAACAACAATAAATGGGAGACGTATAACTTTTAATTTAGCATCAAACCCAACCGCGCACAAGTTACGAAACAAAGCGTAAATCGCGTCTTGAAGGTGAATGTAACGGTACGAACTATTTATTCAAGTGTTTTATTGGACAATTAGTGCAGAGAAGAAATAGCGCCCATACTTCACCCGCCCAGTGCGGCAGTGCTCAAACGCATTGTTGTTGCCGCGGCCGGTTGGATCGGTGCCAACTGAATGTGATATTTACGGTAGGCCGCATCAGCTGTTGTTCAATGCAACGCTCGACTTGCAACGACCGACCGTCCTCTCCTACAATCGCATCTCTATTTACCCACTCAATCTTAACGTTCTAATTTGACGTTGTTTCTAACGTCTCGATACATTAGTGTCTAGTGACTAGCGAGCGTTTTCATTCTACTTTTATGGCACTCGTTTTGTTTTTTAAAATTTCTTTTATATCTCGCGATTGTAGGCAAACGAAGATTCCGATCATCTTAAAATGTGTGTGATCCACATTCTTTGATGTGAAGTGAACGCCATTATTTTTGTGGAAATTTCGGTCAAGAAGTTACACTTGGTTACATTACAGTTACTCGAAATATTTTTTACAAAACAAAATGGCGGCAAAATGTGAGATAGCCATATTATAGTAAATATCTGTTCCGGTACGAACCACGAATATGTTGACCCTATCGTGGTGGGCAGGTTTGTGTGCTTGCTGATCCCGAGATGCTAGGTCGGGGGAAGCAAATGCTTCTGGTAGAGCCAGCCTAACCAGAAGCTGAGGGGGGGGGGGGGAAGCCAGACGAAAAGCAGTCCACGTCCTCGCCCCTTCAACCACAACATTACGAATGGACAATGCTCTCGAATAAATAGGCCTAGATCCATCGCTCATCCATGTCCACAAAGCTTCATCCAAAATGGAGAACCTTTGGAGTTGAACAATTTAATATCACGAATCAGTATAAATTTATGACAAACTCATCATAGTCGTCCCCTACCCTTAGGGGCGCCCATTGTTGCCAGGTAACAATTGCATGCATGTCATTAACTTACTTTGCATAAAGAAAACAAATCATTAGCAACACCGGGCGACCCTAGGGGTTTCCATGTTATTTCCCATAAACAAAACAAATCCATAGCAACAATAGGTGCCCCTATGTGTAGGGGCACCCAGTTGCTATGGATTTGTTTTGTTTATGAGAAATAACATGGAAAGAACTGTTACCTTGGTAACAATGGGCGCCCCTAGGTGGAGGGGCCGACTATGAATTCCAAGCCACTTTCCTGAAAACATTTCGTACATAAGAGTGAACCGCGGGCTAGGGACGTTGAAATAACGTCAAATCTAAAAGACCGCATATGCGAACAACGTAGCCGGGGATAGAACCCTGGCTTATCACTTCGAGAGAAAGAGTTCGAACCATCACTTATGATGTGCACCGTAACCGGGGTTCGAACCCTTATCAATCATGTCGTAACGAACCTCTTAGCTGGAGTTCGAACCCTGGCGGTTTGACGTCAGTGCCTCATGAGTCGTCTCTATTCTTGAGCTGTGCAGGTGCATTCTCTGGCACTAACACGATATCGCAATGCGCCAGCATACATGACTCATTGTTTACCCGTAAGTGACTGTACGAAGACAGGTGTGCTAGTCTTAGTCACTATTAGTTGACGCATAATGCACCAAACACATAATCTTCTTCGCGCACTTCGGCCAAAACATTTATTTTTAAATATCGTACATAATATTTGTTATGAAACTATGCAATGAAGCTTACCTGCCCTCAGAATTATTCCAGTCTAGCTTTCAACACGTTATCAAATAAATGATATTGCATTTGTGTTGGCCCTTCTGCCAATTGGCATCTAGTTTGGCAGTCACGTGCCTTCGAACATAAATCCTGTATAACGTATAGGGTTTTAATTCTACCATAAATCTATTTTACATTGCGCCGGTAATTAGAATTGCAAAGTAAATTACAGTACTGGTCAGCAGGATAGAGATATAATTTGGTTACGTATATATTGAAAATGTTATTTTATAAAACTAGAATTTTAGACTTGTGATTTAGACTTGTGACACAAACATTCTAACCTATCGCATTTGGTATTGATAGCAATGCCCTTAAAAACAGTAGCGGAGCTAGGTATACATTTCAAGGGGGGAGGAATTAGTGGTGGAACGCTTACGCTCGATGGAGTGGGGGGCGTAAGGTGGGGTTGACCACTACAACAACAATATAGGCGTACGCAGGGGGGGGGGGGTATGTCCCCCCATCAAACTATACATTTCACTATAGGCCTATACGTAATAAGTATCAATTTTAAAAAAAATTTTAAAAAAAGTTGTAAAATAAGGGAATAATGCTCTAAAATGATGTGTCGATGTATTTGAAGGTGATCACACAGACTTCCAAGAATGTGCCAACTGTACCACTGCAACGCATCTGACAACAGCGGTGGGAACACACGCACACTGTTCGGTCGCGAAGAACGGTGGAAGGGGGCATCAGGTGTTTGTTTTCTGTGCGTTATCACAGTCGCAGCCCACTCATTTGCATGCCCAAATTGCAGGCTAAACCAAGGGACGACGGAAACGGTGATATAGTTATATTTATTCAAAAACTTGCCACACATGCGGGAGCTCAACCCGATGGGTTTATTCATCAGTTTCCACTTTCTTTTCTCTTATCTTACTTTCGCTGTGACGGTTTGGGCGGGATATCGTCATGGACGTTAGCCCCGGCCCCAATTGTCGGCGTCGTAAACGTAATCGCAATCCGGAAATCGTGAAAGAGTAAAATCCCAACCACAATTGTCGATATCGTGATCGCAATCGGGATCGCAATCGTACATTTTCTCATGCTAAATCATTACGACATTACGATTTTGTGAAAAGCGCCATAAGAACCATGTTAGTGACTTTTTCACGATTTCAGGATTGCTATTGTAATCCCGATACCGACAGTTTGGTTGGGGCTTAATTTACATTGTTCTTATGGCGCTGTTCACAATGAAATCGTAATGTCGTAATGATTTTTAATGGGAATATGGCGATGGTGATCCCGATCCAGATTACGATCACGATGCCGAGAGTAGGCAATTTTCGTTTTTTTATATGATTCCATCAAGTTGAATACCATTTTCCATAATATAGGATCACATTAATTTGTTTTGTGTTTTGTAATAGATATCAACACATTCATTACTACTCTTACCCAGGCGCATTTAACCAGAATGTGACGTCTTGCACAGGAATGTTAGAGGCTGACTTCTTCATTAAGAGTTTGGATTGTTGGAGAAGAATGCCGAAATCTTATTGGCAGACTCGATTGCAGAATTTACCTATTGAGCAAGGAAAACCTCGGCTCAAGGATACCCAAGCCGTGTTGACGATAGTTGTCACATCCAACTAATGGAACTTTATAAATTCAAATATGTCTTGCTGTGGATTTTTACATTATAATTAGATCGGCCTTTTTGAACTGATTTAAAAATTAAATGACGAGTGCTCAAACACCAGTAAGATAAAACGTATAAAGCTGTTATTTAGACGGGCAGAAGCTCACGAACGTTATTGATATCATGAATTATTACAGATATAATTTAATTATTAAATGCTTTTATTACGACTATCAAAGTTTAAACGAAACTATGATAGATCCTTTGCAGCATGGTTTAGCCACGACCCATGAGCATGATGAACTATTTAAAGGTCCGCGCACAGTCTTATATAAGCCCAAAGATTACTGAGTGAGGGAAGATAGTTCACTTTTATGGGAAATCGTCTGAGCGTGTCTGAGCGAAATTTTCGAAGTCCGACATGTAGTTCGAATTCTCACCGCAAGAACTCGTTCTTCCAAAAGTGTAAAACTGAGCGGAAACCTCGGTTGTTCGACTCAGCGCCTTCTCAACGCCGGGAGAAGGAAGTGTCCGAGCCGAATTCTTCCGATGCCAGAACCGAGTTCAAATATATCCCGCCAGACGAAGTTCAAACGTGCTGAGCTAGCGCTCCTTGCGGTGAGAATCCGAACTAGTGGTGACTTAGAAATTTTTGACAAAACTCGCGCAGATATTTTAACACGGCGATGAAACATCTTCCCTCACTCAGTAATCTTTGATAACTCGTCGCGAAGCGTAGCGAAGCGTAGCGAAGCGTAGCGAACCGACCCGTCGTCAGCCAACGACGGAAGCTTCAACCAGAATGTATGCAGCGGCTGCCGGTCGCTTCGTTTTCGACAAGTGTGCGGGGTCGCATTGAAATACATTGTATTTACTTACATCGGAAAAATTTCCTTCTGTTCGCCGCGCTTCGTGACAGATAAGTGTGCGCGGACTAACCAGATGAGTGCGGCCAGTAAAGAACGAGTTCTAATTTATTTGGAAAGCAAACTAATGCAGTAAACTACGATTATACTATAGCTGCGAGGTAGGCCTCGCAGTGGCAGTTCTCTCTCGCAGTTTTCCACACTTGGCTGTACAATAGGTCACTGGGGGTCGTTAGGGACAAGAAACGACCGTTCATTAATTCTGTTTCCACTAAACATTTGTCCTGATATATTATTTAAAGGCGGTGCGTCCGACAAACACGGCCATCTAGATACTTTGTTCCAGATCAACTTAGAATAATTAAAGCCTGTATGAGAATTAGTTGGACGCGTTTTGTTCCAAGTCGCCCTCAGCTAGGATGGTAGGAAAATTACCTAATTACATGCGAAAAATAACGGTAGCATAAATAAGCAGGCTTTCAAAATGGTCGAAAATAAATCTTCGATAAAACACTTCATTAACGAGAGTGCGAAATTAAAGTAGAAACGTAACTAGACATTGTTGTTGTTGTTGTTGTTGTTGTTGACAAGATCTAGTTGATCTCTGACTAGCGGAGGCTCGTCGAACTCGTAACTTGGGAGGTCGACAAGCCTCGGGCCTCATTCCAGCAGGGCGATTCTGTATGGGCGACGTTAAATTTACAGCGGTTTTGGTCGTTACTGAAGGCGTTAGGTGATTGGCTCATCGCCTTCTTCTAACAACTTAAAACCGGTGATAAACGTATCGTCGCCCATACAGAATCGCCTTCCAGCAGCCCGATTCTCTAAATCTGTGGTAAATTTCTCACCGGTTTCTGTCGTTACGGAAGGCGAATGGATGGCTGTGATTGGGTCACAGCCTTCTCATAACGACCAAAACCGGTGATCACCTTATCGTTGACCATAGAGAATCAAGGCCCAGGTACATATGCAAACTTAACCCCGGTGTTAGGCAATAGCCAATCAGGAGTCAGCAATTGAGCCGCCGATCGAAGGAAGACATTGTTGAGAAACGAGACAAAATAAAAACAATAACAAACAAAAACAGTCCAATAACCTCGAAACGTCGACAAAATACTCATTAAAACTATACATATTTACATTATGTAGGACCTATATATAATGTACAATAAATACACAAAATGGTTTATAAACATCAATAAACACATAAAGTAACGTATCCATGAAGGTGGATATTCCCAATTGAAGAATTAAAATGTGACACAAAATGGCGGCATTTCAAAGTATTGTTGAGATAACTATTCTTAACCCTACTATCGGACAGGGTCATATTTGCAGGGAAGCCTGTGTAGGAATTAACCCCGGGGCATTTAACATGGGGTTAGCGAGAGTTAAGGAGGGTTAAAAAAATGTACAGGAATGAGGCCCGAGATCAAGTTGACCCTGAAAAAAAAACAATGACACAGAAGAACTTAGTCCAAACATAATATTTTGTACATGTAATAATTAGTCTACAGTTTTTGTCTCGGTTTTTTGTCGCACACGCCCACGCCCACGCACACGCACACGCACACGCACACGCACACGCACACGCACACGCACACGCACACGCACACGCACACGCACACGCACACGCACACGCACACGCACACGCACACGCACACGCACACGCACACGCACACGCACACGCACACGCACACGCACACGCACACGCACACGCACACGCACACGCACACGCACACGCACACGCACACGCACACGCACACGCACACGCACACGCACACGCACACGCACACGCACACGCACACGCACACGCACACGCACACGCACACGCACACGCACACGCACACGCACACGCACACGCACACGCACACGCACACGCACACGCACACGCACACGCACACGCACACGCACACACGTGCTTCGTCGTGAGTCTAAGAAGTTATGTAGATCAAAATAAACGTCAAACCCAAGGGTGATATCCATTTATTATAATAGATGTAAAGAACATCTGCCCCTCCTCCCCCCCCCCCCCTCCCACCAACCCCCACCCTGCAGAGCCCGTTTGATTAGGAGTTGCAGCGCAAAATGTTGAGAATTCGATTTGCGGCAAAGTCCCACGCACAAGGGTTTGGTTGATCAATATGGAAGCCAGTAGGGATGTTTGTTAGCATCAAGCCTAGGTTTACTTCGCGCCGCCAAGCCATTAGCTTTTACTCCGACGTCACTGGGAAACCAAATCAAAATGAACGAGAATGATGCCGAGCTTTTGATAATATTTTCTGAAGCGTTATAATGTTAAACGAGCTTGTACGTTCGCTCATCTAAATTGTGTTGCAATATCACTAAAACTCCTTTTCATCAAAACAGGCTTGTTGATGGGAACATTAAGCTAGCCAATCTTGTATCATTTATAAGTTCATAACGAGATTTTTTCAGCGAATATCGCATTAAATTGCTACGTTAGAGGTAAAACATCCCTTAGAAGGCATAGAAAGTGGATGTTCACGCGAGACTTGTGTAAAAATTGTTACCTCTTATCTTGATGTCTTTGAGTCAGAAAAAAATATCAAACGACTTTGATATCTTCCCACTGAGCACTTTTTTGTATTTATGAGAGTCAACTTGCAGATAGCCCATGTACAGATGGAATATCGTCTCTCCCTGCAGTATGGGGGGACCAGCCCCACTTTAGCTGCAAGGGTCGTAAATGTTGATGGCCGTCTTCTGGTCAGCCAATATAAGGTCATTTCCTAGACTCAAAGTCATTGGTGGAGTCGCGAAGCAAATTTGTTAGATCAATGTATGTATACAACTCGATTCTTTACAAGCTATAAAGAATAGTAATCATTGTTCGACACCCAATGAACGATCTGTATGAGAGGCGAATCTAAAAGACTGATGTAAACTTCACCATGCACAGTTATAGAAAACTTGGATCGAAAATTCGTATCTTTTTAGAGGCTGTTATTTTGTTCTCAATAGTTACTATTTCGCACTTTTTGTTCTCACTTTTATACTCTGCACTAATTGAAATATTGAGTTGCAATTTTAAGTAGTCGGCTATTGGGCTATGCTTATCTGAAGGCAATTTAAATCACATCTCGCAGTGAAAATTACAGTCTCAACAAAAAATGTGTTTGTATGCTGTATGTAAATAAATAATAAATAAGAAAATATAGAAAATTTAAATTAAAAAAACAAAACAAAAAAAACAGTCAAAAGTAATTAGTGCTGAGGGTTGTACCGAAGATGCGCGAAGATTCCCCGTGATATCAACAAGTGATTGGAGCCCCGAGCCTAGTCGACCTTGACGCTCGAGCGCGAGACTTGACACGCGCCGACCAATCACAATGCGGCGTCGATCAAGCGAGGCCTGTGAGTTGTGTGGTTGGTGTTTCTCGAAACTTCTCGTCAAACACGAGACGCTCACTCAATGATAACCACTTAGTTTCCACCGTTGTATTTGTAATAAACGGGCTTGGTGACACTTTTGTTTTTAATACAATTTCAGTTCAACATTATTATTAAGTGTAACATTAATAGGTATTTAAAGAATTAAAATTCAATCTGCTTTAAATAGATTTGTAACAATAACTGAAATTTCAAGTTTTACTAATTCATTTCCAGTTGAAATCCCAATAATATAATTTCAAAGATTGTGATATAGGGGTTTGTCATAATTAACGAATTTGTATCGGAAAGTTGTACATTTCTTCAGTAGGTTAACGACAACACTTTCCGGCATATAACTAAAGTGAGTAACGCGTAAATATACTCTTCTTTAGCGTTTTAAGTTGTAATATGCTAAATCGATGCACATTTAGTTTTGAAAACGCTACAAAATGCCAATTTTACAAAAAATAAGCTGTTCCCATTCCTAATTAGATTTAGTTAATATTGCATTCTCGAGACTTGAATTGATTTAAAATATTTGCACTTCATTTCCATTTAAAAGTGCAAGAAACCCTCATATTCAAGGTTGTAATAAAAAGAAAAAAATATGTGCTACAAAATACTAAATTTACAATAAATTCTGAATTCAGAGAAAATTAAAGCTAAAAGACGTATCTCTATGAATCACCAGATCTCAGCATGCATATACATACACTAACTTGTTGACAATCAAGGGTAATGCAGAAACCTTTGTTATCAACATCTCTTCGGGTTAGTTCGTGAGTTGCTCGTTGTGTGAACCTAGCAAGGACGAGATTCAACATGTCTGCTGTTTGTTTGGTTATCGTATTGTGGGTGGAGATGAGTAAGACATTAAAAAGCAATTGGCAATGAGTTCGCTAAACGTACTCTAACTTGTCTTGTTGACTCAAGTCTACATTCTACAACTTACGAGGTTTGTTTTATAGTTTGAAACACGCAAGTCCTGGCTAAAAGCAACCCGCTTCCCTTGGTCGCTTTTTGCGAAGTTGTAGAAACTTGGGAACTATTCTGAAGAGGGATTGGAAAAAATAATATCTTTACTACCCTTGATTCATGTCCTATATTGTACCTATTATTCTTTTTTACTCAAGACTCTTCCGGTTTTATGTGTGAATTATTCTAATGGGTATTATTTCAGTTCAAGCTTTTTTTATCTCGTGGCTTCTCAAAATCGTACCACAGGGAGCACGTCCAGAGCACGTCTATACGTGAATATATGGCAAACCGTTCGACATTACAATACTGGTTCTTTGTTTCTTTTTAAAAATGAGCAATATTTTACAACAATTAAATGTGAATTTCTAATAAATAAATTTGTATTTTTTGTCTACCCGCTCAGTTACAAAAACTGATTTTCAGTGGGGGGCAATAAGAAATATGTATTATTATGTATGACATTAATTTACCACTACAAACTAAATATAAACCAAAAAACAAATTTCAAATTGAAAAGCCTTTAATCCCACTGTAGCTAAATTCTAAGCAAAAATGTGTTTTGTTCATAACATCGCCGCCCACTGCGAAAGCACGCCACTGCAAACAATGTGTTTGGTGTATTTTAATAATGAAACAACACTTTTCTTCACTTGAACGTTACAAGGGTCCTTCTTATACTACAAACAAAATTGCATTCCATCAAGGAAAAATTAATTAAACCCTCTTGAAAATTAGAAATATGAAGTATAGTCACGTCTACGTCACCATGACACACTTCGCGTAGCTCGAGTAATAAACTAAGTCTGCCACGGTTGATGGTCCAGGGCTTAGGCGGAAGTCAACGCGGGTTTTAGTACTGCCGGTTATCTGCAGAGGCGCCTTGGTCAAGTGGCGCAGGTTTAATGATGGTCTTAGCGAGATTTTTAACCAATGGTATCGACTCAATACGGGTGAAATTTCCCCCGAAAATGTTCGGCTTTTTCTTGAATAAAACCGCGAATATTCATAAGTCTGGTGACCATCAAAGGCCAACTATAGTAATCCTGTCAATGTTTGTGTTTTTTTAATCATTCTGAAACAACTGGGCTTTTCTAATCTATGTCCGAATCATTTAGGTTAAACTTATAGGCTATAATGATGTAACTACTTTAAATTGTAATTAGTTTTATATTTATTATCATTAAAATAATGCTGTACATCTTGTGGAAATCATAAAATTATGCAAAACTAATAAAGTTAACACTACTGACTGCATTATATTACTTGGGTTCGCCCTAGATTCAACGTAATATTCGTTAGTAATGACTGATACGGTTTTTATGCATATATAGGTGTTTCAAGTTTGATCATTAGATGAATTTTTTTACAATCACGTTTCTTTATATGATTTTATGGTCTTGTCTCATATACATGGTAACTTTTATGTGAAGACAGACTATACGAACTCTTTAAAAACCTCCTCTAATTTAATCGTTCCTTTATTTTAAAAAAAAAACATTTATAATAAAACTAAACATACACAAATATATTATTTTAATAAATTTTACTATTTGATGTTTTTTTTTGTTGCTTTTTTTTAATAACTTTTGCTATATATATACTCATATTTTAAGTGATATATTATTTTATACTTTTGTGTAGATCGTCATTCAATCGCGGTTGCAAATTCACAAATCTATAACCATGCTTGAAATATGAGTTCGTACATACTCGTTGAGTCGTTGATGTAATGGATATATGATGTTATTGCCGTACGAATGGGATTGAGGTCATGTGCAGTATAGCTTCTATCCAGCTATTCAACAATATCAATACATTGTGAAAACAAACGCTATTCAATTAGCTACTGCAACATAAGTCAACTAAATGTATTTTATTGTAGTTGTGATACAGCAATAAACGTAAAAAAAAAAAAACAGTTATAGCATTTAAATGTATAATATACACACATACATACACAACACATGTACACTCGGCGATCGGGCGGAATGCAGGGTCAATTATGTGATTTGTTTATGGTTGCTATGGAGTTTGTTCTTCTTATGGAAAATAGCATGTAATAAAACAATTCTATAGCAACAAATCCTGTACTTAACTTGACACTCGATTGTGCATACGGATAAATATATCTTCCTTATAAACACCTATTCGGCTTACTTCGTGAGTTCCTCGATCCCCAGAAAGTACAAGATTCAGTAGGGCTGCAATTTGTTTTGTTATCGTATTTTATATTGAAACTTTGAAACACTAGGGAAGTGCATAGTTGTTCCTCACATGCTCCTCAACTTAGTCTTTCCTCATACTCACCCAAACACCAATCATAGGACAGAGTTGCCATGGACTGCTCTGTGATTGGTGTCAGTTGAGGAAAGGTTGAGTTGAGGAGCACGTATAAGGAACGACTATGCAGTTGACTCTTAGTTTTCCGAAATGTAAAATATGATATTAAAATAAGCTTCGATGAAGATGAAGATGAAGATGAAGATGAAGATGAAGATGAAGATGAAGATGAAGATGAAGATGAAGATGAAGATGAAGATGAAGATGAAGATGAAGATGAAGATGAAGATGAAGATGAAGATGAAGATGAAGATGAAGATGAAGATGAAGATGAAAATGAAGAAGAGGTTTAAAATACATCTTTTTGTATGTCGTGTGCACGTTACGTCAAGTGAACCACTTGGTTCTTCAGTCGACCCAATTGCTTCTAGAGAGCAGCGTAATTCCGAGCAAAGCTATTTTGTAAATTTACGCTGTCTGTGTCAAAATGGCATGAGATAATAATGAGCAGTCACAACAGCGTAAACGAACATAAATAATATCCGTCCGTACAATTGCGTTGTGTTAATTCATTACTGTAAATTATGTTTGTACCTTAATGGATGTTAAATAGTATTAGAAGTTAATGCAGGATTGTTGTTGCCGTCATTTACCCCTATACAACTTGTCCGTGGTGTCACAGTTAGCTAACGGAATTTCAACTTCAAGTTACAAGTAAAGCCAAGTATGTATGAACCAGACAAACAAATTGCTCTGTCTCGTCCACAGAACACCTATTGAACGTCCGCAGCCCCCACGCCCCTTCTAGGGGGTTGATGTATGACCGTAGGGGCGCAAATGCCAATATTCGAGTGGTCTGAGAAATGTGTGTAGAATTACAACCTCAAGTTGGCGCTGCGGCGGGTTTTTATTAAAACAGTGTCCGACGAACTGACGTCGACCCTTTCTGAAATTCCAATGTGTCAACGTCTGCTAGACGATCTCAGTTGAGAGGATTGTGTTGAGGAATCCTGCTGCCTTTGCCTTAGATGCCTAGTTTGAGTATAATCTATTTGAACAAATATCTATACTTGTCTCTGATGACGGTCATCCAACTCTTCAAGAATAACAATGACATTACAGACAGGACAGTCAATGTTTGAGCTTGCAAAACACAGTCTTTAAACATAACATTCGATTTTTCCATTGCCTTTTTGTGTATATGTTCTGGAACCATTTTTTTTTGTTATTAAAAATTACATTTAAAATTTAACTTTAAATAATACAGTACATAAAGATAACACAAGGGGGAAACAAAACATTCAGTATGAGACTACAAAATAACAAAACAATGGCCGTATGCATAGGTTGCACGTACGTCACATCTGTGTGCATGGCGGCCACATTTGTGACCAAACTTTGACGTTGCCATGGAGAAATAATTGAAGGCTGTTGTGGTAGAACACAGAAATTCTTCGATCTTTAAAATTCAGTCCGTTTTTGAGATAAAATTGGTATGTGTGTTAATATATTATTTGTTTATTACTTATGTTTACTTTTTAAGTTCCGAATTAGGCTTATTTATTAAATTTCAATAGTATTTGCCAATGATCTAGGATTGGTCCGCATTAATTGTGTCGCAATCATGGCCGCTGTGACGTCACGTGGGAACTATGACTATATCAGGGCTGAAGCCATAACCACCTTCCCCTGTACAATATACAGGGGAAGGAGCAAAGGGGACTGGCTTTAAAAATAATGTGAAAGATTTGTTGAGTGAAACGAAAGTTTGTAATCTTTGGTGAAACATTATTTTCTGCAGTGTAAGACTTTTTATTTATTAACATAACATTTTAAGAAGACCAAGTCTGGACCATGAGAGTGTGCAAACTGTTCTCAGTTTTAAAGTGTATAACTTTGTATATTAGGCATACATATTACATATGTATGCCTGTTACTGAGCACTGTCTGTTACCAGTGGTACTACAAGTCATGTTGTTAATAAAATTGTTTAAAGTTTTATACCTGCACATAGGTAGTAAGTTGACAATGCTGCTAGATTGTTTTTAAATCACATTGTCCAGTACATGTTGACAATGCTTATATTATGACGCATGTGTTTGTGTGGCATCATTATGTAATCCCAGAAGCAGATACCTAATAAAATAAAATAATATACAATACAATTTTTTTCGAAACACACAGATCATCTGGAAGAAATTACTTACCTTAAATTACTAAAAAAATTACTACTTAATTACTTAAATTACTTAATTAATTACTTGCCCTTACTAATTATTAGCAGCAACGCTTTTATACGTTGTTTAACGTATGGAACGTTTCGTCTTGGTCACTAGTCCTTTCGGATTTAATTTTAATAATTTACCCTCCATATATACGTTCTTTCATGACACTTACAAATGAATACACAATGTTGGATATACCTAATGTGGGGTTCGAACCCGTGTGTGCTCTCACAGGAAGTGCGTGTCACTCCATTGTAGCAGCCGTAACATAGGTGATAATCGCGGATCGTTGTCTTGCAGTGAGCGAACATGGCAAACACGAAACCGCAAGGCTAAAATTAATAGCCCGGGGTAGGGCAGAGCCACCACGTGTCATCTTCGGGGCTCACGCAATAGATCAATTTATTAAAAACTTCATAAGTAGAAACTGTTTTAAAAGTTTTTTTTTGTTTTTTACTTCCAAGTGATTCCTAGTTCTCGTTGCAGACTGCGTCCCGTGGTGATGTCGGCAATAGTGACGTCAGGGATCCGGGATGGGATTAGGCGGAATGGCCGCTACACACGACAACTCTTCATTTGTGCCCAAGGAAAGTGCAGAATAATAGCCCTTACTTCTTCACTTACAAATCACTCGTGACAGCGTAGACGGCTCATATCTGCACAGGAGACCGAAAATACTCGCGCCCATCCATCACGGTACGGCGGGGGATAGAACACAATAATTACGACAGTGTTAGCAACGAGGTTTTACCGTTTAACAGCCCTCGTTTTGCGCGAGGCACCATTTGTTTTTATGTTTTAATTCGTGATCGTTATTTAAACATAAATCAAAAGCGTGAACTGTAACTTTGCACAACGGAAGTGGAACGGGTGGAGATTTTCGGTGAACGCAGTTTATAAGAAACATTATTTATAATAAAACGTAAGATTTAAAAAACAACGGCTTACGGAATATTGCGCAATGCGCTCACGCAGTGCGTGTGCGCGTCTACGCATTCACTGGGTCTACACCAATGCACGGGGTGGTTCTGACTAGTGACGTCACGATGCATGACATGGTGTAGCGGTAGCTGTCACAATTACACTGCATCCACTGCATTCAACTACGTGCCAGCAAAATGAACCATTTTGTGTACCACAATTGTACAACATCCAGAAAACCACGTAAGCGAAGTCGCGACAACTGCTTGTCTAAAATAATTCCTAAATATTTGTATTCATTAACCATTTATAGTTGTGCCTTATTAACTTCAACACATTGTTCTTTTTTCTACACATGGTTTACATTTTAAACAATACATAGGAATATATATTAATTGGAATCGTTAACATTTAACTCCAACTTGTTACTCCTTATCCATAATACAACATATTCCAACACATTATTTAATTCCCACGACATTTTATCAACGTCAACTCCTTGAACAGAGAACATTATAATTATCATCAGCGTATCAATGTTTAAAAAAACACACACACACACAATTATTGGAACAAATCATAAGATCATTGATACAAATCAAGAACAATAGAGAGCCTAACACCGATCCCTGAGGTACACCGCTTTCACTCCTTTTGCTACCCGATAGGCTATAGGCTATAGATCCTCCAAACCTTGTTATTGAACTCTAGAAAATGCATTTTCTCGTATATTCAACCCGACTCTTTGCGTGTTCCAACACAATATCATGTTATAACGACTTCTTGGAAGATCCCCGTCTGAGATAAAAAGTATTTAAATTAAAGAATGTTTACATGACAAGAAAATATAACACATTGTGTTCTCGTGGCGAACTCGATTACATATTGTAGAACGAATCAGTATCAATTGGCTATAAACATTCTATGGGTGGTCAAAACGATTTTAGATAGCTGTAGATAGATTTCAGTTGCAATTTTATTACTAAGCAAGCGAAGCGAGCGTTGATGGCACACGTTTTGTTTCTTTGGTTTGTTTTTATGTCTTGCGATAGCGGTTGAACCTAGAGTCCAATTAAATTGAAATTTGGAACAATCAACGCCGTTAGTATGTGGCAAAAACTGTCAACAAATTATGTAATTAGTAGTTTTTACAAAACAAAATGGTGGAAACATGTGAGGTATTCCATCTTATATGCGGGTGACGCAGAGCGCCTTGCACTCAGTCAAGGTCATGCGATTTAAAAAATAACCGACATTATTATCCCCCCTCCCCCCCCCCCCCCCAAACAGAAAAGTACTCACCATTTCCTTCCACTCACGAATATTTAGTGCTATGTGGTGGATCGTGGATACTTTTTGTCATACAAATATTTGCTTTCAACGAAACATTACTGAACGTCTTGAGTGCGCGACAACGTTTGTTTCGTTGTAATTGGGGCATTAGCTAGATTACAATACACGTATTACTGCGACTGATACATATTTGTGCGCGTTTACTGCCATATCAGCGGTGTGTGGGGGGGGGGGGGATGATTGAGCTGGTCTGGTGGGTATAGAATTTCCCATAATTGATGCACCCAGCTCGTCGGCAAGAGTGCAATGGCTTCATCCTTCCCGCAACGTAAATCATACGTCTTTAAATAATTCTATGCAGAAAGATACGTGTTTGATAAATCTGCGCCATCAGACATTACATGCACTGGCCGTGCACGAAACTGAATTTCCACCCTCAACTTGTTACACCCTATTCAACGGTTTAGAATAAAGTTGTTTAATGGGTCGTTACCGCTTGGTCTCTTTCTTCGTAAGCTGTGTAAGAAATTAAACTCCCATCTGTATCTGTTGTAACATCTTTCAAGAGACACACGGCTGCTCGTTACTCTATAGAGTGGTACACACGTATGACTTATTACTCAAATACTTGGCTGTGGTTAGGGACGTCTATGTCTTAACTCACTTTCATACGTCAGTTATCCACACAAGCCAAATAATTTAGTAGATGGTGCGTCGTTAAGCTTCAACTAGCCGTAAAAATCGTGATGATATACGGTAAAGCCGGTCGGCGTACAACTCGTGTAAGATGACTTGTATGCGTGCGGACTGGCCGTAAACTGGACGTGCCCAATAAGTCATGCCCTGCCAAGGAACGGGGGCTTGAATTGAATCAAGAGTTGTCGGTTGCAGATGCTACATGGCTACTCACCGCCTTGGGCTCTGCATTCCTCGTCGACTAGACACACACGCGCGGTGCCGGTGTTGTAAGGCGGTGAGGGACTCGCATAAACATCCATCCTACACATAAGTTGTGTCAACTTTAGTGATTATCGTCATGAGGATGTGCACTTAAGTGTAGAAGATATGGCCTCTTAGATCTACACACATTTCTTTCTATTATATGAGTCATTTACTTTTCCGTTACACAGCTGCAACTTCTCACAAAAGCCGATTGAAACGTCAAGTTAGTATGAGTTTATACTCCCGATTTCGTACTCACTGTATAAATAAAGATAGGAATATCTTTATACTGTTGTGGTGATTCGACGAAATTGTCATAGATAACCTCATACAAGACGAGTTTGCTTCACTTGCTCTGTGCCCATTGTTATCGGGATCATCTCCAACGCAATCGCAATCGTATGCACAAATATCCCGATTACAATTTCAACTGAGACATAAAGATTAGTTGTGTACACTGTACATCACCATAAGAACCAAGTAAGTAACTCTTTCATGACTTCCGGATTGTGATAGCGATCGCGATACTGTCAATTGTGGGTATAGGGCTTCCGCTTTACACAATAATAATTGATTGTGCAAGCAGCGGTTTATTTAATCGGTAGTTAACTTTGTTAGTACCGCGAAATTAACTGCACTTTGAGTTTAACTTAACGGAGCTTAAAATATATATTATACTATATTTAATATTTTTTACTCAGTTATATCTTAGTTATATCTCAGTTTATTTTTATTTCCTAAGAAACCAGAAATGCGAAACATAATTAAACCATGAGCTGTTATTAATCTCGTTATAGCTATAAATAAGATAATACTTGTGATTTATGTACCGACAACTTGAAGTTGTTTTGACCGAGTTGCTTATCGTGTCCAAACAACAACATAATATGAGTGGGTGACGACGATAGAGAATGGCGTTGAATGGTGTCATGTTTTAGCAGAGGACTCGTGTAGTTCGTCGAGTGACACATAGAGCGCAGCACTCCGAACTCTCTCGCCCCCGAGCGCGCTTCCCCCTTATCTGAGCCTCGTTTGGTGTTATCAATGCGCCCTAGCTCCTACACGGGGCCGCATGTAGACTATCTTCGAGCACCCCCTTGATACTAGCGTCGTTAACTTGCCATATTGTGGCAATTCAAATTCAACATTTCTACCAGAAGATGAAGGAGAGATACTTTTCCTCGCGATTTAGTTAACCTATGGAGATGTAACGTTAGGGTGGAAGTCTAGGAGAGGGCGAAGGAAATCGGCAAAACTACTGTGTTTCACATATTGCACGAAATCTTCATTTCACAAAGTCAATGACTTTGTTTTTAACATAATTATCAAATCCTAGTACACAAAAAAACCACATTTTGTAAATTTTAGCATTTTACTTATTACTTATTAGCCAAGTTGGAATGCATGAGAACAGTGTTTTGGTTACACAACTTGCCATTCATTTGATAATCGACCTGTATTCATAGGTTGCACGTACGTCACATCTTTGCGCGTGGCGGCCACATTTGTGATCAAACTTTGACGTTGCCATGGAGAAACAATTGAAGGCTGTTGTGGTAGGACACAGAAATTCTTAGTTCTTTAAAATTCAGCGTGTTTTTTTAAAATAAAATTGGTATGTGTCGTAATTTGTAATTTTTTTATTACTTAGGCTATGATTAATTTTAAAATTCTAAATTAGACTTATTTATCGAATTTGAACAGTATTTGCCAATGATCTAGGATTGGTCCTAATCAATTGTGTCGCAATCATGGCCGCTGTGACGTCACGTGGGAACTATGAATATTTATCCAATCGTAGCATATGATGATTATTTTGATAATATAATAGAACTAAGTAAAGATATCCATAAGCATGACACAAGTAACAATGATGGTTTCGATTTTGAAAGAGTGAAAAAAAACAGCATTCATAAAACCTTACTATGTGGAGGGCTCATACTGTTTAATAGCCTTCCTAAAGAGGTAAGACAGGAAAAATCAATGTCTATATTTAAGAATAAATATATAAAATATATTATCAAAAATGTAAATAACTGACGTTAATGATGTATTTTGTAAAGACATTCTAAAAAAAAACACACACAATCGTTAGTCGTTTGTCCCAGTATCATTGTGACCCAATCACCAGCCAAGCTATTCTAGAAGTGTACGTTTTAAAATAATCGATCAATGTAATGACTACAGAGAAGTCGCCATTACTATTATGTTATAACCGTACAGGCCAAATTGAAGTGGTCTGTATGTTCAAATGCGAATTTAACATAAGAGGATTTTCTGTAGTGGAAATAGGAGAAAACTCTTAATCGGTTTTATTATTCATATTTGAACTTTTCAACGAAGCATTTTCCCTGAAATAATAGATCAAATAGTTTCAACACAATTGTGCAAACGCGTAACTCAGTATGTGTTTGTGATTGAATCATATCGAAAACAACAGCTCGTGATTCCAAAATACGGTTTTCGATGGTCTATTGTATACGCGACGTAAAAAATAGTTTTTTGTCGGAGAGAATGCAGGAAGAAAAAATTGAAGAGTAACGCTAGATTGATTTACAGAGGCCGGCGATCTCTTTTTCTTTCACTCGTGCGCTCTTGTAGGTCCCCCCCTCCCCCTCCCCCACCCATCCTCCGACTCACTTCCAGTATGCCTTCCAAAAACAGCATTTCTCTAGAAACTCTCTACAAGACAGTTATTAATTATTTCCTCAGAGCCCAAATTACTTTTTCGTTTCATAATAACCAGACTACAAGAAACAATATTAATTTTTCAAGATAAAAATGGCATGCTCAGTTGTTTTAACTTTAATTTTTGTAGCTTCATATCGCTATATACGCCAGAGAGCTGCGTCGTGCCCAGGGCGTCTGGGCGGGGTGTAAAGAAGAGTGTGGGGGGGGGGGGGGGAGAAACGGACACCCGTAGTGTAGCCAAGTTGCGACTAATTGTTACTATCCCTGTTCTTTTCTTTCCTGCATTCTCAAGTTTGTTTAATTAGAGGTGTAGGCTACGTGGAGAGCCAAACAAAAACAAAGATCGTGAGAAAAGATGAAACTACCCCAACCAACACGTGAACTTGTTTTATTCAATTTTACACTTGGATTTTATGAAAAGAAAACGTTGCCTAGCTTCTTTTCAATACTAGAGAATTCTAATTTACAACGTTAATTAACAGTGTCTATTGTATCGCGGACTGATCCAGCTTGCGTGCAAACTTGTAAGTTATCTGCATACGGGCATGGTGGCAACACAGGGTCGATTTACGGCAAACTGTTCAATATTTATAACGCCAATGTGAACACTTGTGGAGATATGCACCACATTTGTCAGTTATTTAAAAACATTCTTTTCCATTTGAGATTATAATTTTTTACTGCCATATTTTTTACGTTTACTGCATCCATACAACTTGTTAGCTCAGAGTTACCGTCTACCACTAAAGCATTCTACTAGAATAATAATTAATTAATTATAAGACACGACACGAGTATAAGAACGATGAGTGCTTAGGAAATATTATAATATCTTTGGATGAGTGATTCATTCACTATACGTAACTAAGTGCAACAATCATGTTCTTGTAAAACGTTGTAGAGACCACCTTATAGACTGCCAAGCAAGAAAGCGCTTTAGCAATAGATAAAATGGATAATGGGAAACATTTTTAATTGATTAAATACATATTTGTAACAGGACAGAATTTAGTATTGTATTATGGGGATTGATCAGGAGGAGACTTAACCTGGTTCCGATTCTTAGCCTATTCCTGTCTAAAAGTCCGAAACAAAACATCGGCTTTACGCCCTATCCAAAAGGACGGTGTAACTTTGACTGTAGTCATATAGGTTCCTTCACTAACCTGGACTACCTAGCAGTAGAGTTGCCAGATGTAAATTGTAAAAAATCGGGACACTGCAACAAATTGCTGGCCGATGGGAGGCAGGGATTTTTCTTAATTGACTATAATCACTTGATTTGATAACGAAATGAATCTGAAAGTGGGTAGTGTTCGTTGACTTCTCGAATTCGGCTTTTGTCTTCTAAATATTTTGTTATATGTTTTATGTAACTTGTGCAATCTCCCGTATATTTGAGATGAACTTACTGATTTTATGCATGATCTCTGGACAATTTTAACAAATTGTACAAATTTGCACAGAACACTATGAAATTCCGTTTTTGACTTAATTTCACACCTTATTAAATCCACGAAACACATGTGTATTTTGTCTCTCAAAGCATTCATTATAGAAGAAAATACTTAGGATTTTTTAGTTGGATATTGATCTTCTTATTAAAGAAACGGGACAGAATATGTCTCGATTTCAAATAAATCGGGATGCGGGTCACAGCACCTAAAAATGGGACTATCCCGATTTTATCGGGACGTCTGGCAACCCTACATAGCAGTTGACGAGAAGAACGAACCTGTTTCGCAAGCTCTCGAACCCTCAAATCTTCTCTAACCAAAGTGTTTCGGAGAAGAGCGTCATCCCCCTCTTCACCTGCACAGATCTCTCTGTGCGGAACCGACGTTCGTATGGGTACAGTTAATGTTATAGCAACCTGTAAATTAAGTAATACGTAAGCAATTTTATAAGTTACACGTAAAGTTCTATACTGTACTACACCCATGCACCTTTAATCTATAATAGAAAATTAATATTGCAATACCATGGCATCGCCAGTATGCAGCGTAGCTTTGTATGGTCAATACGATCTGTAGGTGATGGATTCCAAGGAAACTGTAATCAATATTATATTATTTGTTTTGAATGAGCGTTTGCATCTCAGCACGATGGTCAATCTAATGAGAGGATCACAGTAGATGTAACTCAGAGAAGAGGAGTGAGCTCAATATTTAGCCTTGGCCAAGAGATATTTGCCACATGTTTGTTTTCAGTTCTTGATTCGATCTCGCGTGATGCAACGCACCATATATCGTACTGCAGAAACCTTTTAGAGGCCGAGCAACGGCACTGATATAGCCAAAGGATAGGGATATCGGAATCAATATCTGTACATGACATTTCACTACGTCTAACTTGCTAGTTTCAAGACGAAGATCAGGTATTGGAAGCGAGAGGTCGTAACTTTCTTGCGAATACGTTAAGCTCCGAAACCGCCTAAAAAAAAAAGAAAGGCTGAATCGAAAAGGCTCTTCTTTTTGGAAACTAGAACGTATATATATATGAAGTTCGGTGTTTGCATGCATGAAGTCTCAGACGATCAGACTGATCAATACCACAAGCAAGAAAAAACTTTCGAAATCCACTCCACACTTTTCCCATATCTCCGTGACGTTGTGGGGGGGGGGGGGGGGGGGGAGGTACTGCCGGCATCCTCACGCTTCCCACGCTCACAATGCACTCAAAAGGCAGAGAAATGCAATTTCCTGCCTTTGACTGGGAAATTCAATCACCTGTCCACAGGCTTTCTTGCGGCATCACGGAAAACTCTGTCAACATTCACCCATGTAGAAAAGTCATCCCATTGTCAGCTGGCTCAAGACGTAAGAGCTGGCGAGACACTTGTTGGAGGTATGTTTCGTGGCGATGACGTCAGCCTTCGGTCAGAGATGCGAAGATGAACCGACTGTAGATGATGAAGTGTAATCACGCTCACAGCAGAATCAAAAAAGTCGCGAACAGTTATTTTGACAGTTCCGAAACAAATGTCTGGAAAGAAGTGCCAAAACAGAAAATATGTTTAAGAAGTATACACTGAACACGAAACAACGCTTGGACTGAACTGCTTGGAGTGATATTGATAGTATCATATATTTATGACTCGAAAATGCAAGGAGAATGATGTGGATCGCGCGCACAATGCCAATATAGGGTGCATTCACATAATGCGCATCCGGAGGCCACAATGGCGTGGATTGGTAGTTCATTATTACAATGTTTCATATGGCGTGTGGTGCAAATTTAACTGTCTTCTAACTTTGGTTAGCTATTATTACTTGAAACTTGAAAGCAACATAAAGAAACACTTTTGTCTCGATTACTCTTTTAATCGTTTACAATGGCATATTTATATAATAATCATTGATGTAAAATTTATCGCCGATAGAGGTGGCTCAGCGGTAAGACAAGAGACTCTAATTCGGGAGGTCGCCGGTTCGATTCCGGCCACCGGCAGTCCTGACTGAAGGTTTTTTCCGAGGTTTTCCTCAGTGGTAAAAGCGAATGCTGGGATTGAGTCATACTATCAGCCCTCGGACATTCCTTCCCAACTATCCAAACACCTAATAACCTAGTAAGTCACCTGTAGAGGGGCACATCAGGTAAAGCTGGTGTGCACCCTAGAACGGGTATTCCTAAAAAAATTATGTAAACTTTATCGGAGGATATAGGTGCTTAAATCCTCATGTCTTGTGGTATGGATATTAGTCTTCTATTGACAGCTCAAATGTTAACATACATTTGGCCCCCTTTATAGCCGTAGTGACGTCACGTGAATACTGCCTATATGGCCAAAACATTGTAGTCTTGGTCCATCAATACTCACACAACACAATACAATCACAAGAGTGAAGTCCAGGATGGGTGTTTTCATCTACCGTGATGAGAGAATATGACAAACATCCAACCAACAACCATTTAATTATGTTGTGAAACAATTAAGTGCAGTGCTGTATTTGTCCCTTGAACTAACTGCGTTTTTAACACTCTTAAAAATGAAACAGTTATATTTATCGAGCAGTTGTTTAACAGCTACAGATAAATTGCAGAGTACTTTTTGTGTGTTATATATGGGAAGTATTTACTACTCTCTAATGTTTATTTATTATAAAGTGTATATTATGTAATTATTTCCGATCCCACAATTAGGTAAAAATAGTATTTGTATGTATTGTAAGGTAAATACAGAGTCATGTTCATTCAAAGACATGTGTACATAGAGAACTAAAAAAAAAAAACACTAAACAATTAGGTTTTGGTCACGAGATAATGTTTCTATTACTTAATTTTTATTGGTCAGTGTATAACGTACATTTTTATGTTTTTAGTAACAATATTAATTTCAATAAATTTTTAAATCGATGACCAATTCAATTGATATGTTCAGTTAAGGCGGATTCACAATTGAAATAAGAGTTGAAATAGTGAAATAGCAATAAGGTTTAAGCGAATTGAAACATGCAATATCAATGCTGTGGTTCACAATTGTCACAGTGGATTGAAATAGTCATAAGAAAGATTCAATTCCATTTCTTATTTCAACCTTATTTCAACTTCTTATGACGAACCAATCAGAGCTCGAGAAGAGAAGGCCTTCTCCAGTCGAACCGGATATTGTCGTTGTTGTTGTTGTTGTTGTGGTTGTTGTTAATGTCGTCGTCGTAGGCTTCTTGTTAGCTTGCTTTACAACAATGAAACAAATGAAATGAATCGATGGATAAACATCAAGCTGTCAAACAATAAAATATTCTGATTTTGAAAACAAATCTTCAAAACAAACAAGAAACATACAAAACTTCCACAACTTGGTTGCCCATCATTAAACGTTTTAACTGGTGAACAGTTACTATCGCCATACCTCTGTTTCTTCATAATGTTGCAATTTTATTATTTTGACAGCTCGTTGTTTGTCAGTGCTGGCGCTGCGAGTGGAAAAAAGTCGCAGTGCAAAGCCCCATTTGGCCACGGCCTGCTATAGGTTTGGACAGTTTGGAGAAGGCCGTGACTATGGCGTCAGATCCGGTGGAAAAGTGCTCGATTGAAACGCTCTCCTATGTTGAAATAAGGTACTACGAAACTGTTGTGAACCAGCTGCTTGTTATTTCACTATTTCACGGATTCTTATTTCAACCCTTATTTCAATTGTGGATCGGCCTTTAGACAACCAAAACTTCCAAATTACAATCAGCGTTTTCTCTATTTATTGTGCAGTGACTTTCAATCACTTGAAATTACAGTAATGTCAAGTCTTTCACTGTCACAAGTAAGGTATTTAGCGTAATAGATAACAAATAGTGAATTAGTGAATTTTAAAAAGACAACCCCTCAGTCGGACTTTGACCCAGATAATTAATTGACTTGTCTAGCCACTGCATTATCTTCAAGCTGAGTTGTACGGGATATCTGTGGGACGCTACAGTAGCAGCTGAAACTGTTCTCTTTGACCTCATAGCCTCGAGATACGGCGGAGTACCGCCAACATTAATACCACGCAAAATTAAAGTTTCAGCTGTTAATCAAAAACAAACCTAACTACAGAAATAACAGAACATTATATATTTTAAATGCGCGAAAAATTTGTAAGATTAATTTAATTCTCAGACTTGGAATAATTAATGAATATATTTTACTTAGTTTGTAGAATTGATTAAGGACTTGCTTGAAATATATATTTTAATAATTCCACGAACTTATGGCATTTGCAACAAAAGTTTGAACATCGCATAGTTTTCCAGACTGTTATAGCGTTCTTGAGATGGCTAAAAATATTCATTTGGCATGATTTTAAAACTGGATCTCTCGTGAACTGACCACTACGACATATGTACGCGACGTTTATACTTTTAAAAGAATCCCCCCCCCTCTTCCCCGCCCTCCCGCCACGCCTTTCTTCCTGTTCCTCTTTAGGAATTTCTCTCTCTTCCAATAAAAAAATGTTTCCTGTTAACGCTGACAGAGTTATCAGTTTACCAAAGCAGAAAGATTTCATTTCAGTCTACAGAAGAATATGAATCTTCCCGAATTCGTTTTGAAGTGAAGTGAATTTCGGTAAAAGTCTGTAAAGTGAACAGTTTGTCTTCGAAACCCTCTCTCACTCTCGGAAACTTGACGCATTGAGGGAAGAACTTTCAATATTCCTCATGTTAAGGGCCAAATTACATTACGAAGCAAGGACCAAAAACATCCTGACAAATCGTTTGGGTCGGAGCAGAGAAGGACAAAGTCAGTTTGGCATTCGGCGGGAACTTTACTGTGAGTCTCGGTTGGGGGAGGGGGGGGGAGGGGGGGAGGGGTTAGAAGTGTGACGTCATGAGTTCTCAAGCGATATCGCGCGCTCTGGGGGAGGGACTTCGTGTCTTGAAATGATGCGGGGTTATTCATTAGGTGCGCATGATCCACAAGGTTTAAAAGCAATATTGCTGTAATTAAAGTTATGCACAGTTTAACTACAAACGTTTCATTTTTTAAAATTTTAAATCAAAACATGTGTATACATGAAAAACTCGGATAGTTTCATAGGACACAATATTCCCCAGAAAAATATTCGAGGTTCATCGGCCACTCGGTTAATATTTTGGTCGATTGTACTGAACCTCCACAATCTGTCAAATGTATCATCTGAACACAAAGCACATTTTACACAGAGCCCTAAGCCTTCATCTTTATCTTTATACGGTATTATCTCTTCTCTTGAGGCATTCCGTATTCTTTCCCCAAATAAAATGAAACTAACCACTCATTCCTATTTAATACTTTTTTGAAATAATATAACAAAAAATTAGTATGTTTTATCTTTCCAGAAGAAAATATAAACACATTGGTCAAATACCAGATTAGCACACTTTCATACTGAAGTAGTTTTACCTTCGACACAGATAAAGTAGTAAAATATTTTTTTAGGTATATGCTCGCTTAATAAACTACCTTCCCCTGACGCCCATTCAAGTCAACGAACCATCTTCCCAATTGACGTCGCATAAAATAAGTCCCCTCGTAAATCACCGCAAGTAGATCGAGATAGATGTTTTACTCGACAATTCAAAAGTAGAACTCGAAGAATTTCGATTCGCGATAGCGATGTGACGGATGATTTTATCCGAGTCATTCGACGCAAGTCTCGGGGAATCCCCTGAAACGAATCGCGCGAATCACTCAACAGGTCGCGCCATTTGTCTCCAATCAAAGCAAACTGACGTATGCAGGCCTTATAATCTTGCGGTTTCGTTTGAATTTAAATCGGTTTCTTTAGACGTTGATCTTAAAGATTATTTTTTAAATTGAGACATATGTCTCCCGTTTATTTATCTGATCAAATACATTACTTTAGAACGCATATCAATAGATATGACCGTTATACTTTTCACTTCACTCACTGTTACATTGGTCAATGTATTAGGAGCTTACGTCACTCCTCGTGCTCTATTTTTAAACCATTTTTAGTTTTTATTGCTGATTATGACCTTACCAAATAAATATTATATTACCTATTTGAATTCCCTTGTCCCTAAATTGAAGTGTCATTAGAATTACTATCTAAAAAATAATCTGATACTCCCAATTATGAGTGATATTTATAAGCAAAAATCTATAACACAATAATTATGAAATTGATGTTTGTTTTTGAAGATTATGTTTTCGCCAACTATAGACTATGACGCACATGACTTTAAAATATGAATCTTTTAACTTATCATAAAGAGGGTCGAACCCCATCTTCCTCTCCCTTCTACAAGTTCGATAGTATTTATGTGTTAATGTTAGCTCTGAGTCACCTACAATCTACATATATCGATACACATAGCCACTGAACAGTATTCATGTCGTGCACAACTAATACGCGGTACTAGCTAGTGGGGAAGGGGGTGCATTACTTCACAGGAGTAAGCTACCCTCGCAATACCGGTCATTTACGATGCTGGACTCACAGTTTGTTGGGCTAGTGTTGGAATAAACTTGCGTGGAAAACATTGTAGATTCTACAGGTGTCATTGTCTAAGCCTGGGCATACCATGCGAGTACTCTCTAGTCTCTATAGAGGTAGAGACTAGAGATATGTTGACAACTATGCCACTAGATGTTGTAAGGTTATTCAGACCAATGAACTTCATGGAAGCCTTTATTATCATTGTTTGTAGAAGTATTACAGCCAAAGATATATTGATAGAAATGTGACACAAAATTGTCTTTTGGGTTAGAAAAATAAAAGGTTGGTTGCAATGCTAATGTATTACAATTAATTCCACCATAGATCTATGGATCTAACATCTGAAAAAGACTATATACAAACTATGAATGTTCATTATTTTTAGAGGTGGCTCAACGGTAGCAGATGATAAGCTACATGTTGACTGAGCGTAGGTTCCCTTGTTTGAAATGATTTCCTTAGTCACTAAATTAATGGTTGGATCTAGTTTTACAAACTCCTCTCGGGAATTCCTTCCCGAATATCCCACTATCGCAACAGGCTACGAAGAGGAAAACACTCGCAGAAAAGATGTTCTTGTCTTGAGAGAGCGATCTGATTTCAAATCCTCGCCGAGAAAAACAGAATGATAAAAAATACATTTATTTATGCTCTAAAAGCAAACCATAAGAGCTATTAGTTTTGAGCAGAACAACAAACAATGGGTTCGCACGTAATTCTGTTCAGTTTTGTACAGTTTTGAATTACACATATTTTTAAAACATCGTAAATTTGTTACGTTTGTCTGAAACGAAACACGATCAAACGGCTCTTTGCTGTAGTAATTAATGATGCAACTTTTCGAATATAATTGTTCAGCGTTCGGTCGCTAAATTTACGCCGTGACAACGCCGCGCGCTCATATATACCTTGACCTATGTCTAAATACGCAAATAGACGGGGCCAGAGGATTACTCACGTCGTAGAGAGGAGAGCACAGCACACCTGGCGTCGTGTCACTGACCCGGAAGAAAGAGTGTAATTGGTCGAGTCACGTGATACACCATATTATTATTATTATTATTATTATTATTATTATTATTATTATTATTATTATTATTATTATTATTATTATTATTATTATTATTATTTTTACTATTATTATTATTATTTTTATTATTATTATTATTATTATTATTATTATTATTATTATTATTATTATTATTATTATTATTATTATTATTATTATTATTATTATTATTATTGTTATTATTATTATTATTATTATTATTATTATTATTATTATTATTATTATTATTATTATTATTATTATTATTATTTTTATTATTGTTATTATTATTATTATAATCATTATTACTATATAATTTAAATAATAATAATTTCATGAAAATTATGCAATGTGTGTACAAAGTTGAAATTTAAAAAATTGTCATTGTAAAAAAATGACAATAAATATAACTACAGTAGGTTAAAAAACAACACCAATTTTCTAATGTAAATTTTTGTTTTAGACGTTAAATAACGTAATTTTTTAAATTATCCAGCTAATTTTGCCCTTTCCTCATCGTGGATTCATAAATCCATGGATTCACTATGGAGGGCAAAATATGTGTTGCCATAATTGAGCTGTCAATAGAGGACGAATGCGCTTACCACTAAAAATGAATGGTTCATGGCCGTTGTAGACCACAAACAGAGTGGCCGAGACAAGAGATTTAGAATATTAATACAGTCTATTAATGATGACGTAAGAAACAGTTTCCGAGCTGTCTGATTCCATACAACTTTCTGTCATGACCTGACACATAGTTATTAATTAATGTAGTAATTGTAGAATTACAATAGTTAACTTATCATTCTAACCTGCTTCTTTTCACTGAAAGGTTCGTCTTTAGAAAAACGAAATACCTATACCGTCCTGGTGTAACACAGGTGCATAACAAAACATTACAATCGAAGACTCAACAATCATGATGATTTGGAATCAGAAAGTGGTTCTTCTATATTGGTTGACACGGGAAGCGTGACGTCACACTAATATACTATAAAAAGATAATGTTGCAGAACAGAAGAACAACCTGAACAGTCTGAAACATTTCAACGATTAATCGCCAGTCGAAAGTAAACAAACATGCTGTTTTGGCACACATGGCCGCTACGCACCCATTATGTGAAAACAGTAACTCGTTGTTTTTGTTTTTCATTTTTCTACATAGGGACTGTTTTGAATAGGTGCACATATATTTTTCTATCCCATTTTAGAAAAAATGTCATACACAAAAGTTAGCTAACATTATCGCACATAGTTGTGATTGAAAAACAGGACATTACCAAGTAGGTAACCGTTAGATAAAAATTACCAACTTTACAATTTGTATATGCTTATTTTACTTGTAGGAGTAAATACGTTTAAAATATTATACACGAAAATGCATTTTACTACTTGATTTATCAATTAAAACACATAATATAACAATCATCTTATTGTAATAGAATTTTAGCAAAACACTGAAAATGTTGGAAATGAAATGAAATGATAAATCTAAAAAGAACAGAAGAGAAAATAAAATAATAGCCTTGATAATGTCATAGAATTGAATAAGAACATTTGCTAGTATTAAGTGAGTCATGAAGCGACGAGGTATAAACAAATAAACATATAAACATAACACGTTTCATAAGCTTTCCTTATCAGTACTCTCGTTCTCGTATTTACTCTCTTTCCGTCTATTTGGAGTATTTATCAAAACAACAAATAGTATGTTGGCGTAGGGATGGAACGAAAGGGGGAGTTGTTAAATTAAATTCAAACACGTTGAAATGAGAAGGTGGTTTATGAAAACTGCGATTTCAAAGATGGCTACCATTGAGGAAAACTGACAGCCATTACACGCCAGGTATACTGGGGTTGGGGTGGTTTATAGATTTCTTTTTTATTTCTTTAAGTGTCTACGTTTCTACATTAAGGCATACTTCAGTCAAGGATATAATCTTTAACTTTTACAAAAAAGTTCACTCTCAAGTCTCAACTTTAATTTAAGCAAGCGTGCTCTACTTAGAAACTTCTGTTCATGTCTAAGAATAATTAGTGTAAGAATATGGCTTTTTCTTCTATTTAAAACATCTACTTTGTTTGCATTTCATTGAGTTTTCTCTTTATATTCGCGAAAAAAACACTTTATTATTGAGATTTAACACTACTGATTTGTATTATTTAACATAACGCGATGATGCTAATTACAATAATATAGTTTTACACAAAGCATTTTTGTTGCAATTTATACATGAAACGTGTAAAATTCAACAATTCGTATTTGTTTTTTTCTCGACTTCAGTCGGTGAATAACTGGCATCGGATTTCTATGGGAGTTCTTTAAAATTATGAACCGGGTGTGTCAGGAACCAAAACTCTTAAGAATGCACTAATGTTGAGGGTACGTATTTTCACGGCATAACCACATAGTTTATAGGTTATGCCTAAAATAAGAAAATAATTCTCATCTAAAATATATTCATCTTACATGAAATGTTTGTGATGTTTTTGTTCTAGATAGATCTGGGCAGTATATATTGTCTTCTTACATTTTACAATATGTTTTGAATGTTGTTGCCCCTATGGTGGCTACGCATGACATAGGTTGTACTCCAGGAGCCGTTTACCTGCGATACGATACTTCGTTGTTTGTTCCCTCGTACAACCATCAGCTCACTAAGTTGTCCGACACTTCAAGTGTTGCCAATTTAGCGGTTTTGCCGCTAGATCTAGCGTTGTCAAAAATCGAAAAGCGGCGAAAATATAAAATTGAGACTGGCTGTGGCACTTAGCGGAATTTGACTTTCAAAACAGTGGTAAAATAAAATATTGCGGTAACAGAAACACACACCTCCAGTTTTTAAACAGCCAAAAGTAATAAATTAATCAAATTTCGCGCAGTTTTGGATCGATTGTTCTATTTTCTGCCTCCAGTGTTGTTTTTGGAACTCAGGATTTATTTGGGAACTGTCCCAAAGATATAGGAAAGTGTGGGAATCGAACAATGCAACACAAATTTTGCTTTATTTTTGCCTCAAATTTCTCGTATTTTGTAACACATTTTGTAAAATGCATGTATTTTGTAGTTTTTTTTTAAGTTTCAACAAAGTTAGCGGTACAGTATTTGATTTTGGCGGTACTTTATGGTACTACTAGCGGCCATGGTGCTGGGAGTATTGGCAACACTGCACTTGACAATGTTCTATTCATGGCCAAAACGTCAACACGGCACATAAACAAGTATCCGCTCGTCAATGAACGAGCATTCATTACCACTTTATAAACGTGAGTGACTTTAGTGGTTGCCAGGAACGCCAACTATGTAGGTACAAGGTCTGAATTTACCACTGATACCTTATGTATAAGCATGCGCTGTGAGCTGTCAACCTAGCCCCAACCGTCAATGAATTCTTCATGTTACGGCGTATAATACACAATGAATCCTATATTTTATATCAACATATATTTCGTAATGTGCATGTCCACCAAATTGGCTTTAAAATATCCCTTGTGAATACTTTGTCGATTATGTTCACTTAATAAAATAAATAAATTTGTATTTATAGCCTACCCACACAGTTACAAGTACTGTTTTTCAGTGGGGACATTTATCCAACTTATTATGTGTCATGTTATTCATAACTACACCACCAACGCCCCCGAAATTAGGCCTAACACAAAGAGCAGAGCCGAAATTCTCCAACACTAGCGTAACTACAAACAAACGCAATACTTTGATCGATGGTGTGACAATATTTTAAGTATACCAAAGTTTCTACCAAGTAAAGTGTAAAATGATTAGCCTTTGTTTACTTTTGCGAGACTAAGAAAACTTTAAAATTAGCTAAGGGCTTAATTATTTTGGTCGAAGAGGCAGCTTTGTAATAACGTAGGCCTAGATACTTCAAAGGCAGAAGGGAGCGAGTCTTGTGCTGCCAAAAACAACAGAAAGGTCGTGGAATATTGACCTTTGATGAATATAGAAATTGTATTTTATGTATTCGTCTAGAAATATTCTTTATAGATCGGTGTTTTAAAGGAAATGTCATATTGGTTTAAACTCGTATCTATAAAACATCAGCATTAAATGGGGGGTGGGGGTTGTCTTTGCTAGTAAGGTAGATACTTCCCTAATTTTCGTTCGAGGAAGTCACACGATTTTATTTAAGTATAAATCTGTGAATTGGATTTCTTTCAAAGCTATCAAAAAAAACTTCCCAATTTTTTTCAGATACGTTAAAACTTATAATAGATCAATACATTTAGATAGATGGTATGCTTGCTTGTTATTTAATACACCAAAACTCTAATGGGAACTGAAGTGTACAACCCCTACTTTCCTTGTCCCTCAGCACCGTCCATGATAAACAGCGACGACGTGAATGATGTGAGCGTCCTATCTAAATACACAAGAGTATTTACAGAATAATAAGTACGAAAATTACAGTTTTTGAACTTTCTAAAACAGGATCCTCGAAAATTTCCTAATGACAGCAATGGTTAGCACGTTCTCACCTCGTATTCATGGCGACCACTCCCCCCCCCCTCATCCCCCCCCCCCCCCCAGCAGTCAACACGTTGTTTTTCCCGAGCGTTCGATCCCAAACCATTTCCGCCAGATGCTCGGACTTTTTGCAACTTTCCCCCCCTCCCACTCCCACCCCTAAACCTCGACGAGATTGACTGACACGAGCGCTCCTAACCACCCGGTGTCAATAAGCGGTACTAAATGCGGCTCAGACTGGCGGTGTGTTTGGTTTAGAGCAATATCACTCGTTTGTGTACAGATCAATACCATCTTTATGACATGAAAAGTAAGTGAGACTTTTGCTCGCTTCTATCTTTTACCGGTTTATAGCAAAGAAACGTGAAGCGTCGTACGGTTTACATGATGGCGTTGCAGATGTAAATGAAGATCTACTGACGCAATGTCTAAAAGGATGACGAATGATTGAGCATAATTTACAAAGCTCCACTGATCGGAAAAGAATAATCTTTTCTTCTCGTAAAGAGAACTTCCATGTTGATACAACGGCTGTCACGTGGTTTACATAGAAACAATTCTGCGGTTCTGAAGATTATTTATTTATAAATAAGTGTTTTCGGAATGGGTTTAAATAGGCTTGAAATACTTTTTTTTAAATAAATTGATTGTAATTTTTACAGTCACAACTTTTAGTGTACAAAACAAATGTCCTTAATTTTACTACATTTTTGCTACTCAACTATGCAACATTCTTTTACGTACTGGTTAACTTTCTAGTCGTCTCTTGATTAATATGATTTTCATATAATATAATAATATGCATTATATAATGAAAGCTTGAAAATACTCTTTTTACTTAACTTTAGTACTAATATGAGTCACAACTTATAACCAAACTAATGGAGTATTCAGTTGGCCTGGTGTCAGTGCACACTTCGTCATTGCAGTCGCAGCGCCCTTGGACAGTGCACTCCCCAACTGAACACAGTGGTGCGACATCGCACTGCGGTCTGAAGCCAGTGCACTCTAGTGCTCACTTCCAATCGAATACGATTAGTCGCACTCACTTTCACTGAGTGCATAAAAGTGCAGCTAATCGAATAAGCTATAGTATAAGATACGCTGATTTATTACTGACAAAATGTTTAACATGTCTCCGGTTTTTACGCCTTGAGTAATAGCCACTGCACTCATTTTAGTGATTTTATTAATGTTGTTGTATTTAAGGCATACATACAAGTCAAATGTGGATATCGAATTGCGAGGGTAACGATACAAAACTGTGGCACGTGCTGTGTCTTATAGGTTCAGCTGCTCCATTCAGAGGGACATGGCATTATCCTGTAGATGGAAACTAAAATTGGGAGTTACTACAAATTAACAATAATTGTTTCCATTCAAATTCTTCGGAGGGTTCTTGCTAATCCATCATCCCGTCAACACTGACGCAGTTCTCCCCTCATCCGGAGGAGGATCACCATTGAAGGTGATGGCCTGATGAATGAGAACAGACTTTATATCGCAAAAACTGGTTTAAACTATGATTTTATATCAATTTCAAAATCATTTTCATATAACCAAATACAATTTCCCACATTCACACAACATTTTCGTTTGTTAATAAATATTGTGTTCTAACTAATTCAGTACAACAAAGTCTATTGAATATATTAAAATGGTATGATTGTTAAATTGTATGAATGTTATTAATTATACGTCGTAGTTTAATAAAACATTAGGCCTTGTTATTTGTTTACTATTTATTCTCGCGTTTCTCGTTCTTACACGTAATGGCTTTTGTCAGCTTGAGACATGCTTTCAGTTTTTGTCCTGCATGTTTGAGCAGTTTGACAGCAACTCTTTTTATTGTTCCTTTTTCGATGAAGAAAACGATGTTTGTGCTACATATCAAGATTTGAAAAGACGATGGAAGATGTAAGACTGTTTTTGTTTCTTATTTCGTAATATTTAATTATTCCCTGATTGCAGTTTCTGATTCTGTGCAATCCTCAAGTTTGTTTGAGTTAGGATCGTTTGATAAATCATTTGTCTTCTTTTTCTCTTTCGTATATTCCTTTCTTCCTTATACTTTTCTTTAATTTTTCTTTCCAATTTCATTACCTTCTCTATTAATAAACCAATTACTTTTGACCTTTTTAAATTTATTTTTATACCCGCCTTTTTATCCTTTTTGACTATATTGATATTTTTATTTCCGTAATTTTTAATTTTGTTTGAATCTTTTCTATGTAAAGTAATTATTGCATTTCTTCCTTATACCTCTATTTTATTGTACATATTTTTTTTACTTGTTTCGGTTCAAGGTTTTTTCTATCTACAGAAGTTTTCTTTTTATTGCTCTGTTCTCTTCATTAATGTATAATTTGATTTTGTTCAGTATTTTATTATTGCCTCACAGCTCACAGTATTTAGGTGAATTTGTTTTCGAACTTTGTTAATCAGTTTTATAAACAAATAGGATAGATATTAAATAAATAAATTAAAATAACCGTTGAAAATCAGTCAAGAGAAATTTTGCTTGTTGCACTATAGATATGCTTTAGGAACTACGTTAAGATTTTGTGTTTCTTATTTCCTGATCCCACTGCCAGGTGTGTCATCTTAGTCAACGATGAAAAATATGCCCCGGTCCCCATATACATTGTGTGTGAGATAAAAGAAGCATATTTTTTTAACAAAATTAATACTTATCAAGGTTGTGTAAAAAATTAATTTTTTAACAATTGTGGCTTTTAATCCAGACCATTAATGTCCTTGATTATGTATGTGCATGTGCCTCGAGTTCTGATTGGCTGGCACTGCAAAGACGACATAAAACGTTTAAGTAAACTTACATTTTCATGTTTCGAATCAAAGTTAAAATATCGAAATTTAACCTACGTAAAATTTGACATCTAAGCAAGGCAGCCTTTTCCAAACTGTGTATACATCTAATTACGCTTCTTCTCTAATTTTAAATAGAATAAGCGCCACATTGAACACAAAGCACAACATATTATTGGTAAATCAGAGAGTCTCGAGGAAAGCTATTTTTATTGTCGGGCTTAAGTGGTGCAGTATTTAAACGTTCTATCGGGGCGTTAAAATGCTAATTCCAATGTAAACGTGTTTTATTTCACAAACTTAAAAAAAACTTTAAAGTTGAAATTGTTTCCTCCAATTAATTAAGTTTGACATGTAATACTTCGTTTTAGCTGCAGTGTCTGGATTGATATCAAAGATTGTTCAAAACTTGAAAATGTTCTAAATTGCCAAGTTTCACTAGATGGCGGCTGTATCCTTCGATACACTGATACACTGATAGCCTTTGAGCTAAATTATTTAATATAAAACGAGACAATATTGAATTTCTCGTCTATCAACAACGGATACATTTACTGAATGTCGAACGTAAAGTTAGGCAAACAACAACAAAAAGAGAATTAGTATTGAATTTAAGCGAGCTAAAAGAAAAAGATCGTAACGGGGTAAAGAGCCGAATGGAATGAAACGAAGCCAAGAAGACAAACTGACAATTTCCGTTCTCTGCAGGAATGGGTGGAAATAAAAATAATGTCGGAGCAGTGTTCCATGAGACAGAAACAAGCGTATTCTCTTCAGTTGAAACTCCCACCGAATAGCATTGGTCCGACCCCGTACCCTGTCTACCAGCGCACACGTTATCAAATGCCACCTTCGATTCAGAGATATCATAAATCTTATTCTAAGACGCTGATTTTTCACCGGCTGAAAAACAGAAGGTGACTAGATTTGAAATCGAGATAGTTTTATACTTTTCGAACAAACGGAACTAGAGTCGATTTAATGGGGTTTCTTGTCCTCCGACTCTATTAAGAAACAGTTGTGTGTCCAATATGAGTCGGCTTCTATATAACTACAATAATATAAAGTTGGAGGAAATACGCATTGGAAACTACATTCATACGTATATGTTCAAAACGTAATACATTTTTAATAGTCGTTTCTATCCATGGTTTGAAAAGATCTCAATTCTTTTACCTTCTCCACCACTTTGAAATTAATTCATAGTTATTGCAACCAGATTCCTTGTCTGTATGTTGTATACATACTATCTATTTTAATAGAAAATGGGAATCATAGTTAAAATAACAGTCACCATACTAACATAATAATAATAGGTTTAGGTGAAAAGTTTCAACGTAGAGTTTGTAGTTTGTTCACTCATCCCTGCGGATGTGGGGAGTAGGTGATTGGAGTGGAAATGTGTGTCTAGCTGTGGTTGTTCAATTAAAAGCTTTCACGCAGATATACTTTGTTTACACAGACTAATTAAATCTTTACAAATTTAAAATCAGTTCCAGTTTTGTTACAACAAGTTTATTTTAGATTCATTACAAATCATCACAAAATTATAAATAATTAATATTCATAAGGGCGAAAGAATACCATAAATTTAATTTGGAAATGAATAATTTATTTCCTACATTGTTTCAAATAAGGTGACACCCCTCCGGGGTGGGGGGGGGGGGGGGGGGGGGGGAGCGGGAGGGACCACCCAAAAAACGCTTTTTGCTTAGAAAAATAAGCATATTTCATTTAAAATAACAACTATATGTTCTTTCAGGTGTGATTCTCGGTAAGCGATTTACATTCCGCGATATTGTGTGTATTCAATATAATCAATTCATTCATAAAGTCGCACAGGCAGCTCATCGATACATTGAAATACTTTCGGACAGTTACTGAAACATAGTAGGTCTATATGACACACAAATAAAAATAACTCCCACTGTCCATAGATTGGAATATTTCTCTATGAGTAGGATGGCTTCGATAAATCAGCCATAACGACAGAAAAACATCATATTATTAATTGAAGGTACCCGGCACCGCCACCAAAGCGTTAACCAAATAATCGTTATTTAATGTTCATTATAATATGATATTCACTGGCCTTAATCCCGTCCATAATAAATAGCTTAATCAAGAAGTCCATCTTTCTAACAGATAGGCCTATAATATAATATGTGTTAATATTTCCCGAAACGTCGTGATAAGTAAATGCAACAATACTTCACTTGTTGACCACACGCTTGAAAAATAAACCTTCATAAAGTTCACACCACACGACCAAGGTGGTAAAATAACTCGAAAAGTACTTAACTTGATTATCATATTATAGTATATACATGTAATATAATTTATTATTCATACATGCATTGTAGATTGTACATACAACTGATTTCGTCACATTCTTTTGTAATATGTGTCTATTAAGTACTAATATAATCTCTATAAGCCTCTACTATATTTTTTTTAGCAAACTCACTCCCTTATGTTGAGGCCCATCGTTTAAGAGTGGTCCTATTCCAAGCGGAGAGTTACATGATGTGGACCTAAACACAGACCCAAAGAACGGCAAACATGTCACACACGGCATAACACAATCCAATTGTGTTCTATTAGGTTTAGTAATTTCCAGCCAGACAAAAGGCATATTAGAAAGTTAAATATTTATGTTTTGAAAGTTGGGATAATTTCCGTTTGTCACGAGTCCAGCCTGGAATTGCTGATTGCTTATTCAGCGCGGGTACGCAGGAGAAGGAGGGGAGGGGAGGGGTAACATCCGGTCAAGAGATTAACCGGAAGGTCCTCCGATCACGTGATCACGTCCGTAGAAGCCTCCAACCTCCATTATCGAGGTACTAATTACGAAAAACGCTCACTGTTAAAATCAGCTCTAACCTAAAGAAACATTATTAGACCAGTAAAAGCTAACAATAACAAACGGTTGTGGCATGGCCTGCATCTTGTAATAACACGCCAATAACGAGTGCTTTTGCCTTCTCATGGATATATATTTATCTGACATCGATAGAACTAAAATTTCTGAAGGAACTAAATGTTCGCAAACGCTCATTTTTGTTCCCGTTAATTTAACACGACTCAATTCATGCATATCATTTAATTCACAACCTTTCGCAGACCCACATTTTACGATTTATGTTAAACCAAACATAAATGTAATAAACACACGATAAAACAAACATACAAACATAAAACCAAGGTCATTTACTTAAAACTGGGGATTTAAAACTATTTTTGTACCGAAGTGACATAATTTGGTTATAGATCTATATTCGTGATGTTTGTTTATCATTTTATTCAGGGTCAAACAGTTTCTGTGCGTATTAAATAAATATATAAATATTACATTATATGAAGCCTTCACAGAGAATATCGCCCCTGCAACATGGAACCAACGGTCATTGGTTCGAGTCCCGCGTTCACAGATATTGCAAACATATAATATACATCTTATGTAATTAAGTCTTCAATGCCATAACATGAATATCTCATTACTATAAATGTAAAGTATGCCCGCACTGATGACGTATAAGTAGGGATAATATTGAAAGCGTGTAAGGATAGTTTTGATTTTGCTTCGTAAACGAAGATACCACAATATATTTTGCAATAAAAAATACAAAATTTCGCCTTAATGTGTCGAATAGTTTACGCTTTAAAAAATCCCGGTACAGCCCGTTTTTTTTTTTAAATCCAAAATATGTTTTTTACATGAAAAACATAATAATTAATCACATTGTAACCAAAAGAAAGAATTACTTCAACGTATTATTCGTGAGAGATTCCCCTTAATTAATTAAGTAACCCATACAAAAATTAGGTTAATAATTTAGTAATAAATAATATTAAATAAAAAAATGTTTATAAATATTGATCTTATTTTAATGAGAGTACACCACATTTCCTGATCGTTAAACATGCAGTATTTCGTTCTACATAGAATGTGCACATATGTGTGTGAAATAAAGGACACGTGTTATACGGTAAACATCCCGTGTGAACATTGACTGTGTCTACAGCTTTGCTCGTTTGCGTATTGCCGTGAGTTACACACGGTTTGTTTGCATGAGAACGACAGTGCACAGTAGGTTGGTGTTGGTGTTCAAGGGTTACATAATAATCAATGAAGAGCGACTCTAAGATCGATTCTGTCGATAACTACTTGAAAGTTATTACGCAACTGTGGTGATTTAGTTGTTACATATTTTTGTCGTTAGAGCGGTTAAATAGTAAGCATAGAGCATTTATCTACTCCAGATATTCATACCACACAAAATCTCAACATTTAAGTCTAATTATGTTAATAGTTGAAAGAATTTAAATTTTTTTACTCCAAGATAAGTCGATAAAAGTCCTCAAACTTCTTGTCTACATTACTACAAACAATATTGGTTTTTTCTCTCCTCACATGTTTCAAGGGAGGAGTTATGTCCTTTTGTTCCTTCAGCCCAGACAAACTTAAAAGCCCATTCACTCACTCACCAATAAAGTTCTCCTTTTCGTAACTTAGTATCCAGTAATAAGATTACTCACTACATTCATGCTGATATTTTCGCAAATGTCCTTAGATTTTTCCTCACCGTTTCAAGTTGGTATCTTTAAACAATACGTTTTATTACAAAATGTAATCATATTTATTTTTTGTTTACATGCTTCAAATTTAAATAGTAAAATAAAAAAATATTATAGACAAAATGAAATTCGGATAGACTACAAACCTATGTTCAAATCCTATAGCGTTCCATAATAAAATACACACTTTTCTTGAATTCGTGGATTATAATATACACGCACGTAAAATTATATTTATGCTTTTACAAGAGTGTGTTTCTCGCGGGGAACCTTCATGTGCATGACCTCGGTGCATGACCTCTGTGTGTGTGCATGACCTCTGTGCATGACCTCTGTACATGACCTCCGTGTGTGCACGACCTCTGTGTATGCATGACCTCTATACATGACCTATGTGTGCATGACCTCTGTGCATGACCTCTGTACATGACCTCCGTGTGTGCACGACCTCTGTGTATGCATGACCTCTATACATGACCTATGTGTGCATGACCTCTGTGCATGACCTCTGTACATGACCTCCGTGTGTGCACGACCTCTGTGTATGCATGACCTCTATACATGACCTATGTGTGCATGACCTCTGTGCATGACCTCTGTACACGACCTCTGTGCATGACCTCTGTGCATGACCTCTGTGCATGACCTCTGTACACGACCTCTGTGTGTGTGCATGACCTCTGTACATGACCTCTGTGTGTGTACATGACCTCTGTGTGTGTGCATGACCTCTGTGTGTGCATGACCTCTGTACATGACCTCTGTGTGTGCATGACCTCTGAGTGTGCATGACCTCTGTGTATGCATGACCTCTATACATGACCTATGTGTGCATGACCTCTGTGCATGACCTCTGTACATGACTTCTGTGCATGACCTCTGTATATGACCTCTGTGTGTGTGCATGGCCTCTGTGTGTGCATGACCTCTGTGCATGACCTCTGTACATGACCTCTGTGTGTGTGCATGACCTCTGTGTGTGCATGACCTCTGTGCATGACCTCTGTACATGACCTCTGTGTGTGCATGACCTCTATACATGACCTCTGTGCATGACCTCTGTGTGTGTATATGTGTGTATGACCTATGTGTGCATGACCTCAAGCCTGGGAAATTGATTCACGATTGATTTAAATTCCTTTCTCAAATAACACTAATTTTATAAATGATTTGTCTTGAAATTATTGCACAGATTGAACGAACTCTGTAACCGTTGATTGAACAGCAACGAACCTCTACGCAACAACTATGCAATACACGAATACAGCCACTGTGTCCCTACGACTGCGGGACTCTAATTTCTGTCACTTTATAGCCTTCCTGGTCACATCCCAGATGAACCCACGCTCAAGGAAATTTGCATAATATTATCCCTCTGTCCTGCAATTAGTCTCCGAAAAATCGTTGCAGACCAGGAATGAAATTAAGTGGAGTGGGCACGAAATACGCTCTAGGTATGTGAGCTTAGAGAAGGTTAATTATTGGAGTATGGCTCTGAATTAAAAACCTTGGTAACCTTAGCAACGACCAACTGGTATAAGGGCGGTGGGGAGGGGGAGGGGGGAGGAGTTCACTTCGCGCAATTCATTAAACAAAGGGCTGGTCGGAACAGATAAGGTCATCTAATAATTAGATTCAACAAATGGACCTATTTGTTGACTCGCGTTACTACAAACTCCAGGTGGAATACTTATTTCGTGTCAAAGCAATGTTTTTTGGGTTTTGGCGGAAAATTCTCGTTTCAGTGTTTTTTATACGTTTTCAAAATTAAGTAAATATCCGTCTCCTGCCCCTCGGCGTTTACCCTTGAAACTAAAACACTTTATACGCGGTGAGTAGTGCGTGAATGTTTTTAACCATGGTCTAAGGCGGTTTTTAAACGTGTTTGTCCGAACAATTTTTTACTTATATAATCATCTTCCGGTTAAAGAGTCCTGGTGTGTTATTAAAATACTTTCAAAATTTCATCCATTATGGGTAGAGACATAGTGATAGAGTTACCCCAGACCCAGATCTCCGCATCTTCAACACGCTTAGAGTAGTTTTTCAAACACTCTGTATCAGTGTGGTTTGTACATAAATCTATTTGTAACATTTAATCTATGTAACGTGTTTGAAATTGCGTTTATTAAGGATGTATGTCCACCCTGCCAGCTAATCACCCGATTTTGGTCAGATAAAGCTGTTTTAAAATGTCCCAAATGAAAACAAAATGTGTCAAATACCAAAAGAAGACAATTCGTTTTGTCATTCTTCTAAGCTACCAACCCACGTTGGTCACTTTGGAATGTCTTGTAGTGTTGGTATTGAACAACATGAGACGGAAGTACAACTAACATTTTATTGAGATGACGTCACAGAGTTAAATCAGCACCGAATGCAGCCTTAACATTGACAACAGACCGTGGCCACACGAGGTACTTCTGATTACTAACCGTCGCCAAACACAATCACAATACTATCGCCTCTTTTTGTTTATTTACTTTCATCCATTCCCTTCCAATCTGTACGGTCTGCATTTTTTCTCCTTTAATTTACTTTACCTTTCCTATGTGACCCGATTTTGAGTTTAAACCAAACAATTCACAATTAAATGTGTTTCACTGGGAATATAAGTTAAATTGCTAACAGTAGTACACCGATGTTTACATATTATAAGCAATCTAAAATAGCCAACACGGTTGCACAATCGCGGTGTATTATGTGCATGGATGAAATGCGCCCCCCTACTGGGAATGATACAACCAGGTTGACTTCCTGCATAGATGGGGAAATAATTCTGTTTGTGTTTTATATTTCATTTGCTAGATAGGGAGATTTTTTGCTAGAAACAAATTTCATCACCAGTACCAGTCCCTACAAAGTTCCATGTGAAACCAAAATACATTAAAACGTAATTTATCAAACTCAATATTAAAATAACCGGTAAATATATGACTCCGTGAATATTTGCCTGTAATACTAGTTCCCATACCTCACTAGTACATTAGTGGCCTCCTTAATAGCATTGTTTGCAAATATTATTTGTTAATATTATGAATATTATTTCAATGATAAATTTATATACCGGTATATGTGAATTTTTTGATATTTTAAGATAATATAATAATAATAATAGTAGTCCTCCTTTGCAAATCATTAAAAGAGTAATCCAAGAGCGAATGTTTTGAACAGATTAAAAAACGGGAGTTTGTTTAGTTGACAAATGCGCAGCGTAATCAAAAAAATTCATTGCTAAAAAAAGTAAAGATGCGAGACCAATTTGGGAATAGATGCAGCGGTCAAGGATTCATGTAAAAGCCCGTTCACATAAATGACTATTGACTATTGATAAGTGATTTGAACCATAGGCTATACATACTGATGTTCACACAGCCTTACTTTTGACTTTTGACTATTGACTATTAACTAACGAATTAAAAATATCTCAATTCCTTGGTCAAGTATTAGTCACAGCCAATCAGCGCGCAGAACTCTCTCTCGCAGACAATGAAAGGAGTCTTATTGGTTTTGTGGCTTGACTGTGAGGTGGAGTTGTAGTCAATAGTCAATAATCACTAGTCATTTGTGTGGACGCGGCTTTACTGTTAGTGGACATGTGAACTTGTCAAGTCTGGCAGGAAAGGGGAAATAATAACAGCGGTTTCTAATAAAGCAAAGTAACGATAATATAAAAAAACATGATTACATTTAACATTAATAAAACGTAAAACATGGTGATTATTTTACACACTATAAATCCACTTTCTAAACAAAAACAAGAAACTAGAGTGAACGTTAATATTAGAGTCGTACGGTGTAAGAATGGCCATGTAAAGCAACGCCATGACATTCAAGTACTCGAGGACATCACAGTCTTTTGTTTACTTTCGCGTGGATTAAAAATTACAGCGAAGGTTGTTTCTTACGGTCTCTCGTACCAGTGGGAGCCATTTCACTTCCCGCCTTCAAGTATAAAAAATAAGCATGTTTACGAGCAAGCTAATCGTGTTTAGTTTGCTCCAGTATTCGTTTGCACGTAGGTCACGTGACTAGACAATTACCGTTACTGTTAAAACAAACACGTGCGGAGGAACGCTCAACGATTAACTGCTTGTATTTCAAAACTTATGTGTAACATTGAAGTGTAGATCACTTGTGGTCAAATGTCAGAAAGTTTGCTTGATTTCCGCCTTGTCGAACACAGATAAGATCACCACATGGGGTTCAAAATCACCATTTTGTGATACTACAAAACATTGTTTGCTATATAAATAAACATAATTGATAATGTTTAATGAGACAAAGAAACATAAATTACACATAGACAATATATTGCAAATATTAAATGTCTTCAAATATAGGGATTTTGCCTGTTTGGGCCATTTATTTGTTCGACGAGTCTTGGCTAGGTGGAGATCAATTGAATACCTTCATTTGGTGCTCTGCAGCTCGGTTTACACTTTCCTAAGATTTAAGATTTGTTAACTCAAGCCAATAGCATCATGGCGTTGTTGTAAATATTTCAACTTTTTAACTCTTATCCCTAAAATTCTTAGCCCAGCCAATGAGAGGCGACCTTTTGTAAATTCGGCAAATGGTAGCGATCCTAGTAAAATACAAAATATTAAATCTTACGAAGTGTGTAAACCATGCTTACCTTGTAAATTTGTTAAAGAATTCACAGTGTGACATTTTGTAAACAAAATTATATGTTACTGTTTGTTAATCCACTTGTATATGTATGAACAAACAGGCTTTTGAAGTTTGATCTGACTTTAATGTTTACCGAATCTATATTTTCAGATTGACGGACCTCGCCCCTTTTTCGTAACATACTATTATCTAAACATCTTACAAAATCTTCAAACTGTTTGACCGTAGGGTATAGAATATAATGATAAGTGGTGGTAAATTGATCGCTACTGAATGGCCAACTCGTGGTGGGTGTTGTCAGAACATTCACATTGATATCCAGGGATATCTTGTAAAGTTTGAGGCCAGCGGATGTCCTAATTAATACACCCTTAATAAGACACGAGGTTGAGCTTCATCGGATATCACCACGCCCTACTGAGAAGAGGCGCAGTGACCAATCATAGAGTTGGAGAATATCTGGCGGATTCATTATTACTTGCTTAGTAATTAGCCTGTAATGGGGGCAAGATTAGCGCTTCCATCCTGGCGACGGAACGAATAACGACAGAGACCTAAGTGGTACGAGAGCGAGTGAGAGCGCAGTCTATACCAAGTGATAAGCTTGAACTAGCAGGAGTTTGGCTTCATGATAATTTATACGGTCTTGTTACTTTTATAGAGTCCGTTTGGGGTTTCAGTTCAAGCAGTGTTTTAAATTGGATTAACACTTCGGAAAAGTGTGAAATGAATTAAATTATTTCTGTTTTCAATGGTGAATTAATGTGCTCGTAGCTAATACTGAGACTAGTAGCTACCGAGCTACCGTAGCTACCAAGCTACCGAGCTACCGAGCTACCGAGCTACCGAGCTACCGAGCTACCGTAGCTACCGAGGCTAATCTAATACACCTTTATAAGAGGAGTTCTATGTATTTATCATTTACATTAATGTATACAATGTGGTCAAATTAATGATAAATACATTCTTCTGACATAAGGCTGGTAAAGTCGTCCCCTACCCCGATGGGCGCCCTTTGTTACCAGGTAACAATTTAATGTATGTTATTTATCATATAGAAAGCAAATCCTTAGCAACAACGGACGCCCCTAGGGGTAGGGGACGACTATGAATACGGAAGTTCTCGCATACCTACCTCAGTTATCTACTCTGCCTAAAAATTGTATCCCCACAACACACTATTACAAACACGTATCTGTCATTCATGCGCCTCTTTTCCCAGATAGTTCCTCATTCTTGCGGTGAATCATCCAAGGTTAAATCCAGGTCACACAATCATTTTGTTCTTTTCAAACAGAAATTGTCTGAAGCAGATCGCGTTGCTCTGTTTCCTTGTTGCACAATGGTTGTCGGCAAACGTGTTAGACATCTCTCGCCTCCTGTGAATGGAGGCGGCGGGGGGGGGGGGGGGGGGGAGGGGAAGACCTGACACAAGATTGATACTTATAAAGTCGAACAATTTTCCGACTCGACGGACTAAAATAAAACCCACGTTTGTGTATACCTACGTATATAGCAACTATTGTTTTCTTGTCTCACATCGTTGTCAACACTGGAGACAATCAGACCCTCTTGTTGAGGGGGGGGGGGGGGGGGGGGGGTTCAATGAAGTTGCCTCTAATTATAATCTGGGACAACGCAGTTCCTACGTCATCTCACCTCAAGCGGATGTTTGTAGAAAACGTCTGGAATCTTATGTTCCAGACTAGTTTTAATTAAGAATTGTTAAGAAACAATAACACAGCATTTGAAACACATATCATTTGTTCAGGTGTGCTTAAAATTTCATCACTTCTGTTAACGCTGCATTATGTTAATGTTGGTTGAAAACGGGTAAGCGACAGTAGTATTATTCGCAGGAGTAAATGCACATTTTGTTAAGCCAGCGACACTCGGGAAACATGTTTTGAAAACAAGTTTCAAAAACTTAATTCGTTGCATTACTTCAATGGTTTGTTATTCAAGTTTCTAAGTTGATGACACACTTAAACATGTTTCCAAAACATTTTCAGAGAGAAGAAAACAATTCCGTAGCCATTGTGTTAAGGCTCCGTTTGTCGATGCAGAAAACATGTCTAGATAACATTTCCACGGAATATGGCCAATAAGTGATGATACTCGAAGAATCACGTTACGCAATGGCTCCAATACTGGAAACATTTTATCCGTGTGGCAGCGAAGAAAGTCATACTTTCAAAACATAATTTCCATGTGTCGCTAGCTTAAGAACATAACTAGCATTCGATATATATTTTCAGTTGAAAATTGATTTACAATGGATGACAATAAATATAACTTATACAATATACAATGAAACAATAGTTAAAACATTCTCTCCGTATAAGTGAAAATTTTTACATTAGACATACCCACTGACTACCAGTCCCATATTGCACGTGTTAAATTAAATTTGTATCGTTTATGTTGCGTTATAGCAAACTTAATTCAATTTAAAATGTTTCTAACTTTAATTAGAAAAATGGTCATAATACGGCAATAAATTTTTACGTGCGAATGTTTCGTGTTTCGATACAGAAGTACAGGCACGGCTGTGGACTTTAATTTGAATAAAATGCGTAATAATGAAGGCACTCGCCAAAATGTTTTGAAACTTCATGTCGGTTTAATTAGTTCGTATTGCAGATAGCCAACTTTCATGGCTATTCATGGAATAGAGCCAGAGCGAATATTGGTATGACATATTGTGTTCGCTTCATGTTATCAATCCACGAATAGGTTTGGAACAGGTATCCATGCTGCCCTCGTTTCTAGCCGCCATCATTTCTTAAAATCATATACGACGCAAAGTGAAAACGTACGCATGAACGCTTTCAATCAGTAACCATTTGGTATTCCAATCATATTTCAATTGGGACTATTTCTTAGCTAAGAACTATTTCCTTATGAAAAGTTGACGATATCATTCATTTTATAGCCGTTCACAATTTCCTAACATGCAATGCATAATTAACTAATTCCATCAACGTTTACTTCAAATGTTAAAAGAATCTTCTGACTACCAATGACAAACATAAATCTTTCAGTATTGAAACCTAGCCGTTGACAGTATTATATTTGATGCTCGTGCTTGATTCATAATATTGTACGGTCTAAAAAGAGAAGCAAAATCATGTAAATCAATGTATAAACATTCTTATCTGAACAGTGTTACCTGTTTGCTAGAAGTGGGTCAAAGCGATATCACATCTCGTCAATAGTTTCCCGGATTCGATCTTCACTGAACGTAAGGTATAAGATGTCATTATCCTTGAGCCATCTCGCTGACGGCTCCAGTTGAATCGACCCCCATCTGTCGGGCGACACTCAAAACAAATAGACGCAACCTGCCACGTAATCGCCCCATGTTTTCATAATACCTCGAGGATTGGCTCCGTCCCTTGTTCAAGCATGTCCGCCTGAAACGCATTCATCCGCTGCTCCCTAACCTTGTTAGCAGATGCTGCGATCATCAGTTCAAGTCTCTTGTCCTAGTTCCATCACTTGAACTACGCATTTTGAAGGTGAAACACTTTGTGGTAATTACATAAAGTTTGGATAGGTTATTATCAGTTATTATAAAACAACTATTTTAGTTATTAGTAGGCTACTACACATTATATGTTTATTTTATCCACGTTTGCGTTTACACATGCAAAACAAACTCATCTATCCAAAAATACGGATGTATTTCGGTGCATTGTCTTCAGCCTTTGGGTAAAAGTATTTCAATTACGTGATTAGCAAAACGACCCGTCTCGGCCCGTGGTAGAATAGGCCCAGAGTGACTCTGCTAGTCGTAAGAGGCGACGAAAGGAGACCCTGTCCCTTTCCCCCCCACTGTCCCATTGAATATTTCTCCTCCCACTTGGCCCTGCCCTCCCTTGCTGGACTCCCGTATGACGACCCACGCGACGTACAATGGATCTGATTCGGATGTGGCTTTACTCTTCATCATCATCTTTCTCATCTTCATTATCACCCGCTCATCGTCTCGATTAGCCATAGTTGCATAAATATGAGACGCAAAGCCCCATTAATCAATCAATCAATCGTGATTAGCAAAGATTTGTTAAAATATCAAAACTTCACATAAAACATGCATTAAAAGAAAATTAAAAGCATTTATATTATTTTCTACTTATGCTGGTAAAATTAATGGTCAAAAAATGTATATTTCATCAAATTCGTACCACTGTTCGAATTTATGGCGTAACAAAACATGGCATGCACAATTTATTTCTATTAATATTTCTCTGCAAATATTATTTTTGCTGCCATATTTATGCAACTTAATTATAACTCCCAGTTTTAATTCACAACTGATATGCTCTTGTGCTTTTATAAAATTAAAGTTAAAAACCCCAAAAAATCCACTTATACAATGGATTGCTTCAGTGACATAAAAATATGCCCCATCCAGCTTGTTGTTATTAAATCTGTTTTTAAGTTAATAATTCAGTCCAACTCTCCAGTCTCCAAGCGTAATAATATATTACCCACAAATGAACACGCTCGTGTGAGCTGGCCCATTCAACATTGGTCAATGGGCATATGAGCAGGGCCCACGGTCCAGCGCACTCTCGTGTTGCGTAAATATTCACACATTCTCATGTAATATTTCCGCTATATTTCTCAGCGGCGGGATTTCCCGGGAGGCCCCCCTCCCCCCCCCCCCCACCGCCACCCGCCCGGCCCCCGCGCACTTACCTATGCATTAAAACACGCGCCTCTGCCTGTCAATGGAGCGGAAATCTGAGCGACGCAAAATGAGACGGTTTACAGAAATGCTTACAAGTGTACGGCGAATGTCTTGGCCTTACTTCTCGCGTTGTGACCTAAATAAGTTGTGGCCTAAATAAGCCATTGTGCTTTAGGCCCGGTCTTTCAATCGGTTAACGGGTCGTTAACCGATTGAAAAACCGGGCCTCAATCGACTAGCACCACGAGGGATTTAACGGTTGCGGTTTTATTTGAACGTGGAAAATGGTAAATAGAAGTGAATGAATGAATTCTCACAAGCAATATAATACATTCCTGACATATCATTCATTAACATGCCATCATAAACATTTGATTATTTACATATTTAAATTATTTCAAATACAATCTTATTTATACGTAGCTCAAGCATAAATTCTTAAATATTAATTGTGCTAGGGCCACACAGGATCTCGTTGTGGCCCCAGTATGTTCTAGATAGATTCAGAAGGTGAGACACATCCTAATGAAGCAAACTAATTCTGTCGTTTACATCAACCAGATAGATAGGTGACCACACCTGGTTGTCACTTGGTGGGTTTCCTTCGTACGGTTCTCACCCAACCAGTTTCCCCAATACATGAAACTACCGTATCTGTACCTGGCGAGAGCCTGCAAACAAAGATATACGGTAGTTATTAGTTACACATTTTGAGGTACGAAAAGGAATACCAAAGAATTCAACATTGAAGAGCAAGTGTAAGAATAAAATAGTAGTGGCAGATCAAGATTGAAATAATATATATATGACGGTAATATATATTTATTTTTGTATTTATTTCAAGAGAAAAGACAGTGTACATTTTGTATAAGTAACAAATACAGGTTATTGGGCATATGAGACATGACATGAGTCGTAGAACTCGTACGTGGTTGCCTCATTGCATTGTCATTTTTACTTGGTTAGGAACTATTTTAGAAAAACATTTTAAAAATTAAAAGTAAGTACCGATATTAATCATACTTAGTTAAATATGATGTTTACTATGATAATAATAATGATGATGATGATGATGATGATGATGATGATGATGATGATGATGATGATGATGATGATGATGATGATGATGATGATGATGATGATGATGATGATGATGATGATGATGATGATGATGATGATGATGATGATGATGATGATGATGATGATGATGATGATGATGATGATGATGATGATGATGATGATGATGATGATGATGATGATGATGATGATGATGATGATGATGATGATGATGATGATGATGATGATGATGATGATGATGATGATGATGATGATGATGATGATGATGATGATGATGATGATGATGATGATGATGATGATGATGATGATGATGATGATGATGATGATGATGATGATGATGATGATGATGATGATGATGATGATGATGATGATGATGATGATGATGATGATGATGATGATGATGATGATGATGATGATGATGATGATGATGATGATGATGATGATGATGATGATGATGATGATGATGATGATGATGATGATGATGATGATGATGATGATGATGATGATGATGATGATGATGATGATGATGATGATGATGATGATGATGATGATGATGATGATGATGATGATGATGATGATGATGATGATGATGATGATGATGATGATGATGATGATGATGATGATGATGATGATGATGATGATGATGATGATGATGATGATGATGATGATGATGATGATGATGGTGATGATGGTGATGATGATGATGATGATGATGATGATGATGATGATGATGATGATGATGATGATGATGATGATGATGATGATGATGATGATGATGATGATGATGATGATGATGATGATGATGATGATGATGATGATGATGATGATGATGATGATGATGATGATGATGATGATGATGATGATGATGATGATGATGATGATGATGATGATGATGATGATGATGATGATGATGATGATGATGATGATGATGATGATGATGATGATGATGATGATGATGATGATGATGATGATGATGATGATGATACTGATGATGATGATGATGATGATGATGGTGATGATGATGATGGTGATGACGACGATGATGATGATGATGATGATGATGGTTTGGACGGTATACATTGATGGGTGATGTATAGAAGAATGATATATTTTATAATCTTGAATTAAAAACAAGAACTAAGAACTAAAAACTAAAACTAAATAGAAACTACAAAATTATAAATTAAAATTTACGGATTTCAGTTCCAAATTATGTTACATATTTATCTGAGATATGATGATGTAGAATATCGAGTTGTCATATCTTATGATATGTGTTTTTATGTGTTTGGGTTTCGTCTTTTTTTTTTTTTTTTTTTTTTATATATATTTTACTTTATTATATATTTTACTTTATTACTGATTTATTTCTTGTTGATTTTCAAATTTATAATATTATTTATCTCTTCGTTGGAGTATTTTAGGAGCCATTTATCTAATTTGGTGGTGAATTGACTTGCTGTTTTGGAGTTATGAATGTGTGAGGGAAGCATATTGTAAATTTTAGGTCCTAAGAATAGCGCGTGTCGTTGGATTAGCTGTAGTCGTACTCTTGGGACTTCCAGTCTTCCCGTTTCTTTAGTTCTCGTTTTATGAGAGTGGAAAATTTTGTCTCGTTCGTTATATGTTTTTCGTGTGTATTTTAAAAGTATTTTAACGTATAATTTTCTTGGGTTGTAGATTTTACTCTCCGTGTACACTAATTTTGTTGGGTATGTAAATGGTTTCTTTAGTATTGTTTTTAGTATGTGTTTCTGTATCATGTTCAGTGGATGTTGATGCTGTTCAGTGGATTTATATGTATGTCTTGAGTACCTCCCCAGCAAATGATTCCGTATTGTATATACGATTGGACTAGAGCATAGTAGACGGTTTTAAGTGTTTGATATTGTAAGATGTTTCTAAGGATATATAATTTTGGGAGGATTGATCGAACTTTTTTTGTAAGTAAATTTATATGCGCGTTCCATCGTAGATGTTGGTCAATTGTGATACCCAGATACTTTGTTTCTTGCACCTTTGTTAGGTAATAGCAGTTACAGTTTGTGTTTGGAATGACGCATTTATTATCCTCGTGTAGTTTAATATTTAGTGTGGGCGGTTGGCATGTTCTGTCAGGGGAAAATGTTATGTATTGTGATTTGTTTTTGTTTAACGTAAGAAGGTTAGAGTTTAGCCAATTTAGGATTTTATTAATTTCCATTTCTGCTATAATGAAGGTGTTTTCCCATGAGTTGCTTGAGAATAAAATAACTGTGTCGTCTGCAAAAGTTATTATTTCTCCTTGGATCGCCAAATTGCATAGGTCATTTATGAATATAATAAATAAAAGGGGACCGAGAACGGTTCCTTGGGGAACTCCATACTCTATAATCCTGGGTTTACTCAATGTATTGTTTATTTTGACGAATTGTTCTCTATTTGCAAGGTAACTTTTTATTAACTTAAGGGCATTACCTCGAATACCATAATTATCAAGTTTCTTTGTCAACAGTTTGTGAGAGACAGTGTCAAAAGCCTTGGATAAATCCAGGAAGATAGCTAGAGGTTTTCTGTTGTTGTTTATTTCAGTAAGGATTTCAGTTGTCAGTTTGTGTATGGTAGGGTTGCCAACTCTCCCGTATTTCCCGGGAAATCCCGTTTTCCACTGTGATTTCCCGCTTCCCGTATCAACTCTACACGGGAATCAGTTTTCACGTATTTTCACAATTTGTTTTAAAATACACATTTCGTAAACTTCCGCCTACTAACAGTACACAGTTTCCAGCATTTGAGCATTTTGAACTTAAAGTCTGATGTTAAGACAATTATTTCATTATATTTTATACATGATGGTACATAAATGACTAGGCCCAGACAGTAGAAACAGATCAACCAGCTGAGTTACAAGTTGTTGGTATTTTTTCTCTTTCGTGTCAAAATTTGTATAATTATTTAAAACGGGCTATAAAGATTCTACGTGATGCAAAATAGCTTGACCTTGAAAAAATTTAGAAGGTTACCAGCTTAAACTATACATATTAATTCAATTTACCCTCCCAAATTAAACATTACTTGAATGAGAAAATTACACCTGCAAAGTTAATATCAAATCCCTAAACTCATTTTCTGGGACCTAACGTCTATTATAAGAAAAAACTTTTTGCGCCTGCGGCGATTTGGCCTTCGGCAACTGGGACATCGCCGTCCTCTTTCCCTCTACATTTCACATCAATTTTAAAATTCCCGTATTTTCATATTCAATAGTTGGCAACCCTAGTGTATGGCGTCTTGGGTACTTTTTTGTTTCCGAAATCCAAATTGGTTTTGAGAGAGAATTTTGTGTTTTTCTAAAAAATTATAGATTCTATGTTTTATACATTTTTCATGTATTTTTGATATGTGGGATAAGATTGATATAGGACGATAATTATTTATTTCAGATTTGGATCCTTTTTTGTATATCGGGGTAATAATTGCCTTTTTAAAATAATTTGGGTAAATTCCTGTTGCAAAGCTTAGATTTATTATATGTGCTATAGGTTTGGCAATATACTGTTTTATATTTTTCAAAGTAATAGATTGAATTTTATCTATACCTGGAGATGAGCTATTTTTCAGTTCACTGATATAGTTACATATTTCGCTTTCATGTGCTGGGTGTAGAAATATTGAATTTTGCTGATAGTGCACTGGTACAGTTGCATGGTTTCGGGAAGGTTTACGTAGAATATCGTCTGCCATTTTTTTGCCAATATTACTAAAAAAGTCCACGAAAGAATCGGCGACAATTTTGGGGTTTTCTGCGGTTTTTACAAGTCCTTGATTTGTTTGTATTTTGTCAATATTTTTGGATACACATTTATTATTAGTTACTTCGTTAATTACCTTCCATACTTTTACATTATTTGTGTTCGCTTCCTGTATTTTTGTTTTGTAATAATTATTTTTAGTTGCTTTTATGATTTTAGTTAGTTGATTACGATAATGTTTGTATTTTATTCTTAGCGCAGGGTCGTTGGGATGTTTGAGATATTGCCTGCTCAGTTTATCTCGAGTGCGAATCGATTTTACAAGACCGTTTGTGATCCAAGGTTTAAGAAGTTTCTCACTTGATCTGTGTTTTACTGGTATACTGGATGTATTTATATAGTTAGTAAGCAATTTCATTAATATGTCTGTAGCTTTGTTCGAGTCAGTTTCCAATAGAACATCTCCCCACGTTTCCTTCTCAATGATGTTATTTAAAGTTTTATAGTTAATTTTGACATTTAAAGGTTGGGATTTCGACGACGCAGCTAGTAAATTGGAGGCCCGATTTGTATGCTTATCAAGACCAAAGCATATTGGGTAGTGGTCAGTGATTGCTGATTTTAATATACTCGCCGTACATCCCTCATAATTTTTCGTTTTTATAAATATGTGATCTATACAGCTTTTTGTGTTGGTGGTGACACGTGTGGGCTCATTAATGTACGAAACATAACCATGCGCATAGAGAGTATTTAGATAATCTTCTACTATTTGGGATTTTTCATTAGGTTTTTCCAATATATTAATATTAATATCACCAATTATGAAGTTGTAGGTGCTGTTTAGTAATCCAATCTGTGTTGCGAGCTCGTCATTAAATATTTTTATATTGCTAGGGATCGATATATGGCTAGAACAGTGTATGTCTCATTATTTTTTGTAATCTTAATTAAAGCTCCATTTGCTTGTGTTATTTGAGTGTGGGCTTCAATCTCCAGTGTGTCCTGTATATTATTTTTTACGATTATTGTTATCCCATCATGGCTCGTTAGTTTAGATGTAAAATGATAGCTTGTATAGCCATTTATATTGTAAAAGTTTTCGCTTTCTTTTAATTGGGTTTCTGTTAGTATAATTAAATCAAAAGTTATTTGCGTGTCATGTAGTAGTGTAATCAGTTCATCGAAATGTTTTCTAATGTTACGAATGTTAAGATGGATTATCTTTAGGTCATGCAATTTCTCAAATGTTTCTTTTAGCTCGAATGTGTTCATGTGCTCAAGTGTCTCGTATTCTACATCGTTTTCACCCTCATCTACATTCATTTGAAAACTGTTGAAAAACTAAAATGTAACAGGAACATTTGTATATAAGTTATATAAACTATTTAAAATTATGAAAGATGATGTGATAATAATATTACTAACCGCAGACAAACTACAGTTTAACTATACCACACGGTACATAAAAACGTATAATCTAAACGAGTACTATAGCCTATACTAACGTGTTCTATAATATAACGTATAATCTAACGTGTAAAAAAGTAACGATTTACAAAATGCGATTGCATGTTTGGGGAGAAGATATTTTAAAGTTGTAATGTAAGATAATGTTTCCAAATTGACTTTTGAATGTTATAATGTTGTTAATTATAGGCAAAATTCTTAAATTGAGGATTTGTTTTAAACATTAATTAATCTACCTCAACTTCTTCAGGTCGTCTGCTTTGGAGATACGGTATTTGATCCCGTTGTTGTTGGCCAGGATTATTCCATCTTGAGTCCATGCGTGAAATGGGCCTACACGAGATCGAGCTTGATGAAGCAGGTGGAGTCTTGTTGAAGTCAGTGATTCCGTCAGTTTTATACCCGATTTTTTAAGTCGGGACTTGCTGCGCCACAGTTCGTTCCGGTAGCGGTAGGCTGTGAGCTTGACTATAATGGGCCTAGGTCGCACGGCACCGGTACTCGAAGAGCTCGCTGAAGTTTGCGGTCGGCCTAGTCTGTGGCAGCGGTCCACCATCTCGATTTGGAAGTGGGGGAGATTTAGTTTCTTCTGGACACAATGAAGCACCACACTCTCAACATCCTCACTTTCGCGTTCTTCGATGCCATGGATTAGAATGGAGTTTCTCCGACTGTATTGCTCCATTTCGTCCAGGCTCTCTTCGATTTTGGTTAGCCTCTCTTCCATACTGGTGCTCATTTTTTCAATTTCCTTGCGGATTGATAGTTTTAGGTTCTCCAGGTCGCGTTGCAGTTCTTCAGAGATGGAGACGGAGACGTTACTTACAGCAGGTATATTTTGCTCCTGTGTGTCAAGTTTTTTCTGGAAACCTGCCAGCAGATCCTCTACGTTTAGTTTATAGGCACAAAACTCTTCCCTTATTTCTGCCGCTACTTTATTTGCCGTATTCTTGGTCATTTTGATTGTGTTGGTTTAGAAGTTACTGTTTGGTGTCGACTGGTGCGGTAGTAGTGGTATGGTTGAGTTGTGCGCCTACAGGTAGCAGCACTTGTCACAGTGTCGAGCGCGTGGACGATGTATATAAACCTAGGCCTAGAAAGCTCCTAGTCTGCCATCTATTGCAGGACATTTATTGTTTAAAATGTCTAGGTGAATGCATGTTTCAGCCTATATATGATTGTTTAAGAGTTTATGTGTTACCTTAGTTCATTTTAATGTCACGCTTTGGAGCTTGAATCTAATTATATGAATATCTTCTTCCGCCACTCTCACTCTCGCTCTACTGTTTCCGCCATCTTGCGCACGTCCCAATAGTTTCAAAAAATAATCCAGTACATGCTTGGTCATGGATAGATATGTAGAAAGTAAAGTAATGCAAGGGATGAGGAACGAATGGATAGATGTTGCAAATCAGTCAACGAATTGGCCGTTCTCAGGTTAGATATGCCGAGTTGTATGCGTTCAATCCCCGTAGCCATGCACATTGCACACTATTAGATGGCTTCGCATGAATCTGTGATCTCAGCGTTTAGCGGATATGTAAGAACACATCTCCATTTCGGTGTGAAACCAACTAGAGGTTTAGTCCTCGTGGTGTAATGGCCGAGTGAGGCTATACTTACATCCCTCTTCTTGAATAATGTAGCGAATAAATTGTCCAACTCGGCTTTAACGTGGTGCGGAATGTTAACTACAAAATAACGTTACGCCATCTCAACACAGAACTATGTACACAATCTGCAGTAGGAATATCCCTCCTACTTAAATAATTACTCCTTTTTCATCAAAAAATACCGTCAGCGCCACATTCTGTAGCTATCAAAGCACTCTAAACAACCGCCGTGCGTGTGTTTATAACCGCTTTGGAATGCTTCCTCTTCACGTTCTAACAAACTTTGTGCATGCTCACTGTTTTGAGAAGAAGACTTTCTGTGTAAATATCATTCTGCATTCCAGCACTCAAAATTTTGTTGGGAGACAATTTGAAATGAAGCCGTTTTTTGCGCGTAACATAAATAAATAGAAATAAAATAAACCCGCTGAAGTCTACTGTAAGATGTAACTTTAAGAGTTGGCCACGTGAAGAAATTAAGTTTATGATGTGGATACTAAGTTTGAAACAACAACCAATCACAGAATCACAGGCATTTGGTCTGTTATACCTGGAATTCATTCTACGAGGAAAAACGTTTCAATATGAAGATAAAACCAACAATCAATCATCGAAACTATTAATACGGTTTTATCTTGAACCGTTAGTGATGAAAATTATTGAAATTGAACGGGTACATTTACATAATATACATTCTTAAATATATTTTATATCTACTCATTTAACGCCCGCAGCAAGTGAGAAAACGTGTAGTGAACACTTTTCAACAACGTGTTTGGGAATGTACCGAATACTGAAGAGCCGATGAATACCGAAGCCGAATACCGAAAACCGAAGCCGACTGAATACCGAATATTGAAGAGATAATCTCATTTTTAGTGGGAAAGTTAAAGGACGCGCATGAAGACAAGTTAGAAGATTCACAGTGCGTGTACTGACCCAATCGGAACAAGCGGAACGCGTTCGGGTCCGTTTCCATATTCTTGATCAAGATGTTCAGATCTATATGCGACCCATTCTAACTGGTAAGTTGATGACGTCATTACTAAGTATTTCAGAATACCAATTTAACAACACAAAACCAATTTTGAAATCTGTAGTAATGATGTCTACAATTGTGTATTAGTGTGACCACAAACACAATGGTCTACTCCACACAGTGAGCGGAAGAACTGATGCGAGTAGGCCTACTACTAACGTGAATCGCGCGACAACGTGCGCATAACATCAGTTTCGTTACTGAGTGGGTAGACTCTAAATGTGAATTTATTTTTTGTATTTATTTATTTTTTACAGCTGTACTGTCTACTACTCTGCAAGCACAGTGAAATATGGAGTAATAATAATATGTATCAGTAGTAAGTACACTTCATATTACTATCATTACTATTAAATATTATTAATCCAGACCTAAAGGTCCATAACAAACACAATTTACATTATACGACAGGCAAAACACAAAAACAGCAACCAATGCAACGCCAAAGAAACAAATAATTAATTACCATTGCAAGTATTGAGGTCGAAGATCGGCCCTGAGTTGAATTCAGAACTATGATACAAAACATAGATATTAGATACAAATAAATAAATTAAATGTACTTAAGCTACGTTTAATTTTACTAGAAAACGAAAGCATATTTCATAATCAACGGTGTCTTCAGTTCGAGTTTCTTCTTATGATACAAAAAATAAATACAAATAAAACAAATTAAATATATTTTAGCGACGTTTAATTTTACTGGAAAATGAAAGCGTTTTTCAACAGTGTCTTCTTCTCGGGTTTCTTCTTCCCCGTTTTTTGTTGTTATAAATCTCATCCGTTCAAGATTCGCTCCGCGCGCGAGTGTTGATTGACAGTTGGCGCACCTTATAATTTTCCACTTTGTTTCTCATTTAGTACTGTTTTGTTGGCATCCTGTGTAATCATTCTGCAGTTCGCAGCACGCGCCAGATTACAGGGGACGGTGGCGTAATTCACGTTGGTTCTAGAAGCAGCTAATGGAAACATGAATACCTCTACAACTCTACAATTACGCGTTTTAATCACGACAAGCAAACAATTGTAAATAAACTCTGGTGTCCTTTGTTATTTCGTCACAGCAGAACGAACGGTTTATATATACTGATCAGATTTCTAATCCACCTCTCTTATTCTATCCTTTTTATAATCCAGTGGAATCTCAAGAAAAATATATTTTCGTAGTGATGTGGATTTATCGTAAAATTAAAACTCGGTGAATTTATCAGCAAAATCATTAAGTTCATGTTTTCTCTTCAACAGTGTTGAGTATTATTAATATAATTATTTATTATTCATTCTTGCCATCATAAAATGAAATTAGAAACAGGGTAGTTAAAAACACAATTATTTAGTTTTTTAAAGTTTTTTTTTAGTTTTTTAGGTAGTTAAAATAAACTTAAATTTAGTAAATAAGTGATTATTCGTTTTTTTAAAGCATTAAAACCCATATACAATAATGCATCAAAAATTTCTCTGGAATGATGTATTCTGTTATTGAATAATGTATAAATAAATGAAAGAAATGTACGGATCAAGAGGATCTACACTATAAAATCTCTTAGCTAAGTGCGTGGTTAAAAACAAAACAAAACATTCATCAAATGTTGGATCTAGACTACTTCACATTCATTTGCTGACAAGATATTAAACTTAAAATTGTTGTTGTACATTACCAGGTTTGGAGATGACTGTTGCAAATCATCTGTGAAATAGCATTGCAAGTGTGTGCATTAGGTTACCTGGGAAGAGAGGCGTTCACAACAGAAAGACTTCTTGGCGCAGTATCCAACAAGTCTTTCTTCACATCGCATCGGCCAGGTACAACAAGTACAAACCCTCGTAGTTTTGTTTCATTTCATCCGACAGAGTAATGGATAAAGCACAAAGGTTAAAATAGCATCGCGAAGTTGTGTACTTGTGCACTGGCTCGATTTGTTCGTTTAGTCGAAGGAATGTTTTTACATGCCAAGTATAATAGAATTAATAGGTTGAACAACCGAGGTCTAAATTAAATAATTAGCAGGATCGTTTATGTGTTAATGAACATTACATCACAATTGATTGCATTCTATAGCTGAAGTCTGCGTTCTTTCAATAAAACCTTGTTAGTCCACACTCTACAGCTAAATTTCGTTAACTCATAGATTGACTTTAAGCACTTATGTTCGTAACACCGGTTTTGAGTGACTTGTATGTAATACAACAATACAATATTAACAAATATTTATAATATGAAGTCAAGACCCGTAGACGATTTCATTTTATGTATTATTAGATATTTATCTCAAAGAGTGGAAATACCATACTTTAAATGTATGCATACTGATTAAGAATTGTATGACGCCATGTGTATCCAAGTATACACGTCAAACAAGTATGTGTATCTGAATACTTAACTCGCCAGATACATTTTAATTTACATTTGAACAAAGCTTGTTTAAATTTATTACTAGATTGTATGTATCCAAGTACACGTCAACATGTATGTGTACCCGAATACTTTACTCGCCAGATACGTTTAAATTTACATTGAAAACGTTTGTTTAAACTAATTACTACATTTTAAGATTAATTATTAAGAGAAAGTTGGAACCGAAAAGACTGGTTTAGGGGTATAAGGGTATAATTGGATCGATTGGGAGTTCACACATCCACTCATAGACTGTTTAATCACAATACATTACAGTTCAATTTGAATGTATCTAATATAAATTACTTTATTTTTCTTGTTTTGCGAATAAAATAGAAATCGTATCAAAATATTTTGTTCAAGGGATTGGTTCAAAATTGGGTCTGTTCTCTGCAGTATTGGGAAAGAATATAGTTAAGGTTGATATAACAAAAGAATCATGATTGCCCAATTAATGTCTCTTCCGATTACCCACTTTTCCACTGCATTCACAAATTTATTTTGTAAATATGGGAATTGTAAATAGTTCCTACATATGTATTTGATACGTGTTCGAAGTAAATTCCAGATAATAATTGGCTTCATTAGGTATTTGCAATCCAAACACGACAAATTACTCTGCTTCGCTGGGCAATGTCTGTCCGAAAATTAACCCCGGCCGGCCTGACAGGTATATGGAGTGGATGTCAGTCGATGATCCCAATGAATGAATGAATGGATGTGATAGGAATGCAAACTGGCTGATGACGCTTTTCGTAGCTATCCTTGTTACTCACCATTAGTTCGTTTAGAATGAATCAATTGAATAGTTCAAAGTAAATAACTAGGAAGGAAATGGTAGGAAGGCAAAATTATTAATTTGTAAAATTGATATGAATATAATAATAACAATAATAATTATATAGTAATAATAGTAATAATAATAATAATAATAATAATAATAATAATAATAATAATAATAATAATAATAATAATAATAATAATAATAATAATAATAATAATAATAATAATAATAATAATAATAATAATAATTATAATAGTAATAATAATATTAATAATAATAATATTAATAATAGTAATAAAATTTATAATAATAATAAAAACAATAATATGAAGCACAAATTGTTATCTTCATATTTTCCACACGGAGAAATTTGATGGGCGAGTCCTGTCAGATAGGGGTGGGGGAAACAAGTTACTGGCCTCGAGTCTACTCCTCGGGTAAGTCGACTTGGGTCTGGCAAGTTGCAACTTCCCCAAAAATCAGGCAAGTGCATGTCCACACGAGGTCAGAGGTCTCTCACAGCAAGAAGTAAGATAGTATCAGGACCGCCCACAGTTAGTTTCCAACTTAACCAGCGCGAATCACTGACGTTTTTCCCGATTATCTAGTACAATTTGGTTGCGGCGAGGTTTTTGACGGTAACGCACAAGAAACGTGCATGCCAGCAGGTTTCCGTCAAAAAACTTAACGCAACCAAATTGTACTAGATAATCGGGAAAAACGTTAGTGATTCACACGTGTTAAGTTGGAAACTAATCGTGGGCGGTCCTGACTCCCGTGACACTATCTTACTTCTTGGTGTGAGAGACCTTTAGCTTGCTCTAAGTTACTTACCGCCAGTTACTTGCCTGCCGACTGGCATCGTGAGAATGCGGCTGTAGGAAATGGAGAGATATGTTTATCTAACGTGAACCCGGCACCTCCACCAAATGTTAAGTATTAAATATTAAGTAGTCCTGAGTGTAATGTATGTATGTGTTTGATGTACAGTGCCTCATATTATAGGTAACTATTGATATTGATATACAGGCTGCTTTCAGTTATCAAGCAAGTATTATCACTCGCGTAAAAACACATTTGAGATCAAAATCATCATAATCATTATTTTCAATCAGAAATCATAATCAACATTTTGATCAAAAGAGATCAAATATATAGTTGATAAAGACTTAACGAAGAGCAAGAGAGGTCATCTTTAAGTCCCCCAGATCCACTGAGTTAGTTTTCGATATAAGTTTTCGAAATAAACTTTACACTTTTACTTTTTTAAATTAACTTTTTTGACTTTTATTTTCAAAAGGGCGATTAAATTATCACTCACTTTCTAGTGACTGGACTCAAACGAAACAAAACGATGGGAAAATAATTGTTTGCCCACAGTTCAAACACAAATTGTGCCAGTGGACTACGGAGACTGCAGCGGCCTGGCATGGTCAGTCCACTTCTAAACAAGGAGACCCATTGTTTATGTCTAATTCCGCTGTTCATTGTCTGCCAATTTGCCCATTATCTATTTTCACTCCTTTTATCAACTCTCGCAGACAACTCTAGAAACCCTCTAGTGTAGATAAAAGCGTAAACAATGACCAGGAGAGAATTTCACCGTGAACAATAGCTAATACGTACGACTAATCACCAACACTAGAAGAAAGAATGTACGTGCTCACTCAAATATATTGATTTGAATCTGTTGTTACTGTTTAGATTTCGGTTTTAGTTCTTATGATTTAGGGATATATTTGCTTTACTTGAGTAAACATCAAGTTTGTGTGGAATATATATTGTCATATTATAATAACTGATTGCATCCATAGTAAAGTAAAATCATTCACAGCTATTATTTAAACTTGGGTTTACAAATTGTATCTGTGTACTCTCATCGTTCAGTTTTCTTGTATTGGGTAAACTGTATGAGCCTCGACATTGTATGTAGCATCGTTATGGTGCTTATTAACCCATACAACAGAATTTGAAATGTACAAGTTAGGTAATCAACAATTTCAATCTAATAAAACTGGGTTTTTGGCCTACTTACATTAAGACCATTGAAGTATTTTCTTCCTTCCATCGAATCAATAAACTAATACTTTCTTGTTATTTACTAAATATGACATTACATAATAAATTAAGAACCTAAACATACCGATATTCCAATTAAAATCACTCAACAGAATGAGAGAAAGAGACGGAGAAGAAGACAGTGAATATATTCAAAGAGTGGAGGAAAGATAAACTGAACTGAATTTTAATGACATTAATAATTGTCCGGATGTATTTGTTTTTTATTCTCACTTCAATCGCGGTGAAAATACACCAGGTTTAATTCTTTGCAACGCACACATATATTTCACTCAACCAAATAAAAAAAACTCAGGTATGACCTTTTTGAACTTTTCCGGCACGGCAATTGCTATACACTTCTACGAGTAAGTCTTAGTATTCAATTCGCAATGCATTCTCCTTGCCGTAAAAGTGGTGGTGTCCCTAAGGCGTGCTAACTCACCTTAAGCTGTGCCACTGTAGTTATAGGTCGGGCCGGGTGGGACGCAGGTTGGCTACAGGAATGTGCGGTTAATTTGCTCAGTGTTAGCGTTAGGGAATATCGCGCGTCCGCTGGACCTGTACGACAGACCAGCTGGCCGCTCGCCAGAACTGTTGCCCCTTCCCTTCGTCCCTCCTATTGAATTAACTACACTACTTCCCATTAAACATGGTAGTCGCGTATTGGGAACCATAGGCTTTCTGTTCAAATTGTATTTTTTTATTAAATACATAAATAAAGCAATTATTGTATTTATATAGTCGACCCACTCAGTTGCAAGAACGATTTTCAGTGGGGGGCATTTACACAATAGGAAACACGCGTATGAAAATTTTAATCGATTTTTAAATACCTTGTCTCTCGTTTAATAATTTTGTGTCTTTGAATTTTGAAAAACGGATCAGTCTATGCCTCAAAATAATTGGTTTTGTAACGATAAATAAAAGGGCGCGAAAAACGAGCCGCCGCCATGTAGAGTGGATTTGACGTCATGGTTTTGTACTGTGTACGCTCACCGCCTCGGCGATTGGTCTGTTACGCCACGTCTACAAAATCATTGCGTCACAGCCACCTGTACGCGTTTTATATCCCTGAGTTTATACTTTAATAAATGCGACCACATTAAACCTATTTAAAAATTATTTTTTTACTTGGGACTTGCATTATTATACTTTTTGTATCTGATACTTTTAAACTAAGTGTTCGGTTTAACAAAAAAAATCGTACGCGTGTTGCCTATTATGTACCTCGTTGCTATGACGGCTCCAAAGTCGCCGTTTACATATACGCCAGTATCGTACAGATTAAATTTAAGTTCCGAAGTTAAAAAAAAAACAGCTTGAACCGGGTATTGAACATTGGACCTTCTGCATTGAAAGCAGCTATATAAATCTATATATTTTAATATACTAACGAGCCACATTTTCTCATTTATTTATTTTTCATCCAGTTCAGTTATATACTAACTCCATGTAGTGGGAACTTAAGGATGCACTGCTGTTGTAATCGTCTATTATAGGAATTATAAGCATTATGTACTAAGTCTTTATATTTTAATGTAGTCCAATTCAATGTATGATCGCTTCACTTCTATTACTATCGTTGACTATCTCGTAAAATGACTTTATATTATAGCAAGATAAATGTAGACAATATACTTTAGCCATTATTATTATAGCTATTTTTGTCATCCACATAATCCATTTTCAAAATATAAAAACGTTTGTCGTAATTGTCATTGAAATTAATGCGTTCCCCTTTATTATCTGTGCATGTTTTATTCCAATTACCTTAATGTTATAGTCATAAAAGTTAGTTTGCAAAGAGGAAAACTTAAAGTAACAATGGCATTATGATTAATTTTGCAAAACGTAAATAACGGACTCAACCATATATCTCAGAATGCCACCCAAGAATAAAAAACAAATTCTTTATTGTCGTAGAATGGTGCACAGTACTGAGCGGCTCCGGACAGTAACTGGCTGGTAGGAAGATGTTTAATTATAAATGAAAGATAGGTGCGGCGACTCGTTCATCATTCGTCCGCTAGGAGTGCAGAAGACCGCAGGCACAGGAATGCTGGGAACACTGGACTAGATACTCCGGCGAGACTGGCCCGCTTCACAGGGAAGGATACCTCTACGTCAAAAACCGCACAAAATTCATTTTTAAATTATATATCACAAGAATTGGCTTCGAAATCGAAAATCTGAATCAGCACTGTGGTTTAGTAAGCCCTACACACTGAATGCTCTAAGTTGTGTCTTACATTATAATCAGTACGTTTTTGTATGTATACTTAATTTGATTACTAATTATTACCGAATTAATAATCAAAATAAGTACGCTACTGGTTAATAATTTATTCAGTCTGTAGGGCTTACCAAAACACAGTGCGCTGTTGATTTAGATTTTCGATTTTTTGTTGCAATCTTTAGATATAATTAAATAATGAACATTTTCTGCGGTTTTTGACGTTGATACTACCCTTCGCTCTTCAGCGCACCTAGCGGCGCTGCAGATAAGCACATCAACACTGATGACGAAGCTTTACCATCTAAGTCCAATCTGTGAGGGGGTGGGGGGGGGGGGGTGGGGGGCTGGGTGGGAACAGGCATATCCCACTCACAATAAAACACTGGGTTTCTTAAACGTTACTAACGTACTATTGAACCGAATTCTTCAAATTACATCATAATATTTCAAATAAATGAAGAAAGTTATTTAATAAATGAAGGTAATACACTTGTAATATACTTATTTATAACAGACTTTTACTAACCAGTATCAGCTTAATAGAATTAGTTCAAAAATAATTCATATTAATAGATGGAGTGAAAGGTTTCAGGTCACCAAAGTCAAAGGACAGATATTCATATCTAATTAAACACGTTCTCAGTTTTATTCTGACTGTAAATATCTTGTACTATAAACACTTCTACACATAATAATGTAACTAATGACAACTTTAAAAGTGAATGTGATATATGGTTATTGGTTCTTGTGTTTGCTCCATGTAATAATAACAACTTGCTTGCTTTTAAAAGAATTAATCGCGCGCGGTCCCCAAAATCGTGTCACTATGCGATTCCGAGCATTCCGCCATCGTAATAATTTCTTTTTATTATCGAAAAATATTCGTATATTGTAGTAATAGGCCTAGGTATATTCTTCCAGAACTTGTTTGTATATTTTATTTTAATATTGGACTAGATAACTAACAAAAATTATAAATAAACAAACCAAACACCTAGTTTATATGTTTAAAGTTGGCTTTGTACAAACATACATAATTTGGGCAGTTTTTTTTTTTTTTACCAATGCAATAAGATTCTACCCGCATTCATACAGACCAGCTGCTGATAATAACAGGATTATTTTCTACTGCTCTAACAATAGAATAATCACGAGTTTGGCTTTGAAGTTTGGAGTGTACATGAAATCCTAGGTGGCAATTACTTCCAAACGGGCGGGTGGATAATATACCCACGCGTGCGATAAAAAAAATCATTTTCGTTAGCTTCACAACTAGCGCTGTGAAAACATGTGGAACTATCGAGTAGCAACGCATCTCTGAAACAGTTCTTTGAGAACAATTCGTTAACAAACATTTACTTCCAGGCTTTCAGTGTGCAAGTTACAAAAACACCTCGATATTTCGCGTCTCGATAACGTCTATAAATACGAAAAGAGGGTTCAAGTGTCACTGCACGTGGTATCCTCAATCCTCATGGTACACCGATGCGATGTAAACTATCGAGGTTATATTTACAAAATCATTATTAGGTTGTTTAGTATACAAGGAGTGATATTTCCTAGCTTCAGCAATGGCCGACTGTGCTGACTTTGATGCAGTGCAGTAAAACTAAGATAAAGCCTCTGGTTTGTCGTAAAGCGACAAGAATGAGGGTAGCGACATCAATTGTAGATGCTCTGGTGACGAACCGACCTCATAGTCTCGCAGCGGCCTCGGATTTATTTGAATGAAATACGCCCCTCTGATAATCTCAACAAATGAGACGCCAGCCAGCGATTAACACTGGGGGATGGGATCTGACCTTGGGCGTGACTTAGAGACGCCGAGGAGGTCGAGGAGAGACATATGGAAGAGTTCAACCAGCTTCGATCGACCAAGACAACACATTTGCAACAGAGAATATCCAGGCATCTTACTACCTCGTATTTCTACGACTATACGAACCTAATCATGAATATTGAGGATGAAGTGAAACTTAATTTCTTTGTTATTGCAACATCTCCCCACCTTCCTCTCTACCACTCTTATGCTCACATGCTCTCATTCTCTCTCTCTGGACCGGTGGCGATCAGGGATACTTTTCAAAACAACTACAGCGTGTTTAAGAGTAAAATGTATTCATTATATGTTTGGAAAAAGAAGGATAATTAATTTTTTGTTTTTATATTGATTTCATGTACCTGGTATAACTACGTTTTTATTTTTCCCTACGTATACGCATATGTATTTGTGAGGACTGGCCATATAAATGGAGTTATATTGTTGCTAACCTTTGAATGTATGAATGAATGGGATGAAAGAATGGCTATTTGTTAGCATTATCAATTTGATTTAGCCTGGTTATAGATATTTAAATGCAATTCTAACTGTAATTGTATTTTTCTATGTACTTTCTTAGTTTTAGGTCTAAAATGTATCTTACCAGAATGAATCCACATAACGGTTGGATGGAAGAAAATGCTTCACTGGCCTTAATCCCGCCCAAAATATAGTCCTCAATCAATCAATCATTCAAGCAATCAATCAATCAATATCGCACCTTCCTTAATATTTTAAACAGCAACAACAGAACATTAACGACTCCCATTATCCTTATGAGGAAGCACATAGAAAAAACCTCGTCAATAAGAAACACTCTTGACTTAGATATTAATTACGGCATAGATTCCTCACATCCTCAAACCCTATGTACACCCCTTGTATTACGAATTATTGCAATATGATTTTGTTTCAGGTCTCCCGGTCTACCTTTTGGCTTCTTCCTGCATTCAACGAGTGGAGAGGAAGTTGTCCTACAAGCCCTTAAAATTAGCATATATCACTTGCGAAATTTATCTTCAATTCTAGTCCTCAAGTTCCAGACTTTGATTCATGTGTGTTTTTCCATTGCAATGCCGTAAAGTGCAGGTGGCAAAATTACCCCCCCCCCCCCCCCACCCCCCACCAGCCAGTGTTTACAGCTTCTTACCTGAAAGAATTCGCTTCTATTCCAGTCCCACCGCTAAGTTCCATGGTGCGCAGGGTTTGACTCGTGTGAGTTAGCCCATTGCAATGCCGCAAAGTGCAGGTGGCAAAATCAACCCCCCTGCCAGTGTTTACAGCTTCTTACCTGCAAGATTTCGCTTCTATTCCAGTCCCACCGCTAAGTTCCATGGCGCGCGAGTAGAGGGTTTGACTCGTGTGAGTTAGCCCATTGCAATGCCGCAAGATGCAGGTGGCAAAATCAACCCCCCCGCCAGTGTTTATAGCTTCTTACCTGAAAGAATTCGCTTCTATTCCAGTCCCACCGCTAAGTTCCATGGCGCGCAGGGTTTGACTCGTGTGAGTTAGCCCATTGCAATGCCGCAAAGTGCGGGTGGCAAAATCAACCCCCCCGCCAGTATTTACAGCTCTCACCTGCAAGATTTCGCTTCTATTCCAGTCCCACCGCTAAGTTCCATGGCGCGCGAGTAGAGGGTTTGACTCGTGTGAGTTAGCCCATTGCAATGCCGCAAAGTGCAGGTGGCGGAATTACCCCCAGGATTTACAGCCGCTTCACCTGCGAGACCGCAAACAATAATTAGCGAGGCAATGAAAGAAGAGATAGATTTACGACGGCTTGATTAAAAAAGATTGATCAAGAAGGATAGGCTTTGTTCAATAATAAAATACCACGCGGAGTTCCATCATTAATTTCAACCACCTTTCATGTCGTTTTTAATTTGTCATAGGACTGCGATAAAAATAGAAATAGAGACAAATCAAGAACGCCTGACACGCGCGTTAGAGTTGTTATTGCTACTGCAGTTGTGTCATAAGATTGCTGAAGTGAAGGGGAGAGGCAAAGGAGAGATAAGGTGTAAAACTACAAACGTATTCAGGGCCGTGTGAAGATGAAACTGTGGATAAAGTAGAAAGCAGGTGTAAGTTGGTAATTGGACTTGCTTTATATTGCAGACAATTATTTTAAATACAAATGTTAGTTCGGCCGTATCAGTTCAATTGCTGTGCATGATACTAGATTCATATGTAAAACAACTTGACCTAAGCATTTGTCATCTAGGCTCACTCGGAGACTTGCTAGTCCATAAAAGGAAAAATAGCTTTTCAAGCAACTTTTTGTTTTTGTTTTTTAAATATCTATCTAAAAAAAACTTGTGTTCAGATATAATGAAAAGTTCAAGAACAAAGGATAATATACAAATTTTGGAGAACGTACGCATCCTAACGTAATAACATCTAAACATATAATTAGTGTGTAGATGTTTTTGTGTCTAACGCAAGCTCTGTACACTCTACCAACTTTTCCACGGTAAAAGTCCTCATCTTTGGTGCCTTTTGATCTTTTCATTAATTAATTATCTACTTGCTATCTTTCTATCGGCAAGTGTTTAACGTTTCTTTGAGCCTTTGTTATAGTAAGGCTGTAAGGTAGCACTGATGCCTTGTGCTATTCATCATATTCCCATGTAATTTGCAGTAACAGAAGAGGATTAACTCAATTATAAGGGTAGAGTTTCAGTCCCTACCTCCCCCTCCCCTCCCGCCCTCCTATCACACCCCTCTCTCTCTCTCTGTCGCAGTAACTCGCACCCTTTTAATTAGCCGACGCACATGAACAGTAATTATTGCAAACGCAATATCAGCCAGGTAGCTCCGCCCGAACACAAGCATTCATTTGCCTTTTTGTGTGGTTTTGTTTTCGGCTACAATAAAAATACACAGACTATTTGTCTCCAACAATTTATCTACCCTTTGTTATAGGTTCAGCCACAATAAAAACTCGTTGGAATATTATTGTTTTTACTCTGCGGATAAACTCACCCCATTCTATGCCCACAGTAAATTAATTCTTTACACATACACACAGAGAGCGTACGGGAGTCTGTTCAAGCGGACACGACTCAATTTAAGTAGCCATTGAAACAAAACACCGTATTTGAAATACGTCACAACGCGAGCCCTAAGTTTATAATTCAATAACGAGACGCATCAAACTGCGTGATTGAGATCGCATCATCCCTCCCTTCCCCTCCCCGTTGTGCTATCAATAACGCATTGATAGTCGCTGTCACTATCACTGATGGATTATTTCTAAGCGTGTAGAGTAAGTCACTTACTCAAGAACTAACCGATGAGGGTGACTCAGTGAGGACGGACGACTGCCTTACTTGAAGTCCTTGGTTTGATTAACAACACCGATATATCGAACCAAGAATATTCTCAATGGATTACAAATTAATAGTGATAGATTACACATAACATATCCTTCAAATTGTTCTTTATGATTTGATGGCTTTAAATACATACTTTAAAATCACCTTACAAGTAAAACCTCCTATGACAAAAGCGGTGGCAGTGACTTCCAATGCTGTTTGCTTCTTGCCAGCAGCCCTCCTAATTTATCATATATAGCTTATTTTTCTATATGGAACACACGTAAGTATAGTGAACTTTATATCATAATTTGACGTGAAAGTAATTTAATGTGAGTAGCGTGTGCTCCGTCTGTACGGCAAGAGAATTGCGTCGTTTAAAAAAAATATATATATATATATTTATTAATATTGTAATACATGATACATATACATAAAAAGATAACATCACTATGGAATGACTCCAAGAGCCCACAAAGCCAAAACGTGGCTTAATTCTGTGGGAATTGTATTGAGTAACAAAAAAACGGAACATATTCTTACAATAGGGAATATGCATGTTAATATATGTCGTCGTTACCAAATTAATGACGATGTTATGAAGTCAAAAATATTTCATTTTACCATTTTCGTAAATATTTTCATTCAAGAAAGTGAGCTGAAAATTTCACAAATAATTATGGCGGGAAAAACAGGTCATGACGTCAGAACTGACTAACATCAATCAGCCTATCACACAAAGATAATCAAAGATTGTATTTGTGCCGAATATTACACTTAAATTAGAGTATTTATAGTATTATTTGGTTCCATAATGAATAATAATTGTTTGCAACAGTTAATTTACACAATTGGCATGATTATTTGTAATAATGAAACATTATTTCAGTGAATAATAGGTTTGTGAAGAGATCGGACAACAATGAATACGTTGTCTTTCCGATAATTGTCTAGTGTTGCAAGGCGGTGATTGGCAAACATATTCGTACACAGTGATGTTTACTCAGTTATGACGTAACCATCCGTTTCACGATAAAAGCCCGGGAAAGAAGAAATGCTATACTTTGTAACGTTATAAAAATCAAACTGTGACGTTTTGAAGTGCGAAAAGTAGTTTGCCGGTATTTGTAGATGAGGGCCTATCAACTTCACATGGTCGAACCAATATCGGGAAATGTGGTATATTCCCTATTAGCCAAATAATGTATGGAATCATACTTGAAACATCTAAGAAAGTGAACTTTTATAAAAATCAATACATACAGAGTGAACATTTTTAAGGTAAATCAAAAATAAATGGAAGCATTCAAAGTCAAAAGGTGTCAGAAAGAAGATGTGTTTTTAGTTCAGATTTAATTTTAGAAATAGACGACAATGTTTCAAGTAAGAATGCTAGCATATTAAATATAGTTTGCAGTTTGCACTATATAAGACAAGGAACGTTGCCAATATATTTGTTGGTATAATTTGGAACTATTTAGGTGCCCGCCACTTTGAGATTTGTCTCCTTACAGGTGTCCATAGGGATCTTAAAAAAAGGTTATAATAAAAGTACAATACACCCTAATACAATACATCCAAGATAGGCCGTTCAAATTCTTTATAACGTTGGTGATATTAATTAACAATAGAGAAATGTTATGCAGTTGTACTCCATGAGCCGAAGTCCCTGTTCTGCATGACGGCGTGAAGTACTTCAAGCGTGGCGCTGTCTGCAGAGTTGAGACTATCAGCCAGTTTGACATCATGTGGCCGTGGGTCAAACAATATAGAGTTTATCTCTTTAGCTGTTGTATAATGTATATTTCCTACTTCCGTTTCATTGATACATTTTAGTATTTTAATGAGCACATAATATTTGCGTTTGTACTTTTTACCAATTGTCTCCCTTACTTATGTATATTATAAATCACAGGCTGTATTTCTCGTGAAATTGGTCTCACATTATGAACATATAAAATAAGTAACAATTTGTAATATCTACACCCTTATTCCCCCCCCCCCCCCTACCCTCACCCCCACGTACAAAAAAACTAAACAATTTGTTTGTTACTTTCACAAGTCACAGTTTTAAATGCTATAATGTAAATTAGTATTTCGAGTGGTTCATTGCAAATTTTATAAATTACTGTAACAATTTGTAGACCATCCTTAAAACGTCCCTCGATTTTACAAATAATGTTTCACTAAACCATTGCGTTGATAATAATTCTCACATTGTACGTTATACGTACAACGCTGGTCGATGAATGACGTGAAAGATCACCCTCAGTGAATGACCTTCCATCAAACAAAGCGCATTGTTGCCCTTTAAACCTTCGAAGGGTGTCCAGTGAGATGACATTTGGAACGGAGAATGTCAGGCTCTTAATTTGTTTATGGGTAAAGGACATTTGAATGTCAAGAAGCCAATTGATTACCAGGGTGTTTGGATTTACGACGCTTCAGCCCCCCACCCCCCGGACCTACGAGGAGCCTTGGATACTTGAAACTAAATTAATCTAGTGCGACGAAGAAACACTTTACAATATTATGCGTTCTTGGAACAACTTGCAATTCTTAATAACGTCTTACTTCAGGGGAGTTTCTGCTAATCGTTATTTCAGGGAGGAAAGCCCTTATCAATAAACCGGAAATATCTACCCTACTCAAAACATTGGAAAAGTGAGAAATCAGCACAATGTGGTTTCGTAAAACCTGCCGACTGCATGATACACGTTTAAACATTATAAACAGCAGTTTTATTATGTATTTAAATAACAGAAAAGTGTATTTTAATGTAGTATAATATGTTGTTCACACAAACCAACAGTGTGTTCTGTAGATATGATTAAGCCACCTATCTAATGACGCTGTGAACAAACAATGGTGATTTAGCGTTATTTAAATATTGAGAATTACCCCTCTGCCATAGAGAGTGTTCTCTACTAAGCAAACATCTGGGGGAAGAAACAGTTTGAAGCAATGAAACGCAAGGCTTAATAGCAACGCAAGATGTTTAGTAATTACTGATGATGGAATCGAATAAACAGGAGATGTCATTCATTCCAGACTCGATTCTAAACTAATATCCGACCGCGACATCGATTTCTTACGATAGAAACACCCACCAACTTCATTCGTTACAAAACGCTCAATTTGCGAAATAGAAATCGCTTCTCGAAAAGTTATTTCCGAACGACAGATGGTCCCTGACAATGAAGTTTTATTAAGATTGCTACCGCGGCGTTGTTATCATTGGGCCGTTGTTTTTTATTTCCTCTCTTTTCTTTATTCAGTCCTCGTGAAACATGATAATTTGCCCACTATGCGAGAGGTTAGCTTTCGTTGGGGCAACTTCCTTCTCAAAGTTCACTTAAAGTTAAAAGTTTTCCAAGCTTTTAGATGGATTCACTTCCCATGTAAAATTGTACAAGATTCAATTCTCCCCTCTATCTCACTTGAAAAACTTTATACAGTATTATCTTAGGCAAAGTTACTTTGTCGCGACAACTTTTTCCTTGTGATGAGTTTTGATGAACAAGTTTATAAATCAATCACTCTGTTAAATTACCTCTGTTATTGCTAAAGTTATCTATTTCAGGATTTTACCTGTCGTGATTTTTATCCCCCTTACTCCGAGCTCGTCGCTTCTGATTTTATGCAGAGATCACAACTTGAAGGGAATAATGCCACCTTGACTCAAAGCAAAGAACTCGGAAATATATTCCCACCAGCTAGTGACAAATGATTGCGTTGGGAATGATATGGCGAAGAAATTCGTTTTCACTTTTATGCTACATCACCAGTTTCTTTAATAATTTATCACCAGTCTAAACTAATATTTTTATTGGAAGCTTAGAGACTCGAAATGTTAAAAATCTATAAAAGCGCAATATATGTGCAGTATGCGTCTTTTTGTGCCTACAGCCTGACATTAAGTGGGTGATTTGTATTGACATTCCTGTCGCAAAGATGGCCGTAAGTATTTAGAAACATTATTTATCAGACAAATAGAAAGAAAATGAGATACATCAATATCGAAACGTTATCATTGTCAATACAAAACTATTCTCGGCATTGGTTGCAAACATTCATACCATATTTGCAACGTTTGAAGAATTCAAATTATAGCAAAATATATACTTCGACAATCTCATAAGATGACCAATCAAAGTAGGCATGTAGATAAATAGGCAAAATACCAAATATACTGGAACAAGAAGGTAAACAATTCAAAATCCTGCCACAGAGAACAAACGCTAGCAGTGGAGTGTTTTGAATATGTATTTTACATTTTGAATTCGTTCATGCTTAAAGTTGTCGGGTGCCGAGAATACCGTTGACAGAAAGAACTAATATTTACGAACGAATAATTTAAATGAAAGAAAGAAAGAAAGAAAGAAAGAAAGAAAGAAAGAAAGAAAGAAAGAAAAGAAAGAAAGAAAGAAAGAAAGAAAGAAAGAAAGAAAGAAAGAAAGAAAGAAAGAAAGAAAGGAAGAAAGAAAGAAAGAAAGAAAGAAAGATAGATAGAACGAGAGAACGATAGAAAGAAGATAGCAGTAGTAATAGGAAACTAGAAATTAAATTGTAATGATGATCATATATTATGATGCATACAAAAAAAGCCCACACATTCAGGTACACAAACACATTTCCATTGTGGACATAATACATCTGTGCATACCCAACGCCTCTAGGATGTCTACAATTGTAAACACCTACATCAATGTCAGTAAAGCTGATATAGGCCTAAATCCCCTTCAAGTGTCCATCCCAACCGAAGGCAAGCAATGCAACTCAAAGGGGTGATTGATTTCACGAACTATTGTTACTGTTCGTACTTGAGACATTGAAAACATGGCTAAACGTTGTTTGACCCGAGTAAACAAGCCACAATTTATTTCGGTCCCAGCGGATTCTCCCGTCTGTTGGTCAGCGGATCGCGTCTAGCCAGTAGAGTAGTAGATGCAAGCCGAACTACGACGCCTGGGGGAAATACAGGAAATCGATCAATCCTTTACAGAACCAGGAGAGACGATCCTTTGTATCCTTCCTTGGTGAATTCACACCACGGATAAAGTCTCGTGGAACTGGGTTGAGAGCGTTTGTCAGCTAACTCGGGAACTATATTTCTGGTTTAGCGTTCCATGAGATGATAATAGTTTATAGAGGATGTTCATTCAGAGCGGATTAGGAATTGAAAGATATTTTACTGTAGTCTGTTGGTTGGTATGAGTAATAGAATCAATACAATAAGTAAATAGTACGTGTGGCGTATTCACGAGGATTCATCCACGCTACAATTGCACGAACGTCTCGTCATAATTACATAATGTTGAATGTTGTGGTTAATAGCGAATGTGCATGAGCATTCAATATGTCTGAAAGTATGTGACATATTCATATCAAAACACCAGCAACGTAAACGTCAATTTCCATGTAAAATCACTCTTTGTAATTGAATTTATCCGTGTCGGTGTCTGCTAGATGAAACGGTTACAATTACAATAAGCGGTCAGAAAGAAAATGTTTAACCATGGTTTAATCATATAGTTGAACCATGGTTTGACCAAATTGCAATTGAGTTTTGTAATAAAATTATATTCTATATATTATATAGAATAGTTCGCTGATCGCTCGCATCACTGACATATGGAACCAGGTTGTCAAGTCAAGCTATACATCTCGTATGTTGTATTGCTCCTTTCACCCGTAAAAAGTTCCCTTAATTTCTCGTATAGGGCGAGACCGTGAGTCAGAATGTTTTATCTCGTCTGCGATGTCTGTATAATTTTAACGAGAAGCCTTTCTTCACTGATGTCACCGTTAATAAGCTGAGAGATCTTTGTCCGCATCCGCATCGCATCGCCCCCACGCGACACTCGCCGACATTTGAATTAGTGTGCGTTACAAAATGAACGACCCGACATTTTATGAAAGAATCACAATTACGTAATAAGCTTGAAAAACATACACGTGCTTTGATCTTTATAAATAATTTTACTAAAACGAGTAAATAAATGTGTTTGACTGGTGCAATCGTGAAAGAAACGTGTTTTTTTTTTTTTTAAGTGTATGGGATGCGAGACTGTTGTCAAAAAGACTCATATTCAATCCAGTAAAAATACGAATGTTTAATGCTTAAATGAGGGTGGTGGTTCCAAAAAGATTTGTATTTAAATTTACAGTTATCTTTTCTGATGTGGAACGATGGGTATCTTTGCCACTGTATTTACATGCTGTTGCATTGTAAATGCAGCTGCAGCAGAAAGCGGCTTTATATGCGAGTCTACCTGCAGAGAATAAGCGATAATTGCAACGACATGGTAATACGCTAACGACTATGCGGCATGCATTGGGTTGTCCTTGACGCAAGGGATGTCCCAACGGTTAAACCACGGCGCACAGTGCATGATATCTAGTATCTACCTTGTAATGTGGTCCGTGATGGCTCATAGGCCCCAGCAGTATGACCAAGGGACGCAGCGAGCATGGTAATACGCTAACGACTATGCGGCATGCATTGGGTTATCCTTGGCGCAAGGGATGTCCCAACGGATAAACCACGGCGCACAGTGCATGACATCTACCTTGTTATGTGGTCCATGATGGCCCATAGGCCCCAGCAGTATGACCAAGGGACGCAACGAGCATGGTAATACGCTAACGACTATGCGGCATGCATTGGGTTATCCTTGGCGCAAGGGATGTCCCAACGGATAAACCACGGCGCACAGTGCATGATATCTACCTTGTAATGTGGTCCATGATGCCCCCAGCAGTATGACCAAGGGACGCAACGAGCATGGTAATACGCTAACGACTATGCGGCATGCATTGGGTTGTCCTTGACGCAAGGGATGTCCCAACGGGTAAACCACGGCGCACAGTGCTTGATATCTACCTTGTAATGTGGTCCATGATGCCCCCAGCAGTATGACCAAGGGACGCAACGAGCATGGTAATACGCTCACGACTTTGCGGCATGCATTGGGTTGTCCTTGACGCAAGGGATGGCCCAACGGATAAACCACGGCGCACAGTGCATGATATCTACCTTGTAATGTGGTCCATGATGCCCCCAGCAGTATGACCAAGGGACGCTACGAGCATGGTAATACGCTCACGACTTTGCGGCATGCATTGGGTTGTCCTTGACGCAAGGGATGGCCCAACGGATAAACCACGGCGCACAGTGCATGATATCTACCTTGTAATGTGGTCCATGATGCCCCCAGCAGTATGACCAAGGGACGCTACGAGCATGGTAATACGCTAACGACTATGCGGCATGCATTGGGCTGTCCTTGACGCAAGGGATGTCCCAACGGATAAACCACGGCGCACAGTGCATGATATCTACCTTGTAATGTGGTCCATGATGCCCCCAGCAGTATGACCAAGGGACGCTACGAGCATGGTAATACGCTAACGACTATGCGGCATGCATTGGGTTGACCTTGGCGCAAGGGATGTCCCAACGGATAAACCACGGCGCACAGTGCATGATATCTACCTTGTAATGTGGTCCTTGATGCCCCCAGCAGTATGACCAAGGGACGCTACGAGCATGGTAATACGCTAACGACTATGCGGCATGCATTGGGCTGTCCTTGGCGCAAGGGATGTCCCAACGGATAAACCACGGCGCACAGTGCATGATATCTACCTTGTAATGTGGTCCGTGATGCCCCCAGCAGTACGACCAAGGGACGCAACGAGCATGGTAATACGCTAACGACTATGCGGCATGCATTGGACTGTCCTTGGCGCAAGGGATGTCCCAACGGATAAACCACGGCGCACAGTGCATGATATCTACCTCGTAATGTGGTCCATGATGTCCCCAGCAGTATGACCAAGGGACGCAACGAGCATGGTAATACGCTAACGACTATGCGGCATGCATTGGGTTGACCTTGGCGCAAGGGATGTCCCAACGGATAAACCACGGCGCACAGTGCATGGTATCTACCTTGTAATGTGGTCCATGATGTCCCCAGCAGTATGACCAAGGGACGCAACGAGCATGGTAATACGCTAACGACTATGTGGCATGCATTGGGCTGTCCTTGACGCAAGGGATGTCCCAACGGATAAACCACGGCGCACAGTGCATGATATCTACCTTGTAATGTGGTCCATGATGGCTCCAGCAGTATGACCAAGGGACGCAACGAGCATGGTAATACGCTAACGACTATGTGGCATGCATTGGGCTGTCCTTGGCGCAAGGGATGTCCCAACGGATAAACCACGGCGCACAGTGCATGGTATCTACCTTGTAATGTGGTCCATGATGCCCCCAGCAGTATGACCAAGGGACGCTACGAGCATGGTAATACGCTAACGACTATGCGGCATGTCTTGGGCTGTCCTTGACGCAAGGGATGTCCCAACGGATAAACCACGGCGCAGAGTGCATGGTATCTACCTTGTAATGTGGTCCATGATGCCCCCAGCAGTATGACCAAGGGACGCAACGAGCATGGTAATACGCTAACGACTATGCGGCATGCATTGGGCTGTCCTTGGCGCAAGGGATGTCCCAAAGGATAAACCACGGCGCACAGTGCATGATATCTACCTTGTAATGTGGTACATGATGGCTCATAGGCCCCAGCAGTATGACCAAGGGACGCAACGAGCATGGTAATACGCTGACGACTATGCGGCATGCATTGGGCTGTCCTTGACGCAAGGGATGTCCCAACGGATAAACCACGGCGCACAGTGCATGATATCTACCTTGTAATGTGGTCCATGATGCCCCCAGCAGTATGAACAAGGGACGCAACGAGCATGGTAATACGCTAACGACTATGCGGCATGCATTGGTCTGTCCTTGGCGCAAGGGATGTCCCAACGGATAAACCACGGCGCACAGTGCATGATATCTACCTTGTAATGTGGTCCATGATGCCCCCAGCAGTATGAACAAGGGACGCAACGAGCATGGTAATACGCTAACGACTATGCGGCATGCATTGGACTGTCCTTGGCGCAAAGGATGTCCCAACGAATAAACCACGGCGCACAGTGCATGATATCTAGTATCTACCTTGTAATGTGGTCCATGATGCCCCCAGCAGTATGACCAAGGGACGCAACGAGCATGGTAATACGCTAACGACTATGCGGCATGTACTGGGTTGTCCTTGGCGCAAGGGATGTCCCAACGGATAAACCACGGCGCACAGTGCATGGTATCTACCTTGTAATGTGGTCCATGATGCCCCCAGCTGTATGACCAAGGGACGCAACGAGCATGGTAATACGCTAACGACTATGCGGCATGCATTGGTCTGTCCTTGGCGCAAGGGATGTCCCAACGGATAAACCACGGCAAACAGTGCATGATATCTACCTTGTAATGTGGTCCATGATGCCCCCAGCAGTATGACCAAGGGACGCAACGAGCATGGTAATACGCTAACGACTGTGCGGCATGCATTGGGCTGTCCTTGACGCAAGGGATGTCCCAACGGATTAACCAAGGCGCACAGTGCATGATATCTACCTTGTAATGTGGTCCATGATGCCCCCAGCAGTATGACCAAGGGACGCAACGAGCATGGTAATACGCTAGCGACTATGCGGCATGCATTGGGCTGTCCTTGACGCAAGGGATGTCCCAACGGATAAACCACGGCGCACAGTGCATGATATCTACCTTGTAATGTGGTCTATGATGCCCCCAGCAGTATGACCAAGGGACGCTACGAGCATGGTAATACGCTAACGACTATGCGGCATGCATTGGGTTGTCCTTGGCGCAAGGGATGGCCCAACGGATAAACCACGGCGCACAGTGCATGATATCTACCTTGTATGTGGTCCATGATGCCCCCAGCAGTATGACCAAGGGACGCAACGAGCATGGTAATACGCTAACGACTATGCGGCATGCATTGGGTTGTCCTTGGCGCAAGGGATGTCCCAACGGATAAACCACGGCGCACAGTGCATGGTATCTACCTTGTAATGTGGTCCATGATGCCCATAGGACCCAGCAGTATGACCAAGGGACGCTACGAGCATGGTAATACGCTAACGACTATGCGGCATGCATTGGGTTGTCCTTGACGCAAGTGATGTCCCAACGGATAAACCACGGCGCACAGTGCATGGTATCTACCTTGTAATGTGGTCCATGATGGCTCATAGGCCCCAGCAGTATGACCAAGGGACCTTGAATTGTTGTTATTGCCCTTCATCCTCGTCTACAATCAAAGTCAAACAATAATAGCAAATTTATAACAACCATTACCATTTAAGTTATAAATGAAAAACTCATTTTTTATAAGAAGATGTGATGGAAATAAACAATGTTATAAAAGTGTGAATACTTAATTGTAAAATAAAGTTTCATTGTTAATGTGTTATCTTTCAGGAATTTTAAGATAATAATGCTTTTTTACGAAAGTTGGAAATAATTGCAATCGGTGTTTGGGCTAGTATAAAGGAAGATACAAAAGTTCATTTCCCAATGTACTCGAAACTGAAATCAAAACATAAGTACAGTCATCTTCATCATACAAGGTGTATGCGGTGTATATCACGGTTTATATCACAAGGTGTATATGACGTATTCACTACGTAAATTCAGTCTTGTCTTGTAGTATTATAGCAGAAATCGTTGTTCAGCTACTTGACATAATAATATTATAAAAATTGTTTACACCAATAAACCCATTTTTGTTCTGCAAATGCCCGTTTCAAGTTTCATAGCATTACGTCCATGTATGGTGCTGCATAGTACGTAGATCTACTTACGCTGGTGCTATACAAATAGTATTGTATACTTGACTGAACAAATATGAGTAAGGTAAGCATTATGAAATTATGTTTATTATTTTGTATAAAATCATTAATTTAATTTAGTCACAATTTAATTAAATCCGTTTCGTTATTTATATACATCATAGGAATATAAGTATTATATACAGCTTGCATAGTCCATCTTGACCATAATCGTGATTTATATATCGTGTACTCCATTACGCTTGTACACAAGTCTAACATAGACGAGCTATTATTTATTACTTATGTGTACCATTTATAATTATATTATATCACAATTATTTTAGAAAACAACACCTACTTCACTGTATTTTATATTTATGAAGAAGAAAAATAAAAACTATTCTATTCTATATTCGATGGCATGTTATTAAACCACTGGCGTACTGGATAACATCCGCGCTGTTATAACACTGACCTATTTGGAACAACAAATGGCGCATTCTGGTGCGTAACAGTGTAACATTATCCATACATACACAATTCACATGCTGGCCAGCATTAAACGTGCAAGCTGACGAAATAACGGTGTGCGGAGCAGGTTTATTACACTATACGTTGTTCCGCTCAACTTTGGTCCACAACACGAATGGAGAATAGAGTAGACAATGTTACCATTATCTTGGACTTCAGTATATATATATATATATATTGTTAAAATTATAAATACCACGGTTCGTTAAATCACGTTTACTGCACTTACTTGTCATATTAGTCGACGTTTCTGAGCAATGTATGTGCTCTGTCCTCAGGACGCTATGTCACATAGCGTCCTGAGGACAGAGCACATACGTTGCTCAGAAACGTCGACTAATATGACAAGTAAGTGCAGTAAACGTGATTTAACAAACCGTGGTATTTATAAATATAATTTTAACAATATTAATAGTCACGAAAGTCTAAGTTCAGTAATACATATATATATAAATAAACATGTGTTAAATGTTTTGGAAATTTTGAACGGTTTTAGGAAATAATTGATGGATTAAAAATTTGAAAAAGAACCTTAATATGTACGATTACGAATGTTATATCAGACTGGAACTGCGTTAGTTTTAGCTTATACAAGAATTTTAATATCTTACGTTATTGCTAATTGTTTTCTCTTGTGTAACAACATTTTTAAAATAGTATTATAACAAGATTTTACCTAATTTTTCTTTTACAAACCCCTGTTTTTTTACACTATAGTCTCACGTAAATGTATGTTGGGTGGTGCATTAAAGCATTACCATTGCAAATGATCATTCCTTTGCGATAATTCCAACGCAAGACTCCTCTTTTGGTATGATAAATACTGAACGCCGCCAACTAAACGGTCTGAGATGCAAAACGTTCTCAGAACACCTTTGAACAAACGTAGTCTTTTGGTAGCAGCCTTAATTGTTCCTTGGAAGTCGTTTCGGGGGATATTTCGCACTATAACATTTCTCAAGCTCACACATCTAATTCTTAAGATTGCCAAAATTGCTTTACCAAAATTCCTTCTCTGGCTTTGTTAGAGATGTAGATTATTGCTTTGAATCATATTACATCTGTGCTGAGAGAGGAGACTGAAACGGGCCCAGCTTTGCGCGGCATGAGACAACGAGATCTCTCAGCGTGGTTACCGCTCCCTGCATGACCATCATCTACTAAATTATATAACACCTTGAAATGATAAATAAATAAATAACATTCGCGCTGACCTATTTCTCCTAATTTAGTTTTACATTGATTTATCATGACAGGATCTAACGCTCTTCATTAGTTCACCGGTCGGCCGCGGCAGCGCATCCCAGTGTTAAACTGATAACACGATGTGGTGGCCCATTCCTGTGGTGCTGTGTCGCTAAACATTCATCGCCACAGTGAAGCATACGTGTGAAATTAGCAACAATTCACGACGAAATCGCCCCGTTGCAAATGTCACACCGTTTAAATAATATCTGAATTGAACAAGTGTATAACTTTGGGAGTTTGATTTTGACAATGGCTAGTCATGAATTCACAATACGTTTATGTAATATGCGGTGTGATTTAAGAATGTGTATTCGTTACACTTCCTTGTTTTACGCGCTTATAAATACGCCACCAATATAAAAATATAATTATGGCCTAACAGGGAATTTACGGATGATTTCATTTATGATTCCATCTGGTTGAATACCATTTTCTATATAGAATTACATTAAATTTGTGTGTGTTTCGATATAGATTTTATGAATACATATTTTCAAACATATGCTAATGTTTTAAATGATAAAATCAACATCATTGGCATACGGATATTTTATTAACATTGTCAAAACTTACAACTGAGATGAACATTTTTTTTGTAATCGGCATTTTGTAATAATATTACTCATCATCCTAGATTTGTATACCTCTAGAATATCATTCATCATCTTCGTAATTGTATATCAATCACTTTTTTCTTGTTACTTTTCATTGCACATTTCATTTAACTGTTTACTAATCACATAGAGTGCAATTAATGTTTTTATGTATACACATGTTTCTTGTAGGTGTACTACGTACCATCTTGTGTGGTGTGCATCTTCAATAATATTAGTGATTTTGTGCAACACCCGGCAAACATTGTGCACGATGTTTGAACACGATCGGCTAATCCGTTTGACCCTAAAACCCGCTCTCAAATGACCGCACCAACAAAAACAGAGGTGGTCACAAGGGTGGTGGGGGTGGGCGGGGGGGGGGGGGAGGAGGCTTGTAGCGTTATCGCCGTGAACCATGCGTGCCTGTATTTCAGCACTAGCATCCACGGTGTGGAAGCATTCCCTATGTAGTTAGCTCTTTCATTGCGTTAGTGGTGTTATTATGATGTAATGTACGGGCGATCTTATGGAGTCTCCACCCATGTTGTTGCACGCACATTCAGTGATGCAATATTAAATAAACACGGTTCGTCCTCGGACCTAGAATGACTGTATGGATGGGCTTCACCTATGGCAGCGGTTCTCAATCTGGGGTCGCGAGTTACACTGAGCTACTAACTTCAACACGGCTGCACATGCAACAGCGATGAGTACGACACTTCGCAAGTTCTCACCGTTACTTAGATGGTCTACATATTTTTTGTCCTAAACTCTTTTTACATAGAAAGTTAGTTAATTACAAAAGTTTGTTTTAGGTAGCACCATCCACGAACAAGTATTTCCCCAGTTTACATTAAAGTACTAATCACTCTACACTGACATTAGTTCCGGATATGTTAGGGATTAAAATTATGTAATTTAATATAGTTACATCGACAGAGTGGGTGTTTTAGAATTAATATCAATTTTTGATTTCTTTAATTTAAAGTCAAATTACGACTTTTTTGTCTCACAAACATTTTAGTCGTTATGACATAAGTGGGAAAATGAATAAAAAATGAGCAATGCTCAATCCAAATTCTTGAACTTCTGGTATAACCATGTTGAATATCATTTCAAATCTTCAAAATGTTCTTTACAAAATGTGCGTCAATGCTAGAATAGATACAATATTAAGAACCATCATTATCCATCATTATACCACCATTATTATATTATACCATCATTAACCATCATTATATTTATTCAAATCTTGTGTCTTCATTTCACCAGAATACCTTTCACTCTATCATTATGAACTATTTTAAACATTTTTAAAGTGAGAATAAGTAACACAAGTGTGTATTAGGTCACCTGTCAGTTCCTCATTGAATCAAGGATAGCAACTCTCAACACATGTGTTGATTTACTGAATGTTTTACATATGTTTCCAAGCACATTGTTGTAAGGTTCCTGCAAACCATCAATTGCAATTCCATACGACTATAACAAAACCTTGTGACTTTGTATAAACCCGGCTTAATTGCCTGCCCTTTTGGTGACAAACGCGCCCCCCGTCACGATAGTCCTCGCTACCGGCCACACACGGCACCGTGTTAATTAGTTCCCATCATCCCTAGTCGGGCCACATTGCGGCCGTAATACAAATAACTAGCGCAGGTCGTCACGTTCAGAATAGAACCAAATAGAACGTATTTTTCTTCGTTTGCCGCTGAGGTCGCTGGGCTTAGTACTGGGGGCAACCGCAGCAGCGCGCGCGGCGCCTAGAGGACTATACACAAGGATATGAGTGCTGTATTCTAGCTAGAGTGTATTCACGTAATGAGTGTATTCACATAATGAGTGTATTCACGTAAGTGATAATACTAAGTGATTTTAGATAGCAGACATGTAATTTGTATAGGGTATTTCTAGAAAATAAGATGGCAAACCTGTTGCGGAATTTAAAAAAAAAAAACAGCAGTTGTGCTTTGTTTTGTGGCCTTCGTTGAGATGTGTGTGTGTTTTTGGTGTAGTGTGCGCTTTATTTTCGTAAATACTGTGGATTGGCTATAAGCTAGATAAAACCCAGAGATATTAATGATTTGATATTGCATGTGAGAAAAAACTGATGTGTAAATAATATGTTATAGTAAAGTAAATAATGTGTAGTAAAAAGTGAATTTTTATTTATAAGTATTAATTAATCTTTGAGTGTGTACTAGACGTGCACATCAGCTGTTCGGTAACCGGTATCGAAGTAGTATGGGATACTGTTACAAACGTGAAATATTGCATTTGAAATATTTTTTAATTGTGTAATATGCACACCTGTAGGCCTAACGCCCAAGTCAGTAAAACGATATATATGCCACTTTTAAATACAAACACAAGGATTTTAATTGTCTCTTTATGTTCTGTATCATGATGAACGATAATAGAAAGTGTGCATGCTTTATGCGGGGTTAAAACCTCTATCCCCTATTGGATTTATCTATACGGCTGGATCCTGCCCTCAACCGTATGGGCCCCTGCGGATTACTGAAGTTATAATAAGACTATAATAAGAGTATTTTAATTTATTCTTCTTAACGTATTGAAAAGTGCTAATTTTTTGACTTTGAATCACATCCGAAAGAGCAACGGTTATGTTTGTTACCACCACAGTTGTAGTTGTAAGCCCCCCCCCCCTCCCCCCTCCTCCACCCCCTCACCCACAACGAGTTGCATTCGCATGCTAGCCGATAATTTGCTCCACTGCCAACCCAAGTTTGGCAAAGTTTTGCCGCATCGCTCTAATGCCAAGGTCGCACTCAACTTCGGAAATGGAACATCGCGAGATGGTGGTGAGATAAGTTGTGCAAACACGCATGCGATGTAATGTCACGTGCGATGGGAAGAAGACACTGATAGCAACGCGCTAACTTGGGCATTTGCGGTTGTGGGTGAGAGAAATTAGGAGAATGGCAACAAGGACAATACTAAGAAAAGGCAAAATCGTAACGAAACCAAGTAGTAAATCGGTATAAAATAATATATGAAAAATAGAAAATATAATCGATGTAAACATGTGTTCTTCTCAATACATTAGCAATAAACAAATTTAACTTGAATCACCTTTTATCTAATTAATCGTATAGTTTTCAATTTTCTCTTTATTGTTCTTATTCGTGCACTCCCTCTGATCAACGCTATTGTGTAACCACTGACCTCCAATCCCCGTTTCAGCCACAAATAACGAGTACATACAACAGTGTATCTAGCCAGAGAATCTATCCACCCCCCCCCCCCCCCCCCCATCATACGCCACATCCTGACCCCTCCCGATATGACAGAACCATTCACACCGCAAACTAATTAATTTATATATCTGTAAAGTGAAAATGAGTGCAAAGTCGATAGCGGTAGCTCAATGGTTACATATTTTGATGCTTTTTTGTCCTTGAATTCAAGGAACATTGAACCGTCTAAATGGGGCATAATTCGGAAGCACGCCGTTTCGACTCCACCCACTGAACAAACCTGACTATAATATGTTTTCAGAGTGTTTTCACAATCTGAACTGAAATCGAGTCCTAATAAAATTCCTCGACTCGGACATTCATTCCCAAGAGCACCAGTGTGTACTCGACATTAGAGATCCCTACCAAAAGTTATTATTATATAGTTAACTAATGCATTCAAAGTCCAAACATAGTAAGAGTGCCGATGTCGCCAAGCACACACGCGCTCAACAAAGTCAACCCGTCCTAAAAGTGTAAACAGTGACGTGGCGGGAACCGCCCCCCACGCTATTACTAAAGTGAAGCCGGTGCAACCACAACAGTGCACCCGAGATCACACGGAAACCCAGCCCTGGCGGGAGCCAGAGCGATAGTTCCACCACCAGCCGCCATCAAGGAAATACTAGCCACAGTAAGTACAGACAGGGGTAGCTTATGGGGACTATCCCCTGGGCTAGCCCACGTATCGCAAGTGCCGACTAAGTGAGAAAAATTCCATTGTTCCTGGTCGCTGTACTCTCAGCTGAGAATACACGCCCCCCCCCCCCCCCCCCCCCCATGGAGCAATCCAACAACACCATTCCTCTAACCACCCCAGTCGCCACTATGGCTTCCAATATGGCCCTAGCAGACGGCCCCCTATCATCGTCGGTAGAACCCCCCCCCCCCCCGCCCCCCCCCAGACCGTAAAAAGTCACCAGCCGATACTCTAACAGTAGATTTCGTTACTCCCAAACGGCGTAAGCGAACCCTAGAAAACTCATCCACGGGTAAGGTTCACGTCTCACCAGTCCCCAGTGGCGTAATCACTACAAACCGGTACCATTCACTGTCGGATCGTGAAGAATCCGACAGCGACCAAGAAGCCGACATGTCAGAGCCCGAGAAAGAACAGGAAGACGACATGGAACAGACGCCAACCATGAAACCCCCGAGAATAGTACTACCTCCCATCGTCATCCACTCGGTCACCAACTTCAAAGCCATTCGACAACTAGTGGCAACAACCTGCACGTCCCCGTTCGAATTCACCACCAGAGCGGAGGGGGCAGTCGCCGTCAAAATATCAAGCCGCACCGACAGGGACAACTGCATCCAGGCCCTGAAGGATGCCAACCAGCCGTTCCATACGTACGCGGGCCCCGGGGACCGACAAACCCGGTTCGTAATTCGGGGGCTCCACCCCTCCACCGAAGAAGCTGACATCGCAGATGACTTGCGAGCCCAGGGCTACGCACCCCACGATGTCCGCCAGATCACCACTACCCGCGACGGGGTCAAACGGAAACAACCCCTATACGTAGTGACCTCCAAATTGGGGGCCTCTCCCAAGACCCCGGCCGACCTGCACTATGTGTGTTACACCAAAGTCACAACTGAACACTACCGGCAGGGTAGTGCTATACGCATGTGCTACACCTGCCAAGGCTATGGCCACTCCAGCCTCTTCTGCCAAGCCCCCCCCCGCTGCTTCCGTTGCGCCGGGGACCACCTCAGCACAGACTGTACGAAGACCTTAGCCGAACCAGCTCTATGCTGCCATTGTAACGGCCCCCACCCGGCGAGCTACAGGCGCTGCCCCCGCTATGAGAGAGCGCGGGAAAACCAGAAACGTGGTGGGCGTCCCCCCCACCAAAAACACCGGGCTTCCTCCAGAGGACAAGAACGCCCCCCCCCACGGACATTCGAGCCAGCGCCGCGTTGCCAAGACGTCCCGTACGCCGCTGCGCTAACAAACAAAAATCCATTGTATCAGGCAAGCAGGACAGGCGAGGAGGTTATGCTGCAGCCATCCAATCGATCGGTGACGTCGGGAGCCAGCCGTCCGCAACCTAGCGGACGCGGACTTCTAACAGCCGGTCACTTAACGGCGGACAATGGCGGACACTTAGTGGCGGACGGCTACCCAAACCGTCCGCACTATATGTCCGACCACCCGCAAAATTCGGCGGACATCCCAGAACATCAGCAGGAGCACCGCCAACCGCCCGCCCGGTATCAGACCGACACTCAGACGTCCGCAGACGACACATATCATCAGACACAAACTCAAAACGCCCGCAGCCACCCCTCATCAGTCGCCGGGACCAGCCACCAAATACCCGACTCTCTGGTTTACCCGCACAATTTCCCGCCTCTCCCTAGGCGCAAATCAGCGGCCTCCGTGCAACCCCAATCCCTCCAACCACCTGGCATGCACCAACCACAGCTGCCAAACCCACCCCCACCACAAAATAATCACCCCACTCAAGCCAATGCCCAGCAATGGGAAATCATAGAAACACTGGCGCAAGCCGTCCTCTCCTTAAATACATCTCCAATAATCATTACCTTAATTCAAACACTACTTAGTGTAGCCAGAATATCCATATTCGGTAACCAAAATGGCGGTCAACCTTAAGCCTCACCAACCACTCAGAATTGCCGCATGGAACGCCAATGGCGGCCTCAAAAGGAAGATCGTGGAACTACAGCACTTTCTCTCGCATCACAAAATTGACGTCCTACTCTTGTCAGAGACACACCTCCGGCCATGTGATAAATTCTCACTTCAACACTTCGTACTGCACAGAATTGATCGCCAAGAAGCTCCATCAGCCGAGAAAAATCCAGCTACTCGCAGACGTGGAGCAGGAGGTGTGGCCATCCTCGTTGCCTCACATATCCGCCATGCGACCATCTCCCTCCCCGAGACACCTTCCATCGAGACTGTGGGTGTTGAAATAGTAACAACGCTAGGCAAGTTGGAACTCGTCTCGGTATACCACCCCCCAGCAAGCACACTGCTACCAACCGACCTTACAGCACTACTAGATACCCCCTCCCCCCGAATAGTGGCGGGGGATCTAAACGCCAAACACCAAGATTGGAATTCCCGAACCACAAATCGTTCAGGACGTACCCTGCGGCAACACGCCCGTGCCCACGCGTACGAAGTGGCGGGACCCATCAACCCAACACACTTCCCAGGAAACCGGGACCACAAGGCAGACGTCCTGGACATTATGCTCCTTAAGAATATCACGACAGCCTTCCACGTCGCGACAGAAGCAGAGCTAACGTCGGACCATAACCCCATAGTCATCAGGCTGGATATGGACGCCACGCCGGCAATACCGCTGAGACGATATAACTATCGCAAAGCCAACTGGACTTGCTTCCGAGAGACGATACTCGCCAGTTTACCCGCAGAGAGCTCTCCTTTACAAACCACCGAAGACACTGATCATCTAGTTACAGACCTCACAGCGGCAATCCAGGCTGGATTAACCAAGGCTGTCCCACTCTCTTCAGGCAACAAAACCACGCTCTTCACCCTCCCGCCTGGCCTGGCTCGGTCAGTAGCCCTAAAGAACGCGGCTCGTCGCCTATGGCAGAGGCATAGGACGCAAGACCTCCATACCATATACAACAGAATGTGCCACAAGCTTGCCGATGAAATCGCAGAGTACCGCCAATCCCTCTGGGAGGAAACCATGGAAACGCTCAATGACCCCAAAGACACCAACAAGTTGTGGAGAATAGCTCGCAGCCTACAAGCCAAACCACGGTTAGAGTCTCCCCTGAAGACTCCGCAGGGCTTAGTACACTCGCCCACGGCACGTGCTGAAGCCTTGGCAGATTCCCTACAGAGCCAGTTCATACCCAACCCGGCAACGCCAGAATCGGCAAACATCGAACTGGAATTCACCCTGTGCAAAGCAAACCATTACACCCTGGTCCAATTCTCAACATCAGACGAATGCACCATTCAGGAACTGGCAAACATAGTGAGTAAACTACCCAAGGCAAAGGCCCCAGGGTTCGACACCATCGGGATGCAGGCCATCGCAGAACTTCCCCGCCAGGCGGTCGATCTCCTGGTAGCCATCTTCAATGCGGCTATGAAACAACAGCATTTCCCAGCATCCTGGAAACATGCTAAGGTGATCGCGATCTTAAAGCCGGGTAAACCGCCCACAGAGCCGTGCAGCTATCGGCCGATCAGCCTACTCAGCACGCTGGCGAAGCTATTCGAAAGAGTCATACAGGCTAGACTCACCCGTGCCATGGACGCAGCCAACGTCCTCCCAGAATTCCAGTACGGCTTCCGGCCTCAACACTCCACAGTCCACGCACTGACCAGAGTCACCGAGTTCATCACCACCGGGTTCAACCGATTCCAGGCCACCACAGCCGTCTTCCTGGACGTGGCTAAAGCGTTTGATAGAGTGTGGCACTCCGGACTCATCCTCAAGATGTACAGACTAGGACTACCTGCCTACATCATAGGCTTGATGACATCTTATCTTCGGGATAGAACCTTCAGCGTCTCTGCAAGTGGCGCAACATCCTCCAGTAGACCCATACTCGCTGGCGTGCCGCAGGGGTCGGTCCTGGGCCCGGCTCTCTTCGGGATCTTCACCCACGATATACCCCATCCACTACCAACTGAAGATACATTAGCCTCACTCTTTGCCGACGACTTCACAGCCATGTCGCGCGCATCACATCCAGCACTAGCCCTGCGCAAACTGAAAACATACATGGCTAGGGTTCTCCCATGGTATGCAACATGGAGGATCTCTCTCAACGCGGATAAGACAACGGCCACCATCTTCACGCGCCTAAGACGACCTAGGCATGCCACGCCGTTCCGGTTAAGAGGCGTCGATGAACCACCTCTATTGGTTAACATGGTACCGGTCAAGTGGACCCCAACTAGCCGCAGCCTGGGCGTCCTCCTAGACAGGAGGCTGACTTGGACGCCACACCTGCAGGAAGTCGCGACGAAAGCCAGCAGTAAATACTATCGCTTGCTACCACTGCTCCGCTCAGCCGGGATGGCGCCAGTGACAAAACTCCGCATTTACAACGCCGTCATAAAACCTACCTACACATACGCAGCACCGATATGGGCTGGGGCACGTAAAACCCCTCTCAGTCGCCTTCAAATCCTACAGAACCGGGTGTTAAGACTTGTAACCGGGCTACCCCGGTGCACGCCAGTACTGGAACTCCATCAGGCAACAGGTGCACAAAAAGTGACCGCCTACCTCCACGCCGCTGCGGCGAAGTTCTACCATAAGACATCCCAGTCTAAACACAGGTACATAAAGAAGCTATCCACGATTGCCGTTCTCCCGAACGACCATTTTGACCGCCCCATAGCCTCTATGGGCGACCAATACCGGTGCTCTCTGGCTAAACGGCCAAAACGCACATAAACTCCCCCCCCCCCCCCTCTACCCCCCCCCCCCCCAACCAACCCTCATTCTGTCTGCTTAAACAGACCACATACTAGAACAACACCACCTAGTTCCTTAACCAACAAGCCTAAGTTATGACCCTCACAGTAGAGTCGGTACTTGCATACATGTCTGTACTTCCAGAGTCAGGCCCAAAGACTACGACGAGTGCCGATGTAGGGCACACATCACAGTTTGTCCGATGCTCCCGTGCTATAGCTTGCTTCCCAGTTGGAAAAGAGTTCCCTAGAGCTATTTGAAAGATTCGATCGACTTCTGAGCTGGGTGTATTTTTATGAATTATAATTCCTTTTGCTGTGGTGGGAATCGAACACATCCCACTATCCCGAACGAGAGTCTTGTGTACTACCACTGAGCCACCTTGGTTTGTAGCGTAGATACGGATACACTCACTGGGCTTAATGGCGTGTTTTTTCACGTCCCCCAGAATTATAACCACTACACATTGTCCTGTTTCTGAAGGGAACGCAGAATGTCGACCTGCAGAAACTCATCTACACGGAAGTAAAAGGAAGCCGCTATCTATCTCTGGTGCAGAGACTCCAACAGTAAGCGCGATACCTTTGGCGGTAAAGGCGATAAGATAACGCGCTATCAATACACGTGTTAGGGGTTATCTACTGTCGAGTTTCTGCAGGTCGACTTTACGAGTACCCGTTTCTGAAAGGTCATGTGGAGCTTGAGTTCTATTCGTACCGGTACTTTTCTACACACATTGTTACTTTATAGTCTATTTTGAACTACGAGCACTCGTCCAGACAAAAGACATCCCAGTTACCTACCCTGCCAAGTAGAGCTTAGAAAGTTGAATGTAAACATGTGGCTAATTAAGACAAAACATTGTCCACAGACGACAGACATAGTAAATTATTCACAAATAAACACTTATTGCCCAGATTACGACAACGGCTTAGTTTTACTACGGCGATATTTCAACGCTGCAACACTGACATTAACGATAATGCACTGTAAGTACTTGTACAGAGATTTTTCAATGTGATAATAAATCATTAAATCTTGAACTATTTAAACGAACAACACATGCGTTTAATAAGCTCGAAATGTCCATTGTTATATTGGATATAGTTTTTACTGCGATGTGACGGGTACTTCGTAAGGCCATTACGTGCAAAGTCGAAAGCGGTAGCTCAATGGTTACACAAATTTAAATTTAATCACAACACTTTAATCATCTTTTATCTAATTAATCGTATACTTCCTCAATTTTTCTTTTACTCGCAGCGATTCATGCACATTTCTTTCATTTTCTCAAAAACAATAATATGTTAACATCAGATACTCTTCTTGACGACTTAATTATGTTAGTTCTTAAAGATTCAGCTAAAATCTTACATAACCATCTGTACAACAATAATTGATAATACCTACTTTACATTTTAATCTCAGTGTGTTTGATTTTGCTAGTTGCACCCTTCTTTCGGTCTCAGGTTTATATTTTCCTCAGTCGTTACCATCTTGAAGAACTTTAAACTCTCCAGCTTTTAACTACACTTTTAACTCGTCTCATCTTCAGTAGAATTTAAAATTAATAGAAACTCATAGAACATCGATATACATGCTAACCTCGCAAGTGAAACAAAATCTGAAGAAAAGTTTGCCTTGCAAAATTATAAACGACACATTCATTAACTTTGCTTTACATTGCGCATGGACATTATACAATGAAAACCTTCTCTTACTTACTAACAATATTCCTGGATGTGTGAATGTCTTTCTGTGTGTTGGTTATAACAATGTTATGCATGAAGAAGAGTTTGGCCATATTTAAAATATAGATTACATAAATTATATTTGGTTTCCTTCACCACTCTGCGGTTTCAGGATGTGTGTTTAGGTTTATCTTTGTGTTTTATTGAAATGTATGCGCGTATATGCGCGTGCGCATATGTTGGTAGTGCGCCAGCTTGCGCGTGTACAAGGTTCTATTATAAAGATTAAAATATTGAGTGTGCCCTTTTCATACAAAGCAAACAATAATTCAGATATTTTTTGTAAAACTCACGGTCCCAACTTTGCTCATTTTATATTCTTGTTTGTAAATATTGTCCTCGTGGCTGCGAAGCCACTCGCTGGTAAAAACACTGCTTGTAGCTTAGCAGCTGCATCTCTTTCTAATCTCTTCTATTAATTTGCTTCGCGCATTGTTTAACCAAACGCAGTAAGTTGTTCCCTTGGTATAAATTTAATACCCTTAATCCACTTTATTATTTATTGTGCAGTTTTAACGTGGTAGGTTTAACTTTTAAGTATCTTGTACACCAGTTTGCAATTCATTATTCTATGTTGAAAGTAATAAAGAAATGATTAACTGAAACTTCATAGCATTTTACAAAGTAACTTATTATGTTTGATGCGCATTATTCCTCTTGTCGCGTTTATAACAAACTTCAAAACACTGTAAGTGTTATGAAGTCCTAATATTAGCCTACTAGTCATACAAATACAGTGCTTAGTGAATACTACCCTTCTAGTTAAAGAATAAAACCGTAAGTGCTTAGTGAATACTACCCCTCTGCACACGATTACAATGTGCATTACGGAAATTACTTCATTTATTTCCAATTTTTACAAAAGTTACAAAACAAATTTCTGGAGACATTACATTAACTCTTTAGTCGTTAATTTACCTTGTCAACAACGTAGATTATCATTCAATCTCGTTCTTAACCAAGTCTAAAAAAGCGTTTGCGATTGGCCTATCAAAACAATTCCAATTTATTCCCTAGTACTAATTGAAATCCATTGTCTATTATAACTAACAATTTGGGTATCCAATGTGTTTAAATGAAAACTTACCCTTGGTTTATTATAATTTAGAGCACCATAAAGTACGCTTTGACGGAGTGATGATAAGCTTGCGCACACTAGTACGAAGCCAGACCAACGCGCTACGCTGCTTTCAAGTCGTATGTTATAATCATGGCAACAAGTTGATGGATGTGCTTATTTGGCTAACGCAGCTGAGAGTATTATGTACAGGCATCATACGTAGTAAAACGATGAGGCTAACAGTAACCTTTATGCAAAGTATTGAGTAGTGAGTAAACTAAGGAATACTACTGTTGCTAAAATGCTGTTGCTAAATTATTGCTATTAGCCTATTAGTCAGTCTGCTATCACAATATTAGGAAAAGTAAACTGCATTCACGTTTCTTCCTTAAACAAAAGGATTTTAATTGTTTTCTATGGTCAACTTAAAAAATTGTGTGTTCGTTACAGCGTGAACGCGAAAGATTCTTGGTTTGGAGAGGGGGGGGGGGGTGGGTGGTGGGTGATGGGGGGAGGGGGGGGGAGGGGAGGGGGGTTAAACGATAAAACAAACCAAATGCGTATGTTAAAATGCACAGTTCTAGTTAGAAAGGAGGCTCATTAAATAATAAACTAAAACTAAAGTTTACAAAGGTAAATACATAAATTATATATATTTTTATTTATTATCTACCCACTCGTTATAAGAACTAGCCCGGTAAATAACAAACTAAAACTTAACTTTACCAGGGTAAATAAATAAATGTGTATTTATTGTCCACCCCTCACTTACAAAAACTGATTTTCAACGGGGATATGCTACCATCTATTATGTGCTTCAAATTGCTATGACGGCGACAAAGTCCCCGTTTACGTATGTATTCCAGTATCATATACGTAGATTAAAATAGGCCGAACCGGGAATTGAACCCTGGACCTGCTGCATTGTAAGCAGAGCAGGAATGACATACTCGCTCATGCAATTCGAGCCACAAAAGACACGATCCACAGTCTGCAATCATTCTCAAGAAATCTTCAACCTTACGGTGGTGGTTATATTATGGATTTCTCATTAACAGATAATTAAAGGATATAATTATAAATTATAATGTTTTAACTTATATCATACATTGTTAATAGTAAAATGATCTAGATATTAAAGAAATTGAGTTTAACTGGTCGTATGTTAGAATTAAGAAACAAGAAGTAACTTACTTCGAATTGAACTAAATTGAACCGAAGTTAAATGTAACAGTATGTTAATGATATTCGGAGTTTTCCGTTAGACATTGGTCTCCAGCCAGACCACATTCCTCGTATTCAAATTTCAGAACGACCGTTCAAAGAATAGCCGCGATTCCTCGGGGGACGAATTTCGAACATTTTCAAACTCCGGGAGACTAATGAAAAACTGTGAACATATTTTAATGAATTCAAATATTCTAAACTCTCTGATATGATACTTATTCAGTGCATTCTCTTTCAAATCACTCGTTTTTATGATCAATACAGGGCACAGACGGGGGCGTTAGTCCTACGCAAGCATTTTGACTTTATTATTCATTGTCTCTGTAAATACATACTAAGATGATTCGATCACAGTTCGAAAATGTACTTATTGTAAACATTCAATAAAGACGTATTTCAAGATGCAGAAAAGATTAAATTTATTAAACTGAATATTATTATTATTTATAGTTTTTACCTTATTTTTTATTAATTATTTAATTTCTCTCTGATACATAACATAATATTATGTGTGTACATATTTTATAAATTCGTAATGTTTAATATTCTCTCTTTCAACAGTAGCTATGTGCGGTTGTTCGTGTTATTGAACATTTTTTTAACTCTTGTATCCTGTTTTGAATTATATTTTTAATTGTGTTTTATATAGTTATATTTATTCCTTTTCAAATCAGTTTTGTAACTGAATAGGCTGTATATCATAGACATTAATTAAATAATTACAAATTCAATCTATTGTTTTCACTGACGAGAATCTGTGAGTACTCATTCAATAGTCGCCAGTAGCAATGTACGGTAATTACATCATGGATTGATCTGCAAACAAAGATCGCTCTAAGCGTTATTAAATGGCTATTGAGTTTAAATGAAAATGTGCAGTATCGAGAAAATATTGTGATCGAAAACCAAAATAGCTCGGAGCTTTTTGATATTTTGTACGCACACGCACACGACAAATTGTTGTTGTTGTCATTGTCGCAACATTATTTAAACGTGCTTAAGCTAACAGTAAATAATTATAGATACAAATATTTGTATTTATTGTCTACCCACTCAGTTACTCAGTTACAAAAACTATTTTCAGTAGGGGACGTGACATGGATAACTGGAGAAAATTCGTGTTTGACCCCATGTTGTGACCCTAAATAAACCGTAAGAAATACTCAATCTGACAAGACGTATATCCCATTGAATATTACTATCTGAAGAACTCCAACGTTTTCCATCCCTCTGAGATAGGTTGAACCCTCTTTTGAGCGCATTACGTTGGCAAATATAACAAATAAAATATCCAATCAGTAAAAACACATAGCGTTCAGTAACACGATACACTGTGTATTGCATCTCAAGCAACAAGTCAACAAAGAAACGATAAATCATATTCTCCTTCTTATCTAGTCTGGCTCTTACAGGATTGCATGATCGGGTTCTTCATGTGGTCTAGAGCTGCAGGCTTGCTCAATCAATAGCAACCCATAAATACATGTATATGCCAAACGAATAAAAAAAAAAAATATGGATATTTATTAGGTTCGTAAACTGCAAAGTTTGTAAGACTTAAACATCCCATGAATTAATGTATTTATTTTTTTCTCCTTTCTTTACATTACTTGTAGGTTTTAATGAGAATAGATTTTCTTGCTGATAGAGTGAGTAAATTAACTATGTGTAATAAATTGGTGTCACTAGACGTGAGTAATGCGCATGGATGTATTTTTAAATGATAAATTATTTCTTACGCAATAAAGATATGTTTGTCTTTTCGCAAGCAGATCGTGGACAGCATCCAAGACAGATAACTCGGCGCTTTTGTTGCAACAGCGGTGAATTATGACTCACCTGACCGTTTTGTATCCTGTCGTTGTGTAGACGCGTACCTAATAATATGTTCCTTTCCTCCGATATGAGCGCGTTTGCAAGGCGAATCATTTTTACAACTCATTTTTCATTGGAATCCTTTCCGGCGGACGAAAATAACTTTTTCACTTCGGAAACCGCACATTCGTCCGGTGCTCAAGCCCCCATGTGATTCATTCAATAACACAGCCGATGCCGTTCGGCCCGTTTACCTGGGCGTCGCGCCTTCCTTTTGTCCTCGACTCTTATTCCAAGTTAAACATTTACATACAGGGTCTACAATCACAAAAGTAGGAACAATTCACAACGGGACTCCATCATAATATCGAAATAGTTGGTAGAAGTGTTTTCATAACGTGTTGCTTTGATTATTTTGCCTTGTTTCCCTGGATCGTGTTTTTTGTTGTTGTAATAGTCATTCTGTTTGATAAAGGCTCCAGAGTGGTGTTGAAATATAACGATTTGATTTGAGCGAGGGTTTTCCGTCGACTTTTATGGCACTTAGTTTTTTCTTGTTTTTATGTTTCGCGTCAGCGGTCGTACTGAGATTCGGCTCAACTTGAAATTTGGAACATCCACAACATTTGATGAGGATTTAACGCCATTGGTTGTGTGGCTACATCGATCAAGAAGTTATGAGTTGAAATAGTTTTTTCAAAACATTAAAAATGTGCAAAGTAGCTAATAGCTATAACTATAGTAAATGTCCGTCCCGTCACAAATAAGTTAATTTTAACTTGATCCGATAGGTACATTTCCATTGCTGACAATAAGTGAAGTAACCATGCTAACGAGAAATCTAAGCGATATACACATTCTTCATTATATTCAACAATGGCGGTAAGTGAAGTTACTATGTGACAATTCGAAAAGGCAAAGCCATACACATAAAGAAAAATGCTGGTAATATTATGGACGTTTGGGCAGAATGCTCGTAGATGTGGACGTGAACGTAGACGTGGCCATGGACGAGCCTGCTTATCAACGCGTTACTCAGAGCGTATCTCTAGTTATTATAATAATTATAATAGTAATTATGGTAATATCGATCGGTAAACAATGTAACAAAAATAGTGTCTTCATTTTTTAATTAAATATTTGTATGAAACATACTATTTTTACATCAATGATGACGTATGGCAACAATACCGTCAGTGGCATAAGGATAGGGGGGGCAGCCCTGGCGAAGCCCGGGGGCCCGGGGTCTAGAGGGGCCCGGTTTTGAGACAAGCTTGAGTTCAAAAGACCCGAGTATCAGGACGGTCCGGAACCGGGCCCTGGATACTGAGTAAAAAAAATACAAAACAAGTAATTGTTTAAAACAATTGTTTAAGTATAAGTTGCATAAAAATCATGAAAATCTGTATGCGAGTTATCTTTACTTGCCCCTACCTTATGGGGCCCTAGCCGTCGCACTGGCGGCCAACTCATTCATTGATGGCTACATCCTGTCAATAATCCGCTGTTGATAGAATGTGCCTCATTTCTCAGAAAACCTTTTGTTCACAACTCTGCACAGTCTGCAGTCACTACCCTCCAACCCCTTTAGAATACGACATGTCCGCACTTTTAGTCAGTTTGTGATTATCTCTTGCTAATAGTCACGGTATCGTCGCTAAAGCTCTGATTTTCTATTTTAATAATGTCCTCATATAAACATTTAAGCGGGATTAAAAAGCGTAAGAAGAAAACCGAGGAACTAGAAAAACAACGAAAAATTCCTAAAATAACTAGCTTTTTACCCAAAAGTAACACTGCGTCGTGTGATACCGGTAGTGCTAGTGACAATGTTGTCGAATCCAATGGCGAATGGTGAGTACCAACTACCAAGACTCGGTGTCAATAATACTTAAATTTTATAATAATTGTCTAATAGTATATAACATGCAGATTGTAGGCGTCAATGACAGGGGCCCGCCAGCTCGCTGTAGGCCGGGGGCCCGTGGATTTCAAGCTACGCCACTGAATACCGTCAACAGTGACGTGATAACCGAGAGTAGGAAGTGTCGACCATGTTATATTTTACATGTTTGTATCATTGTTCAAGTTTTACCAAAATTAGTATAGCCTACCCAGAAAAATCCCCATCCATGTATCTCGAAAACTTGTCAGCTCCAATTTGTGGTCATTGTTGGCAAGTTTTAATTTTCGTTTCCCCTTCATCCAAAATTCTGTTTCATCTTTAGGCAGCTATAAAGAAGCGGGAGCGTTGATTTAAAAAGCAATAAAAAATGTTTGAGGGTTAGGGCAACGTCTGCTAGCTGCTGTATTATTAACAGTGTCTGCCAATACACGATGAGTGCAGCACAATTTCTTTGAAAACGAAACTGCCGAAGATTTTTGTTTGTTTGCATCCTGTGTTATTAAATACGCTGTCTAATTTATGTTTCTATCCTACATTTTATATAACAGTTTATGTTTATCATGGAAATACAGCAACATGTTTCAATATAACTGTCAGGAACCACTGCGACATTTCCTCGTTGGTTGATTCGTTATCATCCACAAATAGTATCAATAATAAGATGATATAACTGTAATTGTATATTTTCATTTCATCGCTAACTCATAACAGTTGCCTCACAATTTGTACACGACCTTCTTTTGTTAGATAATTTTACAAATATATATTTACGAAACGTAATTAACTGAATCTTTCTTATAAGTAGTCAACACTACTGCACACTACTACATACATACATACATAGGCCTATTACTTTATTTTTGCAATTTATTCTCAGCTTCTGAAATAAAATAGTAAAAATAGCATGAGTTGATAAAGTGCAATTAAATCGCGAGACAAAATAACATTGAATGAGCCCCTCACAAGCAGAAGGCTGGGTTTGATACTCGATAGGGAGGTTTTTATGCGAGCGAGGGAGAAAAAGCGGAGTGGGGGGTTGTTATTAATGTTTCGAATTCCATCTCAAATCGTTCTTTTACTCATGTACACTTGATAGGAATATGAATGAAATGAAACAATCAATCTCGCCAATATGTCGCACAAACCTTGACTGGCTTTTAGAACAGCCACAGATTAGCTTGGTCGTAGATTTTGGATTTGGAAGGTTATTGAATATCTTTACTTTTCTGTTTCGCATTTGTAATAATCACAGCATACTGTTCAATTGTACCATCAAATAATCATATTTGATAGATTTCTAGAAAAACGTATTTATTTATTTAAATTTTGACTGGATATTTATGTATATAATAGGTATAATGTTAACACATTTAAAAACAGAACGGGTTGTTTCGACACGTTTGTAACACAGAAAATTTCATGTAAACGCGTTTCTGGACCGCTCTGGGTCCCTTCGTCAGAACGACTAAAACATAAATAAATGTTGGACAGATCAATTTGTAATGTTACCTGAACCCTAATGAAATTGAAATAATTGTGTTTGAAAATGTAAAACGGTGTCGATAATTAAATACCCTAAGATGTATGCCACTGCTCTTCAAGCTCAAAGAACCGTATCTATTTGATATTTCTTAATGAAGTCTAGTTTTTGTCATGTACCGTTGCGCTTACTCAATTTTGAAACGGATAGCTTTATTGGCATCTTTTGAAAATAATTGTTTCATAAATTAAGTTCTCTCTGGGTGTTTTTGTAATAAGTAAACAATTGAGCACTATAGAGCACGGATTGAGTACAATCTTTAAGCGTATGTTATAGCACAATATATTTTAAAAGTTCCATTAATAACAGGTAACACTAAATAATATAAAAGTTTCAAGAGTTTAGTGTATACTTCATTGAATAACAAATGTTCACATGGCCTTAACCCACATTTGTTTATGATTTTGCGGAAATTTAAAAGGTTGAAAGTTGCAAAATAAGAATGTGACATCCTCGGTCGTTTATACGATAGCAAGATGTTGCCTGGAATATTAAAAACACTCAACAATATTTCTTCCGAAACTTTAAAGTAAAACATAAAATTTGTTATTTAATTATTTAGAAGAGATTGTGGCCTTGATTAGAATAATGTTGAAGTTTGCGACTGTTGTTTATCATATTTTGCTTCCGCTATTCAAATCCATGTATGTATGGTTTTTGTTGGTGATACTTCCACTACGCTTGAAGGTGATTATTAAAATACAAAATGCATTATCTTAGTGAATGTGTACTTATATAATTTAACGTTTTAAAGGAGGGACCCACCCAAAGTTCCTACGCTGCAGTTCCAGTATTCTTACATGCCTTCAAAACGTTGCATCGCAAGTATTTCAACCTGGCTGAAATATTATCATCCGAAGTAGTGGAGCAATAATTACTGTTTCTCTACTTCGTACAAGTTTCTTCCATATATCAAATTATAAATAGCCGCGATGACAAGGCATGCCGAGGAATTGGGCAGAATTACGCCGCGAAAACTCACCGTGCGAATTTATCACCGGGTAATCAACACCAACCAATGTCGAATATCGCGCATCGCTGCTGCACTCTAGCCGCGGATTAACGAACTAACTGCAGGTAATCAACCGAGATATCAATCTCTTCTATTTCTTGCGCTATCGCCCGGCCTTGCGCGAACGAGCGCCCGATCTCGAAGCCAACTCGATTTATATCTCCACTTCGCGTACTCGGTTACTTTTGATAGATGATGCACAAGCGTATGGATGGGTCGCTATTTCTGCTTTCAAGACCTCATAAATAGAAATGCATTCCGAGGTACGGAACTAAATTTCAGGTTGCAGACTGGGGTCGCTTACCTGACAATTATTCGCGGCAAAATAAACACGCCTCAGCAATCAACAAGCTTAATTTAGATTATATACAAAGGTGAAGACGAGGTTGTATTCTTGAAGCTCTTTAATTATAGCTTTGCCCAATTAAGATGTTTATAACGGTCAACTTAAAAATACCGACATCAGACTAAACTCCTGGCCTGTTTGTTGTGGGTTTAATTAATTGCATAACAATCAAACAATGAAGATTCTAAAGAGTTGGTATTATATAACTTAGGGCATATCATTATTTCCTGATGACTTGTTGTATAATGACGTAAAAGTAACCCAAGTTAGTCTAATATTGATCTTATATAATTGTTTTGATTGCCTGGCAAGTTAAACACTGAAAAAAGATGTAGTAAGAGTAGTATTTTATAGACATAATCAGATTTATAATACCATTACTATAATTGAAGTTAGAGTTAACCAAGCACGAACATGAATGAATGTGTCCGTCTTAGTGGTTAAAATATCTCCCAGAAAGTGAAAGACCTGAATTCGACCCCCAGTTCGACTACGGTCATAATTTGCAGCTTTGAGAATAATCTATGTTCCTATGTGTAGATCAATGCAGACAATTGAGACGACACATATTATAAATAATGACTAGAAAGCTCCACAATATGATCTGCGTTGACAGATGAGCGACCAAACACAATGTATAAGATGTTGCAGTAGGCTTATTGATGTTTGGTAATAATTCGTAAATGATGCAACCAAGCCGAGCCTGTAGATAAGATTGATATAGTTGTAGGTGAAGTTGACGTTTACACAGAAACATGGCTGAATCGAATGAAAACATCAACAAACCAAGAGCATTTAAGAATTGTATAAAAATACGACACTCGTTTTTTTAGGTGAAAGTCGTGAAATGTATCCCTATATTGTTAGCAATATGTTATAGCTATCAAACTTCCAAAAGTGTGGTAAGACAGATCTACCTACTCCGCAAGTCAATTCCTCTGCATACTGTGTGCATCTATCTGCAATGGTTCTCAATTGAGAAGCGTATTACTGAACAACTGTAAAACACAAACAAAATTGCTGTAAAAAAAACTAAATTGTTTAACAAAGTGACGATACAAGTTATAACCAAAGTTATAACTTTGAAACTTTTATAAAGCTTGTATAACATCAATGTTGATTTGACAAAAGGTTGTGTATATTTTTTCGTAAGTATTGATTTTTAGGATGGTATCTTGACGGATTTTGCTGTTGATGTTAGCAGAATTTAATTAAGTGGTCACGAGCGTTGACTTAAAATTTTAATCAAATCCATCTAGCGATTAGATCTGTGTGCGACGACGGACTCAATTTTACGCACACACAAGAAAGAGCTATATGAATTGAATTGTTTGATTCACTTCACTTCGATAAGTTCATCTAATAAATTAAACATCCGAACCTGATAATATTAACTTCGTGGGTTGTTTCGCCGCTTCGCACCATTTGGTATTTCCTCTATACAGAGCAGATGGTATCGGTAGGTACGTTGTTTTCAAAAAGCTTTATGTAACTTTGCACAAAAAAACTTGGTAAAGTTACAATTTATTTTCAAATACGGATTATTTTAACAACCTAAACAACATTTTGAAGAAATACAATTATTTCTCAAATTCACATTATTTGCACAAAGTAGAAATGTGTAGGATACGCTTGGGCAATCTACGATTGAGCAGATTCAGATTATTGAAATAGGACTATTTTACAGTAAAGAACAGTAACATACTAAAGTTGCTATAGTCCGGTTGCTAGTTAAATTCTAGCAGTTATTACTACAATGAACTTTAAATCGACATGATTGTAATGATGAATAAGGTATTAATATTTGGTGGACCAGCAAAGACAAAACGTATGCCTGTCGTGAGGATTTGTGTGAAATGTATAATGATTATGGGTATAAACAGATCGGAAAAATAACAACCTCTAAAAAAAATGCGAAGATTTCTTGGATTTATAAATAATACAAAAATTAGACGGCATCAAATTTTGAACAGCAATAAACTTGAGTGAAAGTGGAAAGGAATGGGATTTTCCTCGTTTTATTAATGCCAGTTTATTACTGTGAAATGAGAATATTGCTTTTTTCAAATTGGTATGATTTTCATCACAAGTCATCTGTCACAATCCATTATTATTTCGTTTCAACAACCTTCTTCGAGGAAAATAGTTGTTCATAATTCAATCTGGCGTCGTACTGGACGTCGTGTACACTCCTACATCGTTCAGTCAGAAAGTCTTCGCCATTCGAGGATCTCTTTTCTTTCGAGCCTTTAGTTGTGTGGAGTACTTTATTCAATTAAAAGTTCGCTTCACGTTTTGCCACCGAAAGTATATAAAAGACGAGAGCAAAATGGCTGTGTGCAGTGACTTTAGAGTTTGCTCTGGTGCTATAAAAGTCGTCCGTCTAACTAAACCAACCAGTGGCCTGCTGCAAGCCAACTGTTGCGCCTTGGAGTGCTGGTTTACTTCTCCTGGTGAGAGGGGTTAGAGGAAGGTCTACATATATTGACAGAAAGACGCTTATTCGCTTCTCGCCTTCCCGAATCCTCAACAAACCTTATCTTGGCAAGTTAGATCCTGCGCACGAGCGGCGTCTCTTCAAACAACGCGTCGCCGCCGAACTGCGACGGAAGCAACCGAAGCGTCGACCGAGTCTGAGAGAGGGGTGACTATTTCAGTTAGTCTGTACGTGACGAGCTAGATGAACAGTCGGGACAGAGACTGTCTTTGCTGTCTATGTGTGTGTGTGCTCTAGTCGATCTTTCGTAAACGCGCGGTGGAGCTCGAACCAAAAACAACCCTTTCTGCGACCATTCGGGGAGACGATTCGATTCTGTTTTAGAAAATTGAATGAAAATAAAAATTATATAAAGAAAAAAAAATTAATTCTACTTTTCGGTGGTGAAAAGTTGAATCTGACAAGTGGAAAAATATCTTTTGTCTGGACTAAAAATTTGATATTTTTTAAAAGTTTCAATAGTGAAATTGATAGGTTGAAAACTTACTGGTTGAAAGCTGCCCTTATTTTTGGGGGTGCCGCCGACTCATCTCGACGCCAACTGGCCAATCCTCGTCTGCGACGCCAATTGATCAGGTACGTGAAGATGGTCTGTCTAACTTCTTTGGACATACAACTTCCGTAACGTGTTTACTCACCTCTCACACGAGCCGAGCTGGATTGAAAAGAAAGGAAACGCTTTCAGAAAAAAACAATGCTTTACGTGTTGTTTTCTTTAGTTAGTTTCGTATTGTTCTATTAACTATTAATAAGAGAACCATTAAAGAAAGAGAAATGTAGAGAATGTTTAAGACAAATGATTTTAAAATATGCCAAAGTTATCAAAACAATAGCCTTCTTTGAGAATAATTGGTTGAATTAAAAGTAGTGTTATTTGTCAAGTTATTAGTTTCGTTTGTCGCAACCTATAAGTCTTAATAAATTACTTTCCCCTGGTATATCTTAAATATCATTTGTGTATCATTTTACTATTGAATTTATATACATATGTACATTCTTTGATTCTAAATAAAGAGGGCCATCTAGTTGCCTTTTAGCTATGCCAAATTAAATCTATCTTTGCATCTATCTCAGAAACTTGTATACACAGAAACTATTTAAACTCTATAAACTGAGAGTAAACACACGACTGAATAGAGACGACGACATGACCGAATGTTATAAGTTTCTAGATATTCTATAAGGTTATCTTGACATCATCATTATAATGATATTTCAATTCACTTATAATTATCAAAAAGAAGATATTACCACTATTTATTTTTGTTTAGTTCATATACTACTTTTAATTGAACTCATTTGTAAATCCATTTTCTAACCGTGTAGGATAGACATAACATAATTAAATTAAACACGTATCAAATGTACGTTATAACCACCGAATATGATTGAAGTTCTATATAGTTCTTATTTTACATACACACTGTCCAGTCAAACCATTGACTATACCGGGTGCGGTAGATTATATACAAGAGTGTCGGTATTTCAAAGTCATCCACTCTGTAACTCTCTAGTCCGTTACTTGGCCATGCACAGGCGTTGCTTGTTCCGAATGTTTCGTCCCATTACGCCGTAATGCGTAATGAAAGTAACATCTCATCACGCTGAATATTAAAATTAATTAATGCATACTTGTAACTGTCTGTCGGCTGACAAGCAAAATAAAATATCGGCACGGGAAAATAACTGGTAAATTACGTGACTATTGAAACTCGACTGACAAGTAACTGTTTCACTACTTGATCAAAAATATTATTAAAATTCAAACAATATTAAATTAGGCTGTAATTTATTAATCATAATCTACATTAGTCCGATTTCGAGTCTTCCATCGTATAAATTTATCAGTTTAGTGTGTTACAAAAAGAATATTGTCTTAATGTGTTTTCTTACCTCACATTGTCTATAACGTCTGTCTGTAAAGAATATTACAATTCGTCTTCGTCCAGCCGCGCTAGATACACCGAGACTCGAGTTGTTTTGCTGCGGTCCGGGCTGTGGTTGTTTACGGTGCCTTGCCAGTGACTTCACTGAGTTAAAACAACCCTCAGTAAACATATTCTTGGTTTATGATTTTATTGTACGTCGCATACTACCAGACACATTACTATCAAAGACATAGAATGTAACCAGTAGCAAAACTCCTACAGCAGGTTCATTGAACAACTTACGCACGGCTGCTTCCAGCGATAGTAGCGGGCGGTGTGGTGTAGCCTATTACCGCTGGACATTGTTAAGATAATATAAGATAAGATAAGATACATTTTTGTTCAGTCTTTTTTCTTTTTTACATTACTTTACATTATAAAAATAGAATAGAATAGAACAGTATAGTATAGTGTAATATTTCCATTTGCAATTTATGTGAGTATAGATCAGTAATATATATTTAAGAATTGTAAGACCTATCTTTACCATTACAAAAAACTACCTGAAGTTGTTAAACGATTGATATATTTTAAGCGGCGTAATTTATATCAGTGTAGTAAATTAAATCATGTAGAGACATTACTGCTCTACGTAAAGTTGTGTCAAAACATAATTATATCGGTACCGGTTTTGACCAGGCAATCATAATATGTATCTCGCTAGGATAGAAGTTGACATGTACCACTATGGTATTGGTCTCAACTGCACGCGCATGTGGTTGCAGCAAGAAAAAAGCTGTTTCGCTACTGGAGTATTGGTAGTAAAGTAACTCTTTATTAGCAATCTTGCTATTATTATACATTTCACAATACAAATAACCTGTTCAAAACAAATTTTGAAAGACTTCCCACTACAACACAAGTCCAATTCCACTACTAACAAAAAAACATAACATACTTATGTGGCTGTATTGTATTTACTCCTTACGGAACAAACTCCAAATGCCTAATAATGTAAGGGCAAAATCGTTCGGTTACGGGAATCGAACCTTTTGAGTTTAGTCTCGTATGTTACTGCCCACCCAACTCGTTTGGTTATTTTGTAACAGGTTTGTAGCGTAATCGAGGGCTGTGTATTACAATACGCATCTGCTCCACCGCCCCCGTTCTCTTGTCACGCTGCCACTGCGGAGAGCATTTAGAGGGCTGTGCGTCGCGCTTTGAGCTCCGCATCCTATGAAAGTGATTAAAAAAGTTTTTATTGTGGGTTTAATATCCAAATCCTCTCTCACAATCTCGATGGAATTTGTTCCAACATGAATGCGCAATAGGGTCGGATTTTTACTTCAATATCCATGATAACGTCGTAGGCCTAATGCAGGACGAAATAATTTCGAAATATCTGTGTGAGTATGTAAAAAGTACATTAAATGTTAATTTGAAAAAGAAACATACCTCAAATAATGATGCCTCTTTTCTTTTTAAAAGATAATTAGTTGTCAACTAATTTGTATTTCGTTCTAAAATTACTTTATTCAAGAATCATTCCCAATCGGTTAAAATAACTTATAATGCATAAGATGTAAGCCGTATGATTTATGGAATAAGGCGTAAAGTTATCAAAACATTGACATCCTTACGCCTTACACCTTAGTTCTTAGGTCGTGTTGTGAACATTAGCATTGAAATATATACATTTTGTAACATTAAACCATTCGCCTTATGACTTGTACACTTTAACCGATTGTGAATAGAGAATATTAACTATAATTTTAAAGCTGTGACTGTGCATATGCTGGTTGATTGTTGACGATGCACATTATTGTATAGAACTATTGGAGACAAGCTTACAAATATATTGCGCTGCTAAGCAAACTCCTTGTCTGTGCTATTGACAATTTAGCAATACAACAACAATGACCAATTGACAGCTAAACCCCTCCTCGAAGTCCTCAAAATAGTTACTTTTCTTGTCACCAGAATGAATTTGTCTATTTTAAGTGGCCAATGGAAGGTGCTTTGAAAACTTTTCGGCAAAATGTTCGGTTTTATTTCTAGTGGACGTGCTCGCTTATGAACGAGTCGAACAAAACGTTTCCCCGGTATATTTGAATAGTGAATATAGGATCCAAGTTAAATTAACTGATTGATACTGTAGAGTGTTAACGAATGAGGGAAACCGCCGGTTCGATACCCACCACCGGTTATCCTGTCTGAAGGTTTTCACGGGCTTTTCCTCAGTCTCACGTTGAATGCTGGAATTCAGTGATACTGACAGCCCTCGGACATTCCTTCCCAACTATTCCAAATACTCAATACCAAGTTAGTAACCTAAAGATGGTCACGAATTGTCCCTGGCAATTTCAATGTATTACACATTAAATTAATTAATTAATTAATCAATGAGGAATTAATATGGCGTTAAAGACAGAAACCCTCCTCCGTCCTGCCCCTCGCCACGCGTATATGGTTGGTCACGAACCCAGGTTGTCACTCGACACGCTGGCACTTCGACCACTCAATCACCCTGCTTGGTGAATAAATCTCTGCCATGTGTGTCTTGACATGGCACAGAGTCACTCCGAGCCAACCAACCAAACACGTACCTACTGGTTCTCACCGAATAATAATGGAAACAAAAATCAATGCCATAATTTGCAAGTAACAAGTGCGATAAACCATACTCGGGGGTTCAGTTGTGTTGCCAGCGATTCTTTCAATATCGTCAAGACTTTATCCCGATTGGGTTCGGCACTGAGATTCTCCTATCTTGACACACATTCCCTGAAGCAGTTTAGTTAAAAAGTTACAAACATAAAGTAAGACCCTACTAAAACCAATACATTTCGGACGCGACGAACTGCTTGCGACGTTTAGGTGGGCTCAACCTCTCGCGACATTCAGGTGGGCCCTACTGCTCGCTACGTTTAGGTGGGCTCAACCTCTCGCGACATTCAGGTGGGCCCTACTGCTCGCTACGTTTAGGTGGGCTCAACCTCTCGCGACATTCAGGTGGGCCCTACTGCTCGCTACGTTTAGGTGGGCTCAACCTCTCGCGTCATTCAGGTGGGCCCTACTGCTCGCTACGTTTAGGTGGGCTCAATCGCTCGCGACATTCAGGTGGGCCCTACTGCTCGCTACGTTTAGGTGGGCTCAACCTCTCGCGTCATTCAGGTGGGCCCTACTGCTCGCTACGTTTAGGTGGGCTCAACCTCTCGCGACATTCAGGTGGGCCCTACTGCTCGCTACGTTTAGGTGGGCTCAACCTCTCGCGATATTCAGGTGGGCCCTACTGCTCGCTACGTTTAGATGGGCTCAACCGCTCGCGTCATTCAGGTGGGCCCTACTGCTCGCTACGTTTAGGTGGGCTTAACCGCTCGCGACATCCAGGTGGGCCCTACTGCTCGCTACGTTTAGGTGGGCTCAACCGCTCGCGACATCCAGGTGGGCCCTACTGCTCGCTACGTTTAGGTGGGCTCAACCACTCGCGACATCCAGGTGGGCCCTACTGCTCGCTACGTTTAGGTGGGCTCAACAGCTCGCGACATTCAGGTGGGCCCTACTGCTCGCTACGTTTAGGTGGGCTCAACAGCTCGCGACATTCAGGTGGGCCCTACTGCTCGCTACGTTTAGGTGGGCTCAACAGCTCGCGACATTCAGGTGGGCCCTACTGCTCGCTACGTTTAGGTGGGCTCAACAGCTCGCGACATTTAGGTGGGCCCTACTGCTCGCTACGTTTAGGTGGGCTCAACCACTCGCGACATCCAGGTGGGCCCTACTGCTCGCTACGTTTAGGTGGGCTCAACCGCTCGCGACGTTCAGGTGGGCCCTACTGCTCGCTACGTTTAGGTGGGCTCAACCGCTCGCGACCTCCAGGTGGGCCCTACTGCTCGCTACGTTTAGGTGGGCTCAACCGCTCGCGACCTCCAGGTGGGCCCTACTGCTCGCTACGTTTAGGTGGGCTCAACCGCTCGCGACCTCCAGGTGGGCCCTACTGCTCGCTACGTTTAGGTGGGCTCAACCACTCGCGACATCCGGGTGGGCCCTACTGCTCGCTACGTTTAGGTGGGCTCAACCGCTCGCGACATTCATGTGGGCCCTACTGCTCGCTACGTTTAGGTGGGCTCAACCGCTCGCGACATCCAGGTGGGCCCTACTGCTCGCTACGTTTAGGTGGGCTCAACCGCTCGCGACATTCAGGTGGGCCCTACTGCTCGCTACGTTTAGGTGGGCTCAACCACTCGCGACATTCAGGTGGGCCCTACTGCTCGCTACGTTTAGGTGGGCTCAACCGCTCGCGACATCCAGGTGGGCCCTACTGCTCGCTACGTTTAGGTGGGCTCAACCGCTCGCGACCTCCAGGTGGGCCCTACTGCTCGCTACGTTTAGGTGGGCTCAACCACTCGTGACATCCAGGTGGGCCCTACTGCTCGCTACGTTTAGGTGGGCCCTACTGCTCGCTACGTTTAGGTGGGCTCAACCGCTCGCGACCTCCAGGTGGGCCCTACTGCTCGCTACGTTTAGGTGGGCTCAACCGCTCGTGACATCCAGGTGGGCCCTACTGCTCGCTACGTTTAGGTGGGCCCTACTGCTCGCTACGTTTAGGTGGGCTCAACCGCTCGTGACATCCAGGTGGGCTCAACCGCTCGCGACATTCAGGTGGGCCCTACTGCTCGCTACGTTTAGGTGGGCTCAACCGCTCGCGACCTCCAGGTGGGCCCTACTGCTCGCTACGTTTAGGTGGGCTCAACCGCTCGCGACATACAGGTGGGCCCTACTGCTCGCTACGTTTAGGTGGGCTCAACCACTCGCGACATTCAGGTGGGCCCTACTGCTCGCTACGTTTAGGTGGGCTCAACCGCTCGCGACATTCAGGTGGGCCCTACTGCTCGCTACGTTTAGGTGGGCTCAACCGCTCGCGACATTCAGGTGGGCCCTACTGCTCGCTACGTTTAGGTGGGCTCAACCGCTCGCGACATCCAGGTGGGTCCTACTGCTCGCTACGTTTAAGTGGGCTCAACCGCTCGCGACCTCCAGGTGGGTCCTACTGCTCGCTACGTTTAGGTGGGCTCAACCGCTCGTGACATCCAGGTGGGCCCTACTGCTGACGTCATCTCAATGCAAGCAGCGTCGAGTTACCACGCCAGTGTGACTTCATTTGCTAGAGCGAACGCAACGACTTACTTTAATTACAAAGGAATTTGTTGACTGACAGCAAAAATATTCATATTTTTAAAACGTTAAATTAATTTTCTACAACGTATTTTTAACATGTAAAATGTCTGCATGTTCTAGCCCTCCTCTAAAAAAATCGCGATGGACAAGGCTAAACGATCTTTCATTCTTACAGAATACATTCGAATTACCCACAGCAGCAATACTAGCGCGTTTGTAGGGTTTATTCAAGATTGGCTTGGCAATAGCTCAACTGTACGATCTCACACAGCCGAACTCAATTTGTCTGGTCAACAACCAACTTGGCTGAGAATTCGTTATGTTCAGTAAGAAACTTGGGAAACTTGGTACGGAGAATTGATCAGTTTCGTCTTGCAGAGTCGAACGAGTCTCGAGCCAGAGCTTCAGGGGTTGGTTTCGATTAGTTGCAAGAAATATGGGTACATTATTTAAAATGTTGTTCGACTTCGTGATTATTATCTCGATAACTTGATGATTAACTTTGAAAATACTTTTCGGAATGTTTAATATGTTCCACTCTTCTGCAATCAGAAGCTGATCTAAGTTTTAATTTATATTACGCCATAAGCAGCAACTAATGCAACACTCTTGCCACTTCATGTCGTGACGAGTAGCAAGAGAGACTACTCTAGGAACTAACATACGCTGGTTCCCGAAGAGAGCTCTCCTAGATGTAATCATTGCACTCGATCCAGTTCAAGGTCTCCTTGGTCTACCTTATGCCTTCCTACTCTTAAATAAATAAAATAAATTCACATTTAGAGTCTACCCACTCAGTAACGAAACTGATTTTCAGTGGGGGACTAAAATTTACAGCGACTGAACCAACCCTGTAGGCTCCGAACACCATCGAAGAGTGAGCGATAACCAATCAAAGATCAATATTTCAAATACGAAACATATGAATTCAGTGATTGGACAGTGCAAACACCTGCGGACAAATACCAGAATCAACAAGGCCGATTCGGAACAACTTTCAATTTATTGAGTGCTTCGTTGCTAGGACGGCTCCAAAGTCACCGTTTACTTATTCCCAAGACAAGAAGTAATGGAACTGAATCCTTAATAGAAGTTAAAAAACTTCTGCCTGAACCGAGATTAGAACCTGGGACCGTCTGCATTGGAAGCAGGGATGCTAACCACTAGACCAACGACCCACTTAACACTGGACCAACGACCCACCTATCTCAAACTCTCTCCTTCTTGGAGTAAGACTCATCGTACAGGCGACAGTATGCCATTGTGTCCCAACTATCAATCTTCTTACTTTCAATCAACGTTCCCTTCTTTCTTCTTATTACATTTCATGCCTGCACCTAGTGTTGTCCACACTCAATGCTTGGCTTATGTGGGCATCTCATTCTCATTGATATAACCCCGTATGAAAAAGATTGTAATACAATTTTTATTTACTAATTATAATGAGAATAAAATGAAATGATAATGGAATAATAAAAAGTTACGGCTAGTGTCAAAAAAAATGAACTCCATCAAATTGTTAAGTAAATAAATAAATAAACAAATAAATAATAAAGCGATATGGTTTTCGAAATATCGATGCTTCATTTTGCTCTGGTATAACGGAATATTTTGAAGTTGCCTGTGGAGTGTAACTATATACTTTACTTATAATTTAGCAAAAAGTATATTTTACAAGTAAATTTACACATTTTCACTGGAAATTTATGTATATATATTTTTTTTTTTGTGTAGGTTCTTATCATAATGCTCTCTAGGTGGATCTATGATACTGCTGCTGATGCTGATAAATAAACATGAATTGAATGAATTGAATGAATTGAATTGAATATGAATCGACTTGAAATGACAAAACATAAAAAACGAACTCATGGAACAGACAATATTTTTGTAGTGTCCAACAATATTGTATGTACTTTAAAACAGTTTCATTTATTAACTTATACACTAGATTCAACTTTAAACGATAAACTGCTTTTGTAGAATGTGAGCGAATCAACGGCCAGTATCTTCTACAAAAGGCGGCATGTGTTTGGTGGACGACCAAGCTTCATTCGCTTGTATAACAATGTGTTAACACCAAACCATACGAGAACAAACGTAAATGGAACTCAAGAACGATTTTGTGATAAAAAAGTAAAAATAACTTTTACTTGATTTCACTTTCATGGGTATTCAAACGTCTCGATCCCTCTCCATCCCTGGTTGCCATTCAGTGCTGTGCGGTGCACTAAGCTGGAAGTGGTCTGTTTGTCGAGCTTGCTATCAAGTGTCAATGTCAGCACTAGGTTTATTCGGTGGGTCAACACAGAGGGGCCAAAGGGCGTGTGACGTAATAGCACGCCATGTCCGCCCACGCAGGTACTGTACAGTCAGGTGGAGCTAAACGGAACCACATTGCAAGCGCAACGCGGTAGAGAGGAGAGGAACGTAGTCTACTCTTGATGGGTTCAAGGAGGTTCTCAAGATTTTTCTTTTTACAGGAAGGAGAACGAACATGTTAAAAAAGTTGCTAAACACACTTTACTATTAAACTACCAGAACCTGCTTGTGTGTGTTCTATATTGGACCTTCGTTATGAATAACTAGTGTATATCCTGAAATGAATTCTGCCTGAATTTTTATTTATTTATTTATTTATTTATTTATTTATTTATTTATTCAGGATTTAAATACAGCTATACAGCCATTTTACATTAAACCTTCAAACGTAACATTATAACATTATACATTTTTTTTTTTTTTTTTTTTTTTTATAAAAACACACAACCAATACATGCATACAGGTGAGAATCGCATCGGCCGGCGCATCCTCTGCTTTTAACTACTGGTTTACATAAAGGCGAGTTGAGGTAAGGAATGATTTTAAGTTGTTAGCAAATATGTCATACGAAGAAGATTGGGGAAAAGAATTAAATGTAGTAGGTAGGCGGTAGAAAAGCGATCTTTTGGTAATAGATTTTTTTTTTTTTGAATTCAAAATTGTTTGCTATATATTACATTCAACATAAAAAGTTCGAACTCAGGCAAAATTGGTTTCAGTATTTATACACAATAAATAGGATCCACGGCTACTTATGGTTTTCTAACGCACTCTATCGTAGTCTTCAGGCACCGGAGTGCGTCAATTTTGATCGGCAGTTCACACAACTTCGTGTTCATGTTTCCAGTGATGCGTCAAAGCTATGTGTGGGCAATACAGACCCAATGGCCACGCGTCTATTTCAAATGCCAGTATTTTCCAATGTGAATGACTAACAATATGCGTGTAAGGAATATCTCAAAGGACATTTACGGTATCCATCTTGATCAAAACACTGTTTTGAAGACACGTGGTAGGGTTTATCTGGAAGTGAGCGCAAGCCGTGATAAAGGGGCAGCTCGCTGAGAACGACTCGACCTCGGCTGGGAAAAGAATTCTAAACGGCGAGAAGAAAAAAGTAAATAATCTGACCAAGAAAAAAATGTCTAGCGTCCCATAAATATCGTGTAATTGCCACCGCGTTGTCGACACGGTTCCTGTGATAAATACAACGAAACAACAGGGAAGAGGCCAATATCTAGAAATGTGATAAGATTTCTCTCCGATGGGATTTTGTCCCTCTAAATGGACAAAAAGAGGTGACGGTATTTCCGCGATGACCATAACAATAACTGCGTTGTAGATTCAAATTAACGTCAACCTATTAAATAAATGCATTTTGATTTATTTGGTTTTGTAGGCCTACACACTTAGTTCCAGTAACTGACTCAGTAGACGCACAGTACAATTCATTATGTGCTTCCTTGCTATAATTATTCCAAAAAACCGCCTACATTGCAGCCCTATAACATAAATTGTAAATAGAGCCTATTATATTACGTCAGTCAGGTTAGAGAGTAGGAACCAAAAAGCTTAACATACTGAAGAGTACTTAGTTGGAATTCATAGTCGGCCCCTACACATAGGGGCACCCATTGTTGCTATGGATTTGTTTTGTTTATGGGAAATAACATGCAAACAATTGTTCCCTTGGTAACAATGGGCGCCCCTAGGTGTAGGGGCCGACTATGAATTCCAACCTTAGTCACGAGCGTAACAGAACAAATTTGAAAGCAAGACAAGTGACAAATATGTGAGTAATAAGGAAAATTGTATGTACTGTTGTTGCGAGGATTTTCTGTCGGGATAGAAGGAGACTACTTTGCGATGTATCATAACGCCATAGGCCCAACAACCGTAACGGGATGAAATCTTGAAGGCATTCGTATTATTTAGAATACATCATCTACCCATCATCTCTACTGCTGTAATGTTGCATATACAATACACATACTATCTCATGTGAACTTAGGGGTTGGTAACCCGGGTATATAGGTATATGTATTATGGCATGTGTTGTAATTATGTATTACGGTAGGCATCATTGTAATGTTAGTGTTAGTGTTTATATATCGTAGTTTTATTCTAGTATTATTTAGAGATAGGTTGACCTAATATTATTAATGGTTGTAAGACACAATGTGAATGGATCTCAGGTCCGCTTCTTACATCCAATTTATAACTAGACTGATGCACACATAAAATGTAACTGTTTATGTTATGAATAAATAAATAATAATAATAATAATAATAATAATAATAATAATAATAATAATAATAATAATAATAATAATAATACAAAAAATCGGGAGTAGACCATTTTGACTTGCTAATATCACCGTTAATTTTACACCTGTACCAGTAACAAATGTTATAAATACATAAACCTAAAACTCGTTAAAACACTCCAATCACACTATAAGAATCAAACAAATCTCAGGAGGTGTTCGCCCCGGACCCGCATTGGCTGGGGGGCCTCCCCCAGACCCTTCATTGTACTTAGCCCAGTGACTTTTATACCCTAGTTACGGTCCTGTGTGAACTGAGTATTGGTATAAGCGGTGATATTGCATTCACTGGTCACTTGCGTGTATATACATCCATATAATTTGTTAGGCCATTCAGAATGGTGGAGAAACTAAAGATCCATCTTGGTTCGGACAATAGGTCTAGCTATAAACTCTCTTCACTGCCGGAATCTGGTTTTTTGGAGGAGATTTCTCCCATTCCAGTCTTCGTCATCACCGATCATCCTATTCATTGTTAAATGAAAGGAATCTCTATTTTATTTTATTCTATTCTATTCACTTTGTTATGGCAAAATATGCAGCAGTATAGACTATAGATTGCTGAACACTAAAAATGGTCAATGAAATAGTCTTTTAATAATTGTTTACTAGGTACTTTGTTTTCGAAGTTTACATTCCCTGTTTAGTGTATGGCTATTTAGCGTGTCTGTTACCCCTAACAGCAGCGCACACGCTTGCGTGTACGGAAATTAATAATACATTTCAGTTCGTTCTTTAACGTCCGTTATTGCGCTATAATGCGTAAAGAATGACGCGGCTACCTCAACTGATCGCTGATTGGTTAACCGCAGTATGATAGTGAACACGTTTGATGACGACACGATTAGCTAAATCAGCTGTAGATTGTCATGCGGTGTCTGGGAACCTCTTACAAGCTACACCGGTAGGAACAGAGTGAAAACAAGGTTTGATGACGTCATTTGGCTGGAGTAAGTGATGTCGTTCTCAGGTTAGAGAAGCAGTTCTTAAAACATGTTCTATTATCTTACTGAAAATGCGCGCAGATGTTAATTGTTCCCACACAGAGGTACTATGAAAATAAATTAAATAAAAACACTGGTCTAGAGACATCGAAAAGCAGTCCAAATTCAAATACGAGAAAGATCTACCAGAACGAATTGTTTTCGTCGTTGCGCGGTGCCTGAAAAGAGAATCCACATACAGTGGCGTAACTAAGGGGGGGGGTGTTAGGGGGTTTAAACCCCCCCGAAACTACATCAAGAATGATATTACCTAATTCTACATTTACTTAATACTATATTGTAAGATCCTTAAACCACTTCAGTGTATAACAATCGCAACTAATAACATTTTCATAATGTTTATACACTTCACTTAGATAAGATATAAAATTTCTTTCAATAATTCAATTATATTTATGTGTTCATCTACAACTAATATACCTTTCGCTCGAACCACTAAAAGTGAGGGTACCTATAAATAAAAATGCATTAATCTTATATTACAATATCACGTTCTGTGAATTAAAATTTAAATGTATGTGACGTGACCACAATCATGTTGAGATTATATTGAACAACCATAAAACATTAAAAACACAATTTCTATGCAATTCGTATTTAGAACTATAATTAATGCCTACTGTAACACTGTAACTTCAATATAATACAAACTAAACGAGTAGTGGTTCGAGTAGTATTCTTTGAGTCTAAAAGGCACGAAATAATTATAGAAGTGAAAAAAAATTTCGCCTCCGGCGAAATGGTTCGCCCCAGCCCCCTTTCAGTCCGCTCATCTCACTTTTCCCTAACTAACCCCCCCCCCCCGAAATAATTCCTAGTTACGCCACTGTCCACATATACAATCCACTTGACACCGACGACCGACTCGCCATCTCAGTTGTTTAGAGAATCTGTCATGCCCACCGGTCCTCTTGGTTGCTGCCCTATAACGCCAGCCACACTCCGGCTAATTCCTCCTTCATTACCCTCCCTCCCTCCCTCTATTCATTATTCACCCATATAGCCCCACCCCCGTTGCTCATCAACGTTCTACTCAGCGAGACGTTAAGCGCCATTGAACAACAATCCATTCCTGTAAGTTGTGGACGCGATGGATAAGAACGTTATTCATAACGAAAGCATCTTATTTTCATATCACTAGGAAATTAAGTAGCCTTTCTTTAAGAATCGATGACTATAAATTCCTCTATAACTCAATCCTAAAGATATATATGGAATATTCAGAGGGTTAAGGGTGAATACAGTATATTAATTAAATGTTACATGAATCCATTTGGTTTTGCTTTTATTGACATAAAATATCAGCACCAAAACATATAAGTTTGTTATATGTATCAATTATATCTATTAGTTATTCTCACTTTTGATACATGAAACTGTGTCTCTTCATTTACGTTTGTATACGAACTATTTTAAGATAAGGCGATTTTGTGCGATGGAAGTCCACCATAAAAGGAATGTTGCCCATCAATGTGACTGTCTCAGCTACTGGTTTGTGGAAATAAACGTAATTCGTTTGGCTGCGTCGCGATATGTTTGCCAGGCATATTGACTGTGTTGACAATAGCCCTGTAGACCCTGTAACAACAGTGAAGACAGGAAACAAGGAAGTTATGAGAAAATTGGTCAAAGAAATCGCCGATGTGAGACGGAGTTATATTTTGGGAGCGTAATCATAGAATCCATGTGTTCATAGAATCGATACAATAAGTAAATATTGACTAACGGCATGATGTCTAGCGTATATTGACTACTAATATCATTATTTCTACGATGAGAAATTTGCAATAATGGTAATGGACCAGTTGTTTGCTTCTGATCTTAACAGCTCGTACATTTTGTATGCAGCATTGCCACAGTAATGTATGGTTTATTTTTTCTGAACAACCACCATCTTCATAACACCGCTGTTTGCATATTTACAGAATCATTTACTATAACATATCTGTTAAACGTATAATTAAAAATAAAAATAAACCCATTATTGTATCAACATTTATGACAAGGTGGTTATTTTTTTTTACAGATTCAAAATTTATAATCTTCGTATGTTAACACTAATAAGGAATAACACGATAATCTTTTTTCCAGAAGTTGTTAAAAACACTATCCTAGAGAGTAGATATTTAAATAGGATGCGACGTTTTCAAAGTATCGCCAAGACTTTTTATGCTAAATAAGAAAGACGAGGGATGGTGTCCGGGTGTACAAGATTTTGATCTCGGAAGAGTTTCGTGGTTTCATTTGAAAATTCTTTTTAACATAATCTATATAATAATCTTTGAACAAAGACTATTCCGTCAGTTTCGTCCAACGTGAGACTAGCGAACTCAATGGAGAGTAACAATGGAAAGTGGAGCTGCAGCAACCGGACCGGTGAGTTCTGTTAGGTGCTCAGCGGCGCGAGGCATCGCGAGTGTGTGTGTGTGGGGGGGGGGGGGGGGGGAGGGGGTAGGGGTCTTCCCCTCAACAATCTTCGCCAATGCCACTCCTGAGGGGCAGCAAAGTCCCCGAGCAAACCATGTTTCACTGATAAACCATTTATCAAAAGATTTCCAGAGCTTTCCTTTACTGAAGTTTCACTCCTATATTCATGAACAACCTTAATCTAATCTTGTTATAAATATACTCTGGAAGCAATAGTTTCCGCTGCGTTTGGGCTGAGACTCGCAAACATTCTGGGTTCTACTTGAAGAAATCTTGCAAACCCGCTAGATTGGTGGAATGTTATGCTTAGGGCCGGTCTTACAATCTCCTAATAAGAAAGTTATTTGTAGCAATTAAGCTATTTGGAGGATTTCAAGGGTTTTGATTGGTGGTTGTCATGGAGAAAACAAGCTATTCGACGAATAAGTAGTTATTGGGACATTGTAAGACTGGACCTTAGAGTTCAGTTCTTACTCTGCCGATTTCGTAGCACACCAATTTAGTGTGAGAAAAAACAACATTTGTCAATAACCCAGTTTTTCTAAGTATTATAATGATATAAACAACAGTTTCCTCCAGCCGTCAAGAAACGAGCCATACAACACATTGTGTACAGTGGTGTATTGGGGTCGGAACGTCATTCCGTTACTTATTTTACAACCGGAACGATGTTCCGACACTTAAACCTAAAATCTATTCGAATAGCCCGCGGCTTCCACGCACACGGCTCCAAGGTAATATCAGGCTATCACTTCTTGGTAAATCTTCCCAACAAACTAATTTACCCAAATTGCTTTTAACTTGCCTGGTTTATTCAAATAGGGTAGTGAAAGACATAAACGGGTTGTTCTTAAGGAGATGGTAAAATATTTTGTAGCACGTATTCATAGTCAACCCATGGTGTGTATCACCGCATATCATATGGAATTGCTATGGATTTTATTTTTCGTGTGGAACATGACATACTCAAAATAATATTAACTAACAAAGCAACGGAAGGTAAGTGATTACAAAGTCCACATAAATATATTATAAATTGTTAAATATACATCTCTTTTAGAGGAATCAATCTCTTTGTAGGAAGGCGTATCCGTATACCCATCATGGCTGCCTGTAAGAGGATCGAATTGCTACCATCGAACTGTAAACATGTACAATAAACAAAGTGTAATTTCACCCTATCCTCATTATCACGTGTACACTCTGTACAGAAATCCCTCTCAATCTGATCGTGGGAAGATGAAGTGATCGGAACTTCTGGTTGTTAGTTTAACACAATCTTACAATCTTTGTGATCAATGCCAACAACTCATAAACATTTGCTGATCGTCTCGAATGAAGGATCGATGCTGATCAATAAATGTGGGGTGGATTCATCGATGGATGATTAAGAATATCGAGCGATCGTGATTACACGCACGGGTTTTAACTGAGTAGAAATGTCACGCAAATATATTTTTATATATAATATGATTTCAAGAAATTCGAGGATGATATTGGGCACTAGCAACACCAAAATACAACAATGGAACAAATGAATTGAACTGATGGACATACAATGAGCTGTCAAAATAATAAAATTGCAACCATAGAAATAAAAACAAGTGTAGCAACAGTAACTGCTCGCCATTTACAACTTTTAATGATGGAAAACGGCTAAGTAAAAGTTTTGTATGTGTATTTGTTTGTTTTTTGTTTTGTTTTCCAAAATCAGAAGAAATTATGTTTTGACAGCTTGTTGTTTGTCCACCTATTCAATTCATTAGTTTCATTGGTGTCTTTTGGTGTTGCTAGTGCCCTACTGTAAATTTATATAATGCCCATGGCGGCCATACAGGGTACCAAAATGGCATGTGATTGGTATTTTGTTACAATGTTTCAAAAGGCGTGTGGTTGAAGTTGAACTGTTGTCTAAGTTTGGCTTGATATTATTACTGAAAAACAAAGTTAAGAAACTCGGTCACACTTCTTGTCATTTATAATGCCACACAATCATTTTCGTACATTTTGTCGGGGGGATACACGTGTTAAAACTCCTATTAAAATCCAAAAGAGAATTTGAATAGAAAAAAACTCGTGACAAATGTGATGGGTGTAGTATATGCGAATGTGTCGCTGACCGCAGTGGGAACGTAATAGGAAAAATATCCGTCCGGGAGAAATCTTTTTCGGGGATTGTCTTTTAGATCGGGCCACACTTTGTTCTAGCTTAGGGTTATCAATCATCGACTGCCCCAGCTTTCTGGCGGCTCTAAATATAGTTTCTTGTAGGAGTTTCCCCCATCAACCAAACTTGTCGTTTTGTAGTTTTTCTTGGAGCCAGGTGGCCGACATAAACGCCTCTGGGCACGACAAGTGGGTTTTAACTGTTGGAAATACATTAATTTACTTCACTTGTGTCAGGAATGAATAGTGAATAGGGTGCGTCACAAACTTAATAGGCAAAATAAATTTTATAAGATATTTCCAAACTGTAGAGAAATCAAAAGATGAAAGAATCAAATGGATCTTAGTACCACGCCTTAATGTAGTATTTAGACATTTATTTTTTTTAAACACAAGATCGCTTTCGGCGTTAGATGGAAGAATGCCATACAGTTGCAATTGTAATAGTAATATACATACAATTGTTATACATGAGATATAACAAGTCGAAAATGACACTTGTTTCTACTTTTTACATGCCAAAAAACGTAATATTTATCTATTGATAGAAATTCCTCGCTTTCTTCCTTTCTGAGAGACTGGAAAGAGTTTGAGAAGGTGCTCTCAGTCTCAGTAGTTGCGCCACCGTGTCTGAGGATAGACTGATCTCAACCCAAAACGTTGGATTCTAAACGACAGTAGACGCGTGGCTTATCTAGAACCTAAAGTATCGGGACGACGTGAAGTTTATATTACTCTTGTTGGAATCATATACTCTTCGTTTACATATGCAATACGTAGGCAGTACTTTTATTATGTTCCACCCCTAAGAGTTGGTATTAAATTGGTTGAAGTTAGAACTTGATTGAGAATCGATATATTGCGAGATATCAAATTTACTGTCATGGAAACCGGGGCTCCATCAATCTTGAGTATTCCCACGGGTAGTGCATTAAATCATGGCCATTAACTTTCAGTTGCGTAATGCTGGAACAAATTGAATAACGCACAACTTTTCCTTTTGTAACTGGAGGGAGAAACCCTACAACGCGAAAGAATAACTTAGAATGTAATAAGACTGAAACCTTTCTTGTGTATGACTGTCATCTTATAGATTTCTTTGTACAATTAATCCGATTCTTATGAAAAAATTTGACTTTAATTACCATTAATCAAAGAAAAGTGTCTCACATATTGATATTCCGTGCGCCTGTGTAAACTTTTAACGGTAATTGGTAGCTCGAAATATTAAACCATGCAAATTTAACGGATTTAATTGATATATTTAGAACGCTTGAAATATTAAAAAAGTGATTCTCACCCGAGTTTTGGTTTTTGAATCAACTAAACAATTAACTGACAAACTTACAAACATTGAAATTGTAACATTGTTATTTCTGTTCTTTTGTAATAAATTTACAAATAATTCATGTCATATAATACCAATTGAATCGATACAATACTTGAAAGTTTAAAAATTCAGTGTTTAGCTGACCCAAAATATAATCTAGAATCATTCTCAAGATATCAATCAAACAACTCAATTTAGAGAGAGATTGGTCCCTTTTACCCTTAAGAGAATTTGACGATTACGATTGGTACGATTATTAAGTACGATTGGTTGCGTAATGCGTAGTTGTCCATAACCGCGCAATCATATTACCACAGATAACTAATACTGATCATTTTACACGATTGCAAAGGATGTTTTAACGGGGGTGGAGTAACAGCTCTGCATAGTTTTTAAATTAACATTTTAAATAAACTAAAACAACTCTTAAAACCGTAATATAGTTTTGGTGACGTTTAAAATAAAATAAATAAAATAAATTAAACCATAATGTCAGAAAAAGCCATTTTCATGGCGATAATCACAATATATAGATGTATACGTTTTATCAATCTAAACATTTAGGGCCCTTGATCTATTCTTTTGTGATTACGGTCTAAACTTTCAGGTATGTCGAATGAAGAATTTCAGGACAGAAGCGTAACGTACCCACCATTAAAATCATCTAACATGTGTGTTCAGTTATTGCTAGTTGAGAAGACACAATTCATTATTTTATATATTAATTAAATATTTCTATTCGTACAATATAATATGATTAGAGATTGGCAAAAAATAGCACAGCTATACACACAGTGACTCAAATCAAATCAAGTTCCAAAAAGTTACCAAACTTTCGAAAATCGGCCATTATTTATAGTATTTCAATATAAAACTACAAGAAAAATATGATAAAGTTTTCAATTAAGAACAAGTTATTGCTTGTGCAACTATGATATGGAGCCAAGCGGGCTTTGAGTTAATATTGTAGCTTCTAAAGTAGCCACGCAGCTATAACTATTATGAATTCAACGGCTTCGCCAACGGCTTTCAATCTTGGCTTAGGCATTCGTTGTAATTATACTGCTCCCGTTCTAGGAGGCCAGAACAATGGCTAAGCCTGTGCATATAGATAAACCCTACTGTGTGACCCTCAGTCGGTCGCTAGGCTAAGAGGAAATTATAAAACAAAGAAACACTTACAGTCCAGCAATCAAAACTAAGTAACTTTGTACAATTTAAATTCTGCTCGCGGACATGAGCAGTAGCCTATATTCATTCCACGTGTATTCAATAATCTGAGGCTCCATATGCATTCCCGATATTTCTAAACATGCCTTCTACTACGCTAGAGTGAAAAGACACGCGTTGGCTTGAAACACATGCCTCTCTAATGGAAGACAACAATTAGATATTTTGTATTTTGAAAATCGAGCTGATTATTTATTAGGTTGTATTTCACAGAATGTAAAGCGAAAATTGTTATTTAACAGATTAAAATCACAAGCGATATCTTGTTTCACAGAATGTATAGCTAAAATTGTTGCTAAATAGTTCAAAATCACAAGCGATATCTTGATTCACAGAATGTAAAGCTAAAATTGTTGCTCAATATTTTTAAAATCACAAGCGATATCTTGATTCACAGAATGTAAAGCTAAAATTGTTGCTCAATATTTCAAAATCACAAGCGATATCTTGATTCACAGAATGTAAAGCTAAAGTTGTTGCTCAATAGTTCAAAATCACAAGCGATATCTTGATTCACAGAATGTAAAGCTAAAATTGTTGCTCAATAGTTCAAAACCACAAGCGATATCTTGATGTGAAACATAATCTCGTAGGCACCTACGTTCCCCCCCTTCAGAAGACCATGACGATCGCCTGATGATGTATACATAACAGTACCCCGTGCACTCGTGTCAAGTACATGAAAGATTACACCGGTGTCCACGGGGGGCGCCACATGTACGGCTATAGTTCGTGCTACGGTCGCGTGGCGCTCTTAGATCTAAGACAAGATCTCCCGCTACCGATCCTCTCCGTCAAACGTTATCTCCACAGCGCCAAACAACTCTTGAATTACTAGCTAGTTCGTGAACAAATATTACTCTGGTCAACGCGACGAGACTACTTATCTTAAACGCTAGTTCACTTTGCTTCCACTAGATAGCGCAGGAACACAGGGAGCGTTTTTACCAGTATTTAGACGGTTCAATGTTCCATTCAATGTTCCATGAATTCAAGGACAAAAAAGCATCAAAATATACATAGATAATAAAACACAACAATACTCTACTTTATGTGATGCTTTTTTGTCCTTGAATTCAAGAAACATTGAATAAAACAATTCCATTGCAAAAAATCCTGTATTAAACTTGACACTTGGCCCTAAGGTCCGTCCGTATTCATAGACGGGAGGTTGTTGCTAAGGATTCTTTTTTCTATATGGGAAATAACATGCACAAAATTGTTACCTGGCAACAACAGGCACCACCTATGGGTAGGGGACGACTAAAAATTCATCCTAAACCCCTAACCACAAATGTCAAAATCGTGATCGCCATTTGGATCGGGATCGTAATTGTACATTTTCCAATTACAATCAAGGAACAGCGCCCCAAGAACCATTGTTAGTTAACACTTTCGCGACTTCAGGATTGTAATTGCGATCCCGATGCCGTCAATTGTGAGTAGGTCTTTACAACACAGTTTTCATGCTGGTTTTCTTAAAATACCAACAGCTGTGGCCCGGTAGTGTTGCACGGTACTTGAATTTGAAGCGTTATAGGTTACACGTTCTATACCATGAGATTTAAAATTTATATTTGTGTGTTCTTTTACAAACATAGGCTTTATGTTTTTTGAAAACGTACTACCAAAATATGTTGAGTATTTATGGAAGAAGTGTTTAAAGTGTGTTTGGGAGTTGTAAATAACGGTGGGGGGGGGGGGGGGGGGGGGGAGGAAGGAGATGCTACAAAGTTAATGCAAATTGAAAAGAAGATGCTCAGCTTGTTCGAGTTTTCAAATACTTGAACTCCAGTTGAACACTTCTCAGTGGTTGTTGCTGCTTTTGAGCTAATATATTCGCAAGCAAACATTTACCAATGTTTGCTCAGAGAAGATTATAAGATAAATGTTTTAGAATATGAATTGCTGGATTTTATTAGTTTCAATTTAGGAAAATGTTTATTTAAAATGTTGGTTCTACGACTTGCATAGAATTGAGGACTCGATGCCAAATAGTGATACTTTAATTCAGAAGTTCACGACCTCGAATCTCTTCACGTCTGTTAGCTTTCTTCCGCTGCTTTGCCAATGTATCTTCAGTGATAATATTACTGATAGAAGTAGATCTATTTAGAGAGATCATCGGGTAAGCGAACTGTTTGTAAAACATTTTATTTTGATTATCATTGCTTATATATTAGTAACTGAACGAATAAGACAATGCGTATGCTACTATTTCATTACCTCTTAACAGCTGTTTTGAAAACCTTCAAGTAACCGATTATTTTCTTACTCTGCTCTCTATTTTACCCATTTTGATCCATTATTTATCCTACTGTCCTACATCCTACTCAGTGGTTTGCAACGTGTCCATATACAAATTACGACGGATTCTTTGGACATCAATCACATCATAGACCAAAAATGACAGCAACTCAAAACATTTTGCTTCCTCTGATATAAGAGCCACATGATTTTCTTGAATGTAGATGACTTTGAGTGTGCCTTAATGGCTCTGTATAATCTTTCAAATTAATTTGGTTTTCAAAAATCTAGCATTGGTGGAGGTGCCGGGTTGAAGCCAATCGATGTCTTTGATCGATAAAAACAACTACAACAACAACATCACGCTTATAAACCAGTGACACGGGCCGTAAAACAGCGGCGAGGCTTCATGTTTATGGCGGGGCCGTCGCTAGCCAAACACCAACACTGCTGAAATATTTATTTTCGGAAAGCTTCGTTGACGCTATAACTCGGTTAGGTGGATCTCGAGTCTCAGCGTCTTAACCCTCCAAGCCGAACTTTGCCGTAGCCGAGATTCCCGGCGTAGATTATTCTAGTTTCTTTCGCCCCAGCATGACTCCCCATTTACAAGATGGAGCGTATTAGTTACTAATGAGGCCTGGTATCAAATTTGCCCCGGCTAAAATTTGCAAGAGCTGCACGCCTAATCCAAAACATAAATTATCCTTATCATTATAGTAATTACCTGTGTATTAATGATGGTTCATTAAGTGTGTTCACTGTGAAATTACGTACGCTATTTAGGCAGGGCCTTATATGGTATATTCACAACAGGATTTTGATGGCAAATTTCATGTTATTCTCCTCTATTTTGGATTAGTTATATGGTTGTAGTCCCCGTAATATATTCTGCAGGCTTTTTATCAACTCAATGGTTAAGAATTACAGCGTTGTTTTAAGTAGCTTAGTTAAGTTTTAAGAGTTAATTGGGTAAGCTAAAACCGAGGCAGCTAAATACGAAATACGTTGATTTTAAGGTAATTTCTAATGAACTAGTGAAGTAAGTGCGACTTTCACTAGTTTTAAGCTATCGTCCATGTCTGTCTGTAACAGTATTGCAAGGCTAGAGAACACTCAAGATGGGTTTATTATCCCGTGAAAATATCTGATTTATGTTGCCAATGATCTATTGATTGTCTTCAATACAACGTGAGTGACAAGATCGAGAGAGATGTAAAACCACTAACAAGCAAGACAATCAAAGCAACGAACTAGCAGACGGTTCGAACGTATAAATAAATATTTGCTTTAAAGACAATTCCACACAATTGATGAATGTATTTATTGGTAATCGTAAAACAATCATACTTAAATTTTCCGCAAACGTATTCCTGTAGTCCGTTTCATACCCCAAATGTCCGTGAAAACAGCAGGCCTGGCCTCTATCCTATTTTAAGTTTAACACTATACGATTCAGTTGAGTGTATTGAGAGACAAATACCAGAATAATCTAATAAATATGGTATATCGGTTATTTAAGAGGGTAACATTATGCTTGGATTATTCAAAATCCAACCCCCATTTGGACACCGTCGAAATATCTGTGACGACCCTTTCACTCGCATGAATACCTTTCCCAGCACACTCGACTTATCACAGTATTTAAAATTCGGTTTGTTGCGAGAATCCCTTCGTCCCCCCATACAAATTTAGGCCGAATATGCTCAGCATCATAAAGGGCCGGGATAAAAATTCCAATAGCGAGAATCCCTTTCGGCAGGGATCAAATCCTGACAATATTCACACAAACGGGGAGAATGTTGTAAAATCCGCTTTATCCATGGTACGAGTTCATTTGACTAATCTGTGAAAACAGCGGAGGCGCGATCTGTTTAGTTTTTCACTTTGATCGGCTTGAGTAAAATGCTTATCGATATCGGCCAGTGTTTTATGGAGCATGAGCTGCTACTGAGAGGAGCACGTGACCCTTGACCTTAGCTTTCGACGAGCGACGGTGCTTGTGAAGTATAGTTATGCTCTCGTAATCGGTATGACAATGAATATATTTAGTATTTACTACCCCATAGTATTCTACAGATGAAAGGTTTAGGCCTGCACAATAGTGGACAAAACTTGAATTCAAGTGGTTTTGATTTCCCTTACCCAAATTTAAATTATAATAAACAGTGTTTTTAAGTACTACCATGCTTTCATTATTCAAATGATCAATGACGTGTATAATAACTGTTTTAATCTTCTAGACAAATAACTTCGGATATTTACAAAACTAAAGATTTTCTTCAGGTCACATAAGAGCTTAGGCTTCTGATCGCTAGTGCAACATTTAACTGCGTATCTAAATATTAAATGTCACCTATCCGAGGACTTAGCTAATTAATTCAGTTATATCTAACAAACCATTTGTATGATTGTCCTGGTTGTCGTATAATGCCATAAAAACTCAATCATGACAAGTTTCCTCTTGGATAGCAGTAGCTAACGACGCTATAGATTAGCTAATCACAAGTACATCTTCCTCGGTTATGTAGCAGACAACCTGCCGGTGTAACAACAAGGGTATATCTTGCGTGACCAGTAGATATATCCCCTGCGTGGCACGCAACCCGCAACCCGTCGGCCCCGCCCTGGACAAACCACCCTGTTATATATGGTAAACATTAACATTTTTAAATGCACCTGATGGTAAGAGAGACCCAATCTAATAAAACTGAGGCAGGTGCAAAACGTGAATGGTTTTCTTGTACAGTAACAAAAATAATTTATAATCATAAAAATGTTTCTATAGCAATAAATAAATATTATTTTATGTAACTTGAAATTAAGTGAAATCGACGCCCGGATATATTCACGTTAAGTTATAGCTTAAAATCACGGAGGCTGTACTTTTACGACCATCGTTCACAGAGTATTAGCATTTCTAAGTGCATTATTTTATATCCACTTCCTTGATGATATTTATCGTGTTATTAAAATTATGTTGGTTTTTATGCGTATTTTACGGTCGTTTTCACAGTGAAGAAATTCGATTTTTTTTTATTGGCCGTAATAACCAGGTGTGGAGTGTTCCACTTATTATTGACACACACAGACACACAAACACACACGCACATGCACACGCACACGCACACGCACACGCACACGCACACGCACACGCACACGCACACGCACACGCACACGCACACGCACACGCACACGCACACGCACACGCACACGCACACGCACACGCACACGCACACGCACACGCACACGCACACGCACACGCACACGCACACGCACTCGCACACGCACACGCACACGCACACGCACACGCACACGCACACGCACACGCACACGCACACGCACACGCACACGCACACGCACACGCACACGCACACGCACACGCACACGCACACGCACACGCACACGCACACGCACACGCACACGCACACGCACACGCACACGCACACGCACACGCACACGCACACGCACACGCACACGCACACGCACACGCACACGCACACGCACACGCACACGCACACGCACACGCACACGCACACGCACACGCACACGCACACGCACATACGTTTACCATACTTACAGTTACTCTATCAATCTTCACACTACGTATGCTTTAGATTCATACATATAGAGATAACTTCTAACATAGTTACCTTTAGAATATGATAAAAATAACACTGGCACAATGGTAAACAAAGAATTGTAAAGCAAGCATTATTTATTCATTATTTTCATAATTATTATTGTCAGACTAAAAATGTATATATATATATTGATGGATTGTTTCGAAAAAAATAGAAAAAAAGAAATGCCCCCTCCTTCATTAACAAAAAACCAACAAAACCCTCCCCTTACGTCTGGTTAATGACGTTGCTCAAGTAGTTCCCGATCGATCACCGTGATTCACGTAACAATAAGTGAGCATATGCTCTTGATTGGTGAAATGCCGGTAATGAAGGTAACTATGCATTACGGTAATTGCCTACCGACTTGGGCCTGATGGGACAAGGCGGAGTAGGAATATGTAACAATTTAATTTCATGAAGTAAGCTCCAGGGTGTAATCAACATCAGTCTAAAAACACAAGGGATTTGAAAATATATGACTGCGAGTTCACATTCAAAGTATCAAAGACCGAGGCCGAACGAGAGTTAAGAGGGATTTGTTCATGCGCCATCATCTGTTATGTGAAAAACAAAAATGAGGCCAGCGTTATGAAAGAACGTCACGGATTTAATTATTGAAAAGCATTTTCTATAAATAAATGCCTTTTACATAACTGAATGAAAACACACACAACACGAGCAGTAGCCTCGGTCATACACTTAAAAAACACTTACCAAAATGCGTTAGTTTTCGAGAACGTTCTCTATCTTCCTCAGACGCGAGAGCCTGACAACAATTGTCTGGTGTTCGTCTGACAACAATTGTATGGTTTTTACCTGACAACAGTTGTCTGGTGTTTGCCTGACAATAGTTATCTGGTGTTTGCCTGAAAACGGTTGTCTGATGTTTGTCTGACAACAATTGTATGGTTTTTACCTGACAACAGTTGTCTGGTGTTTGCCTTACAATAGTTGTCTAGTGTTTGCTTGATAACAGTTGTCTGGTGTTTGCTTGACAATAGTTATCTGGTGTTTGCCTGAAAACGGTTGTCTGGTGTTGGCCTTACAACGGTTGTCTGGTGTTTGCCTGAAAACAGTTGTCTGGTGTTTGCCTGACAACATTCGCCTTTGAGAAACCGATATTTATTCATTAAGAAACACGTTTGAAGATGACGAATATTCAAAAATAAGCTTGTAGGTGGCTGCCATATTTCAATAAACACGATCTGCCCCAACGATTGTGTTCCGTTCTTGGTTCACTCTTGTTGTAGACTAGTTATTAAAAATATTGCCAACTTGAGACATGCAAATGAATTTCACTGAAACACGCTAGACTAGCAATGTAATCATTTTTGCTTCGTGAGTAAAATATATAGCCCAGAAAATGAAACTGACATTTCAAATATGTGAGTGGCAATTTTATTAGATTATTATTCTTATTACTTATTATTACTAACATGAAATATCTATACTTTAATCTTGTTTTGAACAGCAATGAAAAATAATGTTTCACACAAAGGCCTAGTACACCATGTTCAATCATCGAATTTTGGTTACTCGGTAAATCATTTTAGAAGTATGTTCGGTTGATAAAAAGTACACAACTGCTTAGGTAAATTATGTACTAAAATTATGTCAAGCACTTATGTTCAGAGCTGCTGAAAAAAATCCACAGTGTCTTGAAAAGTGAGGTTGCACACAGATGCAGCAAGATATTAACGGAGTTTTCAGTATCATGACACTACTGCATATAAACTTTTCAATGCACTTATTAATAATTTTTGCTCTCTGCTTTTACACTGAATTGTTTTATGAGTTTGAGAACTTTGATGTAAGTAGGAAGTTGGTTGTTTAGTTAACTTATAACCTAAGACCTAACTAAATATAAACCAGAAAATGTAACACTAATCAGATACCGCTTATCATCGTCGTACGACAACAAGAAATTAACACCTCACACATGTTTCAGGTCACATTTACACTATTTATATAATGTAGCAATAGAATAATGGTATTACTAGTTTCAGAACCCAACGTTATTCTTACTTATCTAAATCACAATATTATTAGAGAATTCAACAGGCAGTCAATTACAATACTGGATGATATGGATAACGAAATTGACAATAGAAAACTAGAATTACTTCAGAATCGATGCTAAGCATGGGTCAAGCTTAATCTTGAAAGGCAAGTTTTACATTTCTGTGTTGTGTGTACGTCTAATGCACAGCACACTGTACAAGACTTAATACTGAATGAATAAATACATCTACAAAAAACGGCCGAGAAGTTTGTGATAAGCGATACGTGCTAACATATAATTATTTTCATAAAAAATGGGGAATATAGATTATTTTGAATTTATTTTAATAATTATATGTTTAACATATTTCCAATAGAATCAAATTGAAAGTTTCTAAATTGTACGCTCATCTTATAGATTGTATGGGACACATCCTACTTGTTTAATCGATTTACCGTAAGTATATGTGGGCCAGCTTTCTTTGTTTGCCAATGATGTGGAGAACTTACGAAGTAAATGACACCATTATATATTGCTTTCTTAGATTTTAATATGTGGTTTTTTGACTAGAAAAAGAAGGCGATATATGTCTTTCTAACCTAGGTAGTATAAGTTAATGCATTCAATGCCGCTCTCTTATAGAGGATATCATCTGGTTTCACGCATTATATTTCCACACCGACACTTCACACTAATCACGGTAACAGGATTTTTCTACTCGTATTTTACTGTTAGTTACTTTCAGAGCGGAACGACCAGTGAATTATGATTACACGAAATGTAAAATTGATGGAACATATCCCCAACCCTTATGTGGCATTGTAATAGAGAGATAATTAATGGCCAGAATCTATAATAAAAGTTAGTCAGTAATAAATTCACAGACAAAATGATATCGGTATAGAATAAAACAAGGGGGCAGTGATTACTCTTATCATTGTTGACGTTTCATTACTGTGACAACTGACAATTGGAGTTTGATTAATTAGTCAATAGAGGCGCAGTGCTGCCGTTACTCTCGCTCGGCGCAAAATGGAACTTTAGAGTATTGAGCAATTTATGTGTATTACTCTATTGTTGACGGGCCGTAGTTCGACGCCGAGAATTGTGATGTGGAATTTCAAAATTGTGTTGTCGGATGTGAAATCGTGTTCGCGTTTGGCAGACCGACCGACCCCCCCCTTCCCCCTCCCCCTCATGGCAATCAATCATCGAATGGAATGTTCAATAATACAGCAGATTAGGCCTACTGTTTTTAATTTTTGATGACTTGCCGCTGTACTGGCTTTATAACGCAGAACCCACAATTGCATGTTCCCGTCCCAGTGGGGGGACATTAAACCAATCCATTTTATATAGCTTAACATTCCACTACAGGAGTCATTATCGCTCAAGTAACATATTTTGGAAGATGAAACATCATTGATTACAAACTCTGGTTGCAGATAATTTTATTTTTATGTTTATTGGCCAAAAATCCAGTGGTGGTTCTAGACCAAAAATGTTGCAACGTAAACCCAGTGACCCTCGTAAGTGGAGGGGGCAAGGGTACCTTACTTGATTTCGTTAGCATGATAGAAAAACTTGATTAATGACAGTTAATCGTGTATGCAAATCGTATATGGCCTTTTAATTTTCCAACTGCCCAATACGGGTCAGCATTAGGTTGGTTGTCTATTTAAATACAACAACCTTTAAACTTCTTCAGAGCATTGTCTGCCACACATACATTCGCATAGCGCATACAAACCCATCACAAACCATTGAGTCAGAGTGGACCAGGAATAATGACCAAACAGCGACAGTATGCCACTAACCCCCCCCCCCCCCCCCCCCCCACGGCTACACCGTAACTGTATTTTACTCACAAGAAGCCTGTTGACAACTCATCTTTATTATTATTAAATTGTTTCCTTCATAGATCATACACGGAATATTCTTCAAATATGTACGACCATTTTGGGTGGGTCCAGACTCGGGCCCGTCTAGCTCGCCCTGTAAAACAGCCCGTTAAAAAAGTCAGTTAGTTTACATTCTAGTACTATAATTCAAGAACAAAGACGAATCACATGGTGGTGTACTATGTCTACGTTGTTGTGTATTGTAATGTGTATGTGCCTTAGCTCAACAACTTTGGCAATGAACAACCAGCCAATTCGATTTTATTCTTGAATTCAGTAAGTTTAAAGAAAGTATCGAACCATGTAATGTAGGTATAAGGGAATTGTAAGTTTGGTTTAAAAAATAAAATAAATCAGGTACATTCGAAATATAATTTATCGTTAAAGTTCTGGCAATAAATAATAATAATACATAGCTAAATTTATATTTTCTCTATGAGATTATAATGCAGCCATTTGTAATCATTTGTCTTTTTTTTTATCAGAAACTAATACCAACGTTCAAGTCTCTCGTACGGGAGAAATTGCTATTTAATTATAACCATGAGGAAATATTTCGTTTCCCGGTAATGGGCGTCCGTTTCAAGCTCGGAAACAAATACTCGGGGCTCGTTATTTTTTACGCGTTTGATTGATCGAATATTACTCGAGCTGTTTTCCGCGTGATTACACCAGGGCCAAACAACCTAGATCGAAACGAGAGACATTCCATTGGTCGCTGCAAACGTATCTATTTCTCGTCATTACGATGATATTATGTGAGTTGAGAGTTGTCTTTTGGTGATTTCTATTTATCTACTAGAGCGCTAGAACTATGACGTAGCAATAAAGTGATCTAAGGACGTGTCCGAAAACCGGCTCTATCGTTGTTAAGTCCAGGTCCAGATCCGGATATATGACACTATCAACAATCATCATCAAGCAATGAAAGGAGGGTACACATTGTTCATGACGTCCAATCTGGAGCTTAAAAAAAAAAAGCTCAAATCTGGAGCTCTTTTTTTTTTTTTTTTTAGAACTGGATTTAGCAACGATAGACAGGCGTTCGGACAAGTCCATAGTTTGTCGAAACACTAAACTATTATCTATCTCATATTAAAAAGCTTATGATCTATCTATAATAATTAATGATAATGTATTTAAACGTTTGGTAAGGGTATTTGTAAATAATTACTATGTTGCAAAATCGATATAACGTTGTATATCACAGAACGCCACTATTATCTTATGAATGGCTATATTTCAAACACCCTAACAAAAACTCAAATCAAGGATGGTTTGACAAGATCGAAATAACAGGATTTAATTTCAAGTCGGTACAGGACTCTTTCCAGGTGTGTTATTTTACATAGCTTGACGTGGTGTTCCATGTTAAAACCAGACACTTAGCTCGCAATATGAGTCAGACCTCCTCCCCCCCCCTCCCCCTCTCCAACCTGCATGATGTTTTACGTGACTTACTAGGAAATCAAGTATTAAAAACAACCCTCGTACACTTATTATGAAACATCCAATTTCATTTTTAAGATATCAAATCTTCAAAGGTCCCCCCCCCCTGACAGCCTCACCCAACATCACTCACCACATACACTCACCCCCTCACCCCTATTCGCCCATTTCATTCACGTCGTGCGTGTTTCTATTTTAAAATTATTTACTCATCTCTGTAACTAGGCAATTTTAGTGCACTGTCAACATCCAAGTATTCATGTTATGATGAGCTTTGAAAGCTAGCGCTATTCAAACACAACGTTTTGTTGTTTAGCTTCATAATACGATTGATGACATTCTTTTAAGTCCACCATGTAAACATACATGTGCCATACGTATGAGTTGGTAAACAAAATATTCCCTATCAATTTTATACTTGTTTGCAAGTACCCAAGCTTTTACTTTGTGGTCAGATATACGGTCAATACACATCCACTAATTACTTTGTCTGGCTCCATGGAAGTACATTGTATTTGTTTGAACACAATAACTGTCAAATGAATGACTGAGAAAAAACAAACACACATATAAAAATGGCAACGTTGCTTTGCCTGGCTCGCTCCGCTACAATGGTTATCGTCCGTCCCGTATTTATACGCATATGTCGGTCTGCGGTCCAGGAATATGTAAATAAAACAGCAAAATCCAATAACGAGGATTCATAAATAAATGTTTCAACATGGCTAAGCACGTTTTTACGTTGACTTGTTGAGCATAAAATGCATAAATAATTTGCAAATTACTCGCGAACCCTTCCGTCATCTGGTTCGCAACAGAACGATGTAGTTGTAGGCCGTACAATGTTGTGACAACTGTAGGTGATTTATCATGATTTTAGCCCCCCCCCCCCGACCCCTTCCCACTCCACCACCCAATTTTATCCCGCCCACACTACTAAGTGCGATTGAAAATTTAAAGTGATGCTGATGCGTTTGCGACCAACAAAATGAATGGCACAGTTTTATTTGGAAATCACCATAATTCTGTACCGATCTGGTTGCGAATGTTACATAAATCCGCGTTCTATCAACTGTAAATACACTCCAAATAGCGCTGTGCTAAGAAGTCTGCTAGAGGACCGATTTGTTGATACCCTGTGCACAAGGAAATGGTTGTCACTTCATGTACGAACCTAAACACACAGTTGATATCAGTTCATAAGCATTAAAGCAGTTCTAGGCGCCAAAAAAAAAAAACGGTATTTCCATTATATAATGTGAAATAAAATCAGCATTGAATACACTTTCCATAAATTACGATTTGCGTAACAAAGTAAAAAAATTCATTTAAACAAAATTTGTTTCCCGACTTCGATGAAGCAATACATAAGGCCACTTTGTGTTGGAAATGTAGTTTAAAGTATAGAGTATTATGGTACCAATAGAGGTGGCTCAGCGGTAAGATGCGAGCTTCTAATTCGGAAGGTCGCTGGTACGATACCGGCCACAGGCAGTCCTGACTGAAGGTTTTTCCGAGGTTTTCCTCATTAATAAGGGGAATTCTGGGATTTATAGACACACTTTATCAGCATTTGGAAATTCCTTCCTTCACAACTATTCAAATACCTCATTTACCTGAAGATGTACATGGATTGTCCATGAGCAGGTTTCCTACTAAAAGTTATTATAAAATTATTAACGTAATTTGGTAACAAAATCAAGGTCGTCTGATTCGTTTTTGGAAAACTCGTTCAAAATTTGTTGCATCCGCCAAAATAACTATTCACCATTAGCCTCTAAAGTAAAGGACATGGTGGATGGAACCCCATTTCCTTAAATATTAACGCCCAGATAAAACATATATTTCTTAATCTCTATAGCTATCTTTATCTAAGAAACTTCTATGCATCCGGCCATGAAGCGTGATTCTCAATCACTTAAAAATACGTTAAAATTTAACTTAGAAAGTTGAAACGCTGTGAAGCAATAAGACAGTTCGCATCCATTTAACGTCTACGTAACGCTTGAAAAAGTTAACTGAAACTGGACTTTTCCGTACGCGCCACGTTAATTATTCTTAATTTAGCCAATCACAGCTTGCCTCCGATTTCCTAGCATTCAGCGATAAACCTCTGTTGTATAATATGCTTTACTACTATACTTTACGTGATAAAATAAAATAGCTCCTGACTGAAACTGCACGAATTCTCAAATATATGTACCAGTACAGTAATAACTACCATGTTCTTTTAAAAGTAATAACACACATAACCCCACTTCTACCCAGGGGCTCCCGTAAGTTACATAATTTTTAACGTTTTCGCGAGTGGTTCTGACTTCTGAACGCGTTATCTCATATCAAATACCTTCGACTCGCAAGACGGCGACACTGCTTTCAGCGCTTTTAGCGGCGTGGCGTGACACTAAGACGATTGAGGCCGAGTACTCCTCGTCGCCGGCGCTCGCTACTGGCAGAGGCCTTCGACATGAAATGCTTACATTGTGGCATGGCATGTACATCGTATTGGGAGTGAAACGATTTGTGGTCCAAACAATAAACAATAAGGGGGCATCCTCACCCGACCATACACAGTAAATACATTTACAAAATTAACTTTCACTTTATCAATTTCGAAATGTCCATGCAGTCGGACCTCGGAACGCTTTCAAGTGTGAGATAGATCACAAACCGCTAGTTCGGGTCGGGTAGATCGGGTCGGGTTCGGGTCGGGTTCGGGTGGGTTCGGGTGCAACGACTCGGTGCTCATATCAGGTTCATAGTTCGTCCTTGTTCAAATGATTCTCAACCGCAACCAGTCGCATAAATCACAGTTTCCGTTCACTTCGGCGACTTCAATTCGCTTCTATAGTGCGAGTTTCAACTGATATGAATAGAAGTCGATGGGTGTATGTAGTACCTCATGTCAAACTGAATTAACGAAAGCAAACGGTAAACATAACACAAAAGCTATGCCCCGCGTAGGTAGTTCATGTATAGAAAGTATTAGTTGGGTAGACTTTATCCCCACGTTGACGGACGAAAGCCGCCGAACACATTTTCTGTCGGATTTGCTATGTCGTGTAAATCGAATGCGAAACATCTCCAGTCTAAGTCCCTTACGTCACCGCAAAGCCATCTCCAATCGTTAGGTATGGATAAAGCAAGGGTGTGTTCCTCGTTGACTGATCCTGTGGGTTCAGGGTCGTAGTTCAATACTCACAGTTCCGGTTGGAATTTGTCAACTTCAGAAATTTATTTTATTCTATCAATAAAATACTGGAATACGTGTAAATGGAAACTTTTTCCCGGTACCACCCTTATAACGATCTTGGGATAAGGTTCAAGATATAGTTATCCTCGGGATAAACAACATTTCAAAACTTCTGATTGGTGGTTGGTATGGTGAAATCAAGTTATGCTAAGGATAAATAGTTATACCAAGATCGTAATATCGGAGGTGGCACATGTTAAATAACTGGAAAATCTCTCATTGAAAACAAATAGAAAGTCAGAACCCCTAACTGAGCGGATGATTAATATAATTCATGTATTTATTGCCACCGTAACTTATATCCCCGTATACTCAACATGGCAGAGAAAGCTGCGGAGGAAGTTGAACTTGTTCTCATATAAACCGGTGAGCCACCGTGACGAGAGTTCGCGTTGCCAAGAGCAAAATACAAAAATTCCTCTTGACAAACGGTGATCTGACTAAAACAGCAGTTACTAAAAGTATAATGCTTTGCAACGGGAGGTGATTTCCAAGTTACCCTCCGAGTCTGCCGCCTGTTTTGTCTTCTCTTTTACACGAAAGTGGCAATAAATTCCCTCTTACAAACAGTGCGCATGCGTACTAGATAAACACGGTTAAACCTGTGATATATATTCAAAGTCAAGGCAAGGTTGTGCCGCTCGCATACAGGGGCCACATATCATCTTCATGGCCGTTAATATTACAAAATATAAACCATAGCCGAGGTTTGGGCCAGCCGTTACTACACATGGGCAAACCGTACCAGCAAGCCACGAGCAATAGTTGTCAATGGGCGAACAATGACTGCCTCATACACTTCTGACTGTCTTACAATACGACTGCCTCGTACACTTCTGACTACCTGTTGACTGCCTCACAATAACAATACAATGACTGCCTCATACACTTCTGACTGTCTTACAATACGACTGCCTCGTACACTTCTGACTACCTTAATGACTGCCTCACAATACAATGACTGCCTCATACACTTTTGACTGTCTTACAATACGACTGCCTCGTACACTTCTGACTACCTTAATGACTGCCTCACAATACAATGACTGCCTCATACACTTATGACTGCATCAAAGACTGCCTTACAATACAATGACTGCCTCATATACTTCTGACTGCATCAATGACTGCCTCACAATACAATGACTGCCTCATACACTTTTGACTGTCTTACAATACGACTGCCTCATACACTTCTCACTGCCTCAATGACTATCTCACAATACAATACAATGACTGCCTCATACACTTCTTACTGTCTTACAATACGACTGCCTCATACACTTCTGACTACCTTAATGACTGCCTCACAATACAATGACTGCCTCATATACTTCTGACTGCCTCAATGACTGCCTCACAATACAATGACTGCCTCATACACTTCTGACTGTCTTACAATACGACTGCCTCGTACACTTCTGACTGCCTCAATGACTGCCTCACAATACAATACAATGACTGCCTCATACACTTCTGACTGTCTTACAATACGACTGTCTCATACACTTCTCACTGCCTCAATGACTGTCTCACAATACAATACAATGACTGCCTCATACACTTCTGACTGCCTCAATGATTGCCTCACAATACAATGACTGCCTCATACACTTCTGAAGTCTGCCTCACAATACAATACAATGACTGACTAATACACTTCTGACTGCATCAATGACTGCCTCACAATACAATGACTGCCTCATATACTTCTGTAGTTAAAATTAATGAGTGCTTTGAGGTTCCGGCGGGGAAACATTCAACTTCATTGCGATCTAGAGTTTGGCGTCTGCGTTGTTCGGTATGAGTCCATTCCAATGTGTTTTATATGTCATACTAATGGCGAAGTAAGGATGTCTTCAAGTAATCGTGTCAATACATATATAGACATTGGTGGAGTGTATATACTGTTATATGGCACTCACAAAACATACAGTGAGAGGAATTGAAAATATTTTAAAATTGGGGAGGGATGGACTATGAATCATTATAAATGAGAGTTTTAAATTGTTGATCACTTTCTTTATAAAATATGTTTTCTGTGATCTCTGTCCATGTTATGTAATGTAAGGTGGACGATGCTATATTTCCGGGGTGTAAGAAGTGCACACAGATGAACAGCGTAAAATACGGGAGTTGTTAATAGTGTCCTAGGTGGAACAAAGGGAAAAGTATGGGGCTGATGGAAAAGGTCCTAATGCATGTGGCAAAACCTCTCCATTGTTCAGCTATCGACATTTTCGATCAGTCTTTAACTCAATTGTATAATTCAATTTTAGATAGTCGACGTGCTAATCACATAAAACTGTCTCTTTCCTCAATGGTAATTGAAAACACTGCCGACATCTTATTTTGTAAGTAGAATACATTGCCATACAAGATCGAAATTTAAATTCTGAACAGAAACTGTGGATCACAGAAAACTCTTTTCGTTGAATACAATTTCTTGATCTCACTCATTTTGTGTTGACTACTATTTGTAAATATTATTCACAGCCCTAATCTTTAGTTGGTTTAACATATCAATATAACTGTCATATTAAAATGTTGAACCAACTTGATTGTTACGTTTGAAGGTTTAATGTAAAATGGCTGTATAGCTGTATTTAAATCCTGAATAAATAAATAAATAAATAATAATAATAAAAATAATAATAATAATAATAATAATAATAATAATAATAAATAATAATAATAAAATAATAATAATAATAATAATAATAATAATAATAATAATAATAATAATAATAATAATGCATTATTTCTTGTACGTTTTGGACTGTTTGGCATTTTCATGTAAATTGCTGAAGATGGCGTCAACACATTTATGCTTAAGGTCGCTTCATTACATTATTACATAAAATATCAGTCTAATTATTTGTACAATTAATTATATTACATTTTATAATAATATAATAATATTAGATAAAGAAATATATACATAAATAAGTACATATGTGAGCAAATAAAATATGAAATTTAACCATCCACTGCAAAACTTATTTATTTTGTATTTGTTATTTTTCCCAAGGTAACAGTTTTAACTATATTCTGCTAGTGTAGTTTGTTTTGGTCTGTGTTTAAAAATAAGTGAACGTCACCTTTTTCACCTATAAACTCAACCATCATTTAGATACTGCCAACAGTTAGAATATTATGAGATGTATCCCAATTTTGTCATAATTTTTTTAAGGCGTTTATGCAAATCACTAAACATTTTTTGAATGCTTTAAAAAATAAGCACTTAAAATATCTCTTCGGATGTATGATATAAGTAGTTCGTTATCTTAAATAACGTTTCGCAAAACAATCATTATAATAATTTATAACTAAATAATAATACGTTGTTGCAATATTTATCCATAACTCATAACTCATAACTCATAAGTCATTTGCTCAGTCAACGCTTTATATAAATTATTATTCTCAGTACGAGTGGCAAAGAAAGTCACGCCGACTTGACATGAGATCCAGCCCTTTACCGCGGAGTTGCACGAAGGGTCGCGAAGTGTCACGGAGAATGTTGCGACACAACACTGCTATAGTTTCTTGTTATCTAAAGCACACGTCGTAACAAAGCCAAGAAATGTTTTTTCTTATTTGTCTCGTATCTGCAGCAAATACTAAAGTAACTCAATGCCAAATACAGAAGGGTTGTGTAGCGAGTTGGGTTGCTGTTCTTTAAAAAGTAACTAAAAAGATTTTACCGAGATAAGCTATCAGTACATAAGGGTTAACATATTGGACAAGCAGATTTTTTCATTCAAGTTTGAAAAATGTATATAATTTTTAAGCAAGGAATTAATGTTGTTCTAATGAATATTATTATTTTTGGATAGCCGCGTCAAACAAAGTTCTCTACCAGGATAGAACGTGTTATAAATGTGCATAAACAGTAACTAAAATGCCGTGTTCATAAACATGCATACAATCAAAAGAGACATTGAAATCTAATAAATCCCTCATGCAATCACTCATATAGACATGCTGCTCTAAACACAATTATACGAACAGTTCTCTCAAGGATAGATAGAAATCACACACGAAAATACGCATTTTGTAGAAGTAATACAATTTTATGCATATACCTGTAAAAATGCACTAAAGATGATGGGATTATTATATTATATAAGATTGGTTATCGCTCACTCGTTAATAGTGTTCGAAACCTACATTGGTTTAGTCCCTTTAAATTATAGTCTCCCACTGAAAATCTCTCTTGTTACTGAGTGGGTACATACTCTTAATATGAATTAATTTATTTTGTTTTATTTTTATTTTTATAAGTGAATGATAACTTTATAAATAAGAATTAAACCCGTTTCTGGCGAAAACATTGTTCCCAGAGTCTATGCGAGAAAAGTAACCATTAAGTGTTGTCTTATTCATAATATTTCAAAAAATCTCAGTTTTATTTCGATCCTTCTTCTTTATGTCTTCTTTTAGTATATACGAAATTACAAGCATGACACATAAAATCTAAACACCTAAATGTTGGCAATAGACAGTAGAATGTCTTAAAATCGTACTATAACCGACTGTTTAAAAGCATTCAAAATTTCAAGAGACAACATTAAAAATATAATTACATTTTCTTTAAAACGTTTTTAAATGTATCAATTTTTATGTCCGATTGTCATCGTTAAGGGGTGGAATAATTTGTACCCACGGGCACCACAGCGTCAGTTAACGAATCGTTAAAATTCAAATCAGTCAGTGAAAAGCCGCCAGAATTTGACCTCGATATTATTTAAATTGTATGTAAATTCCCATTTCAGTTTTTTATCATGTTAGGACTGTAATTATCTCTCCATTGGTGCATGGAAATCAAGTTATTCAATAACGGTTGCAAAATTGAATTTCGAGATGATGCGAGGTAAAGGATCATGGCTGCAGGTTCTTGTTCTATTCCCTTTCTAATTCACACAACACTTTAATTGACACTGCGTGTTGTAATGCAATGTAACCGATACAGAGAAAGATTCACGGAGAATTAAAGTATGAATTGTAATTATGTTTTGACATTTTCTATATAAAATCACACCTATAGAATTGTTTGTCAATTGAATTTGGAAGCCACGATTTAGTTTCAGTAAATGTAATTCAACTGGTAATGAAGAAATGGCGTGAATAGTATGGATAGCAAATAGAGTAAGTTATACGATATGTGAATTATTGAACAAAATGGAACTGTTCACAATTTACTACCAAATAATAAAAAATATGAGTACACTGTTTCAATTAAAATCGACAGTGTTTACAACTTATTTAGCTTCGTCTCGTGTATCTAGGGTACGTCGTATACTCGGCCCTTCTTTGTCACAGTCCCGCGTACCAGGTACTGAGCCACGCGTGTTGTCCATCCTGAAGGTACGTTCAAACATGATTGGTGGGTAACTAACCATTTTTCGTGGAAGAGTCGACAAGAAAATACGCATTTGCTTGTTTATTTAAATGGGTCTAATTATTTACCTTCGTATGTAATTTACTAACTTATAGTAGCAATAACTTCTTTTACTTTCTCAATTCTAGATATATATATTATCTGAATCCAAAATGAGATGGCTCAGCGGTAGCACGCGAGAATATAATTGGGGGGGGGGGGGGGGTCGCCGTTTCGTCCCTAGCAGACCTGGCTGAAGGTATTTCCTGCGTGAGGCTTCCTCAGCCGCAAGACGAATCTTGTGATTGAGTCCTACTAATAGTAATTTCTTTCCCAACTATCCAAATAACCTAATAGCTAGTTGGTCACCTAGGCCCGCCTTCCAGGACGCAAGATGAAACCGGTTGCAACTTGCGCCCAGGTTACGGAAAAGGGGGCGCAACTTTATAACCGGCTACACCCGCCTGAAAGTGTTCTGGAATGAGGGCCCTGAAGAAGGGCATATCAGTTGCGTCTTACAGCAGGTGACGTCACAATACGAGCCGTGAGTGTAATGCCCTCCTCGACCACACCCTCTAGTTGCCCCGGTGTCATCTACACCGTAGAAACATGTGTGATACCAACGAACGCCTGAATGCAAATTAGCAACCATTAAATTGCGTCACGTTTGTTTTTGTTTCATTTTATAAAATGAATTTTTCATGTATGGATATTCGCGCGATTTGAATAAATTCGTTGCTCGAAACGAGCGAGACCTCAAGAATTATGACCTTAAATCCGGCGCCGTCGTACGAGGCTCGGGGGCAGCATAATCACGGGGGGTGGAAGCTCCCTCCCGTAGTTATAAGTTATAAACACCCCCCCTCCCCTTCTCACGAATACATTTTCCTCTACACAGGAAACGAGTAAAATTGTATGATTCATAGCGAAATAAACCTCACAGCTTGATCGGCGAGGATTTACGTTCGCCGGCGCGTGTCAAGCAGAGCTCTTACTAGCAGCTGGCACTTGATGGAGGCGCACGAGGCAGCACGCCACGCTTCCGCATTTGGCAAAAAAATAAATTTCCGGTAATAGATAACCAGAAATGCAAACTAAATCTCTCAAATAACTAACAACGGTAACAACGTAGACCTACCTATACCATCCGGACGTCTTGAACAAGATAGCGTCTTTAATTAAACTTCATAAATTAGTTGTCATATTTCGTAGCTAGAAACTGTTGTAACCTTTATTTTATATATTTCGATTAGGGTTATATTCAAATTTGTGAATCACAATCGAGATGTGTACATGTTTCTAATATCATGGCGGAAGGGCTTTCTGAATGGAAATGGACTGGAAATCTATTTCAGACACGGGATGGGGTCTTTACATGCTGGCATGAAATGTAACGAGCTCGCTTTTCATTCTATGCAAAACAGATGCTGATGGACTAAAACATATTTTTAATTCCATGTTTGCGTTATCTTTGCAGTATAATATACGTACGAGTATATGTAAATAACACTCTGATCTGACAAGGAAGTTATTATCAAAGCCGTAATTGTATTTTGAATTTTAAAATATGTGTCCTTGAGCCAAAATATTAGCATTGTTACATTCTTTCTATACAATGCTTCATGAAATCCTTCACAACAAGCGTTCATTTTAACATCGTCCTTTACATCGTTGCCTATACCAGTTCTACATAGGTATTCCAAACTTTATATATCCACATCCTATTTGCTTTCCACTATATGATTTATTTCTGTGGTTTAATGTTTTATGAACGAAATGTTGCTTTTTGTTAATAGGCCGCGTGGAATCATTGATTTCAAATGTTGCGTTTGCGATTTTGAATAAAAATTGCACCGACTATGCAGTATTCATCAATATTTCAGAATTTAATCAAATATCAAATGGAACGTTGGTAAAACATGATTGATGAAAGATTGGGAAGGCAGCTTTTCGGGCTTTGAAACCAACTGCAATCAAAACGTAATGACACGTTAAAAAACAGCTGGCCTGATATTATCGAGCCTCCGGCAACGCGATATTGTATTAACGTATATAGCAAGCAGTCAAGCACACACGGTTGGCGAACGAAATTATACTCATAAAATATATGTTTTGACGAACTATTAATGACCTCTCGGATCATATACCGTACCAAGAGATAGCGACCAAAAACATGTTTTGCGGGCACAATATGCAGCTTTGACACGAGCGCTCAAATATCCATAGCCCGGGTACCCGATGTGTTAAGAAATGATGTGTTTCTATCAACAACAACAACAACAACAAAATTTAAAATGCAAACGACACTTTGTTATTAAAGTTCATGGTAAGATTTAAATTGTGTGTGATAATAGTTAAACCCAATTTGAGTACAGTTCGAATTAATGAAACCTTTTAGTTCCATACTCGGGTAAACAAATGGCATTATATATATGTTTCATTATATAATAGCCAATCGTTATACAACATTGTGTTACTGATGGCATTTTAATATATAAGTTCTAATATAAATATATGACAAAAAGGGACTCAACTCAACTCAAGGATAGCAGTGGAGATAGGTATTCCGGGTTTTAGGGCTGGGGTGGGGGTGGGGGGGGGTAGTCACTTGCCTCGTACTAATTTGGAGCAAACAACTGAGATTCTCGGCGCGCTTTTCGAGATATTGATATTGTGAATCCCAAACTTAGATTTCTTTCATTACTACTATTCCAAGTTAATTAGTTATCTGTGCTACTACATTCTACAACCACATACAACTAATTGTGATACGACACTTCATTCTAAATACTACTCATCATACAGTAATCTTGATCTAGAAATCTAAATCACTGCTATATTGTCGTTTCAATTTGGGATGTTTCAAACTCGAACTTTTGTTAATAATGAATTTTCCTGTGGTAATTAAATTTCAAATTGTCCGTTTTGGAATTATTGGAAAGTGAATAAACTGGAGTTTTCGTGTAATTGTCAGATTGAGTTCAGCCATGGTGTTAAAAACAAGCTAAATTATTCAAGGCATGCAAGTAATGGTCTAATGGGCGAGGGAGAGAGAGAGAGAGAAGAGAGAGAGAGAGAGAGAGAGAGAGAGAGGAGAGAGAGAGAGAGAGAGAGAGAGAGAGAGAGAGAGAGAGAGAGAGAGAGAGAGAGAGAGAGAGAGAGAGAGAGAGAGAGAGAGAGCAAAGGATCACGGGGAATCCTACATCACTTTGCTAGTTGTAAGTCTGGTCTAATTTATACCGGCGTCTGAATTCTGAACGGTGTCCAATTCATATAGAGTAATAACAAAACAAACATCACTGTAAATCATGAACTACTGTCAAAAAAAACACTTTTGAATGAACTAACAATCATTCAATATTGTTCCATTTGTTGTGTTAAAAAATAGTTAACTTAGATCGTAGAAAATTGTTTAGAAGATACACAGTTAAAAGTCGGTTTCAACTCCAATTAGCTGGTAATCGAATATTCTCCACGAACAAACATGGCGACTGTCATTCATTTTGAAAGTATTGTTAGTTGAATTGAATCTATTGTTACCAAACCTAGCTTACTATAATTGGTAAATTGGTATCTAAGACTAGTAAATTGTGTTTCCAATCTTCATCGTTCATCTTGCAAGTTTGCTACTCTCAACGATTACAGGTTGGAATAGTGCGCGTATGATTTGCTTATTGCTGGCCAATACCAGAGAGCCAATAATAGCATAATTTATAACGTCATTTAAGTTTTTGTTTCCACCATAATTGTACACAACCAACATCGAAACGTACAATTTATCATTTACTAACATTTGCGGTTTTTGTTTAGATTTATCATTCAGAAAGTTCGAAATAAACACATTTGCGCTTCATACGCGATAAACGTTTATAATAACTAATAAACAAAATAATTCCCAGTGTGGTTATTATTTTTTTTTTTTGCATTGGCGTTTTTTGTTTCAACTAATTATAAGATCATATACTCACACTTCGTCACATTAAGGGTACTGGATGAATCATTTTTATGCACTCATTTCCTCATACTTTTCCTTAAAAGCCATAATATTTTGTCATAATACCGCTTTCTTACTTTATTTAAGTTTCCCTTTATGTTCTGGCTTCAATGTCTTCGAACGAATGCATCAATCAACAATCAACAAGCTGCTACTCATCCACTGTGCATTCCAAAACCAGCAAGTAGCTAACAATTTCCACATACTTGAATATTTTCATCCCACACCCGAAACTAAGAATACAACGTGTTAATGTATCATAAATCAATTGCCCGTGCTATATCTAGATCCTCACCATCCACTCGAAGTGTATTTGCATATATGCATCCGCCTTATTGATCACTAAACTCTCTTCAACCCTCGGTCTTCAAAGTGGGAAATGGGTTTGACATAATGAAAGGGGTAGCAGTTTCCCCCTCCTCCCCTACTGCCAGAAGGGGTGGCCTAGCTCTTTACTGTCCTGCGTTAGCATTATTATGATTTCATTGCCCGACTTCCTTAATCTAACCAGACCCTCCAAATTCCAGCTAAAAGTTACCGAGTTGCTAAGTGTGAAATATTTACCTTTTCTTTCTCTTGGTTGAGAAAATGTTAAATTTGAAGCTATTTAGAACCGGCAAGTGTACTTATTTTAATCTTTGTTTTAATAACGACAAATTGCACGCAATTCACACTTAATTTTTTTTTTTTTTTTTAAGTAACATTTACATTAATGTTTTGAGATATCGTTAATACACAAACTTACTGAGTCGATTTTACAAAATGTCACTTGCAACTAAGATATTTGCATTTAAATATCTGCTCTAAAGTCCATACTCTAAACTTTAAAATCATCAATGTTGACACAGTAACGAAATTGACACACATCCCACATATATGTAAGTGGCTGTTGACCCGTTGTTGTAGTTGTTGTTGTGACCCGTTAAATTTACGTGGTTAACAACCATATTGTATAACCACACTTTACGATCAACAGACTTCCCTTGCAGACAGACTTCTTTCAAGACGGCAACAAAAAATGGCCGCACACATAAAACCGTAAAAACGCCAAAAACGTAATCTGTGCGTAACTCTACGCGATTACAAGTCCGCGCGAGTGTCTGCATGGTACGCACGGTGCGTGCATGCGTGCGTTTGAATTGAGGTGTGCACAGGGATGATTTACGCTTATTAACGGGCGGGTTGTCGCCAGCTGTTATTCATGTCCCCCTGCCCCCCCCGCTCAGTGGCGCTACCCTCACTCACTACCCTCTTAGCCACCACTTCGCCATGAGTTATACTGAACTGACTGCCGTCACTAGTCATTTGCTACACTTTTGTTACCCGCCGTCAGCACTGTTAATTAATATAGCGTATGCGATGTATGTATGAGCGCCATGTAAAGCTATGAATACAATATCGCAGATACGTACGCGAGCATTCGTTGGAAATTGACGAATACGCTTACCTAAAATAATTGATTATTTGTTTAATAATAGACCAATGCGATGTTGTTTTAATAAAGCTGTTCGGATGTTATCTTTTAATAACGTGCTCAGTGGTGAGCCACTTGATGCAGTCATAAATATGTTTCTATATGCAAGTTATTATTAATTTTCACATTTAGCTTTTAGTATGATGACTGAATTACTGAGTGAAGTAGCCTACAAAGTGGGGACAACGAGTTTGATTGGCAGGGAACCGCGCCGAAATTCGCGCGCGTGATGCAAAATAGAGATGATGATGATTTTCAGAATTGATCTAGAGGGCGGTGATAAGCTCTATCTAAGAGTCCTTGATAGTTATGCTAACGCATGGTTAACGTGCATTTTTCGCGGTTGTGCATTGTCGTCATTGAAGATCTAGAGGGCCTTGATTAGCTCTATCTAAGGATTCTTGATCAATTCTGAAAAAGGTCTATTCCGCACCGCGTACGAAATGTATGCATGACAGATTGCGACATTCAATTCTTAGCTTCTGTCGACTATAAAATCTAGCAACAGCTACACTGCCGTAATATTATGTGTTAAACTTCTAAAATTACTATAATTACAATTACTATAAAACTTTTTGATTCCCAAGACTGTATCACTGCAGAAGTTGGACTTCTAAGCTCTACCAAACTATGGTAGGCCTAAGCGAACATCTTGACTTGTACCGCACTCTTTCTCGCATACGGAAAGAATGCATATTTATAGCACCATTTATATTCATAGTGTTGGGTACGCCACTGTTACCGACACGCACATATGTAGAGCCGTGTCTGTTATGTATGTGCGCTACGCCACTGGCACTGACGCGCACATCCAGCACCGTGTCTGTTATGTATGTGCGCTACGCCACTGTCACTGACGCGCACATGCAGTACCGTGTCTGTTATGTATGTGCGCTACGCCACTGCAGCGCGCTTGTATCAGTCCCGGCAGAGGAAATCGTACAATTACCGAAACTCCCACCGACCAATCCGCTAATTCCCACATCTGATCGGGAAACCATGGAAATCATGTGTTCAACTAATAACAAACAGGCCTACAGAGAAATGCTATATAGCTTTTAATATACGCCACACACGAAACCAAATAGGAGGCGGGATGAGCTGTAAAAAACACGAAGCGCCGGAAAACCGACAACGTTGAGGACGGCAAATAAAAGAAACAAAATGTGTTGAATAAGCTTTATAAGCAGACTTCAGGGATTCAATAATTATGACGTCGATGGTGACAGACCGAGATAGATGTATGTGGTAGAACGAAAGCTCGATATAGCGTCAGCCTGTACGAACACTTGCTTACTCTCGATGGGGGAAGGTGGGGGTGGGGGGGGGGGGGGGGCTGTTTGTTTTGGATATCTTTTCTGTATTAAGAGAGCGCTTTCTGGTTCATATTTCCTTTCACTTGCCTATATTATTGACAGGTCAAATGCATCAAACAATTATACATCTCGAGCATCACAAACCTGGTTTGATAGTAACAAATAAACAATCAAAATCAAGAAAAGCAATGAAACAGTACTTAACAGTACTAGTATAATATAAATATGTAGCCGCGGACTTGTATAAAACAGGGGTATGTGAAAAACCTTATTTACTTGACATGTATTGTGCGCTTGCCGTGTTATTTTAGTCCTAATTACAATCTGTGAAATGAGTATAACAACAATGTGCAGCCATATTGGATAAGAAAATATGCGCAGAAGAGCAGTTAGGGTAAGGAAGGTTTCATAAGCATACCATTGACTTTCGTTAGTGGCCACTGGTGTACAATATGTAATTTTGAAACATTTAGCAGGTTGTGGTAATTACGTCTGCTGCAGACACTTTAACAACAGTTCTTTTCTGATTGCAAATGTTATGTAACTGCATTTGAAAGATGTACATGAAATTGTAACAATAAGATTGTAAGTAAATAACTAAATAGTAATAACTAATAACAATGTAAAGAAACTGTAGGTGAGTGAATTCCTGGGTAACTTTAGTAAATGCGCAGTGAACGGGACAATTAATACCTACAATACTAAGAAATATAAAGTATCTATATAATATGGTATATATTAATACTGTTATATATGTTATAAGTAAATACTACTAATAATTAGAAAGTCGGTACGTCCATTTCAATTCTCATAATAACACACTTTATTAAACGAAAGTGTAAAACCAAGCACGCATAGTTAATATATTCAAAACGAGTAGTTTTCCCCTGGTCCACCACAGCGACAGCGACATCCAAACCACGCACTGTCTTTTAATACCACTCATCCACATTAAGACAATGAATATGTATGAAAAATAATTACGAAATCAAACTCGGAAAAGGACGATAAAGTTCGCGCAAGTAAATAATCCCGCAGCTGGTAGACACGTTAATTTGTGATTGTGACCGCCTCAAAGACCTCAATTAAAATTATATGATGGTCTAGTGAGCGGCTCCTTGAAGAGTCTGCGGACGTTCTACCAACCACAAAATGTAGTGATCAAAGGTTTCCCCAGCTCTCCTCTTGGGCAAACTTCCTGGCGATCCACTGTTGTATAAATTATCTAAGGTCATACATAACTCATGAGTCGGCTTATATAGATTCGTTACCACTCTGGCAACCATGTGTTGCTTCGCTAACCTTTGGTGGACATCTTAGATTCACAGGAACAATTTATTGAACGACTCTAGGCTCGAGTTTACAATCCCAATAATGGATAAATGTTACCGAGTCCCAACTCCTTATTTCCCTAAAAATAACTTTGAAGGAAACCGCAAAAGAGACGGCTCAGTTGCAGCAAGCAGGCAAGGTGGAGGGCTCGATTGCCGCTATACATCCAGACTTACGGCGTTTTGCATGTTATAAAATGCCCCTCACTGAGAATCAGTTCTTGTAACTGAGTGGGTATAATATAAGTGCACATTTATTTATGTTTATTTTATTATCTGAAATAGAGCCATTTTTTATTGTATTGAACTTTTTAAGTCACTTACGTTTACCAACCTTCATTCAATATTATATTGAACCGTTTTAATTTCGGTTTTGAATACCCATACAATTCATCCAAAAAATACCCGCTCTGTTTAAGCTGCCTGTATTGAACTCTCAACATGTATTTTATTTACAAATTCTGTGTTGGAAGCTAAATAATTCAAAATGCATTGAACGATAATTCCATGTTACAACAGCTGCACCACAGGAATGTGCAAGCAATTCTGCAACTGTAGCCATGCGTCATCTATATACACACATACACATACACATACACATACATAGCACACATTCCAGCATCTTTGGTTATTATGCTCTCCCCGCCCACCTTCCTCCCCCCATACGTCATAATATCACAAGCACTGAGGGAGACAACTGTGTTATAGACCGACCGGGTTCTCTCTCTCTCTCTCTCTCTCTCTCTCTCTCTCTCTCTCTCTCTCTCTCTCTCTCTCTCTCTCTCTCTCTCTCTCTCTCCACCCACCTGACACAGTATACGTATCTTGTCAATCACCACTCAGTTCAAGCGGTTCAAACAAACGTGTCTTTGGCGAGGAAACTTGTGTTTGTAGAATTTTATTATTAGAAGTTAAAATAAATTTCACGTCACATTTGAACGCTAAGGTTTTTCAGCCTGTCTAAATATGAGCTAAGTGAAGAATTTAGAAACATACATATTTGATCTGCGGAAAACACAACTGCCATTTTCTACAATGGTATAGAAAGTTGTGTTTGACTGAATGCCGACATATTCGAACAAATATGAGCGTTATGGTACTTTCACAGTATATAGGGATGTATTATAAACTTATAATTGTAACACCTAGAAAGTATTGTTGCATGAGAAAATTGTATAGACAAATGTAAACAACAGCTGCTTTTTTTTGAAGAACAAAATCTGAGAATTTGAATTTCAAATTATTTGTTTGGGTATGGTTGTGCTTTGTGCAATTATCACCCAGTAATCAATATAATCAATACCATAACACACAGCAAAATGTATCTTCTCATCTACTCGAGGACTATTGTTTTAATTTGTGTATTTGTAGTATTGGTACACTGTGCCTACCGAAAAATCACGAACATTTTGCGTGGGTTCACAAGCCCTTACGCCGGCGTATCGCGTTAGGCCGTTGGCCAATCAGGATAAGTAGCGTCTTACGTGACACCTTCCATTTTCGAATAGAATTCATTTCTATTTGCTTTACGTCATACGCAGCGTATTTATCACGCAGCGTAAAGCGCATGTGAACCAGACAATACGCTGCGTATTTATCACGCCAGCGTAAAGCGCTTGTGAACCAGACAATACGCTACGCATTTCTTACGCCAGCGTAATTTAGCATGTGAACCCACAATAAAGAAAGATTCTCTACACATTTGAAAGTTTCTAAAACAGGGTTCAATTCGAATTAAATGAAGGCCGACAGCAACGCTCCCTGCGGTGCTTGCCGGCAACATAGTCATTTAGCTGCTATCGAGAAGGCAGTGCTCGAGCATCGTGGAGGGAGCCTTTTCTTCGATTGCATCTCTCTTTAACTCCAATCATTTCCATGCATGCTAAATCTAAAACACGTGCTCTAGCTAGAAACGGCTACATCAAACACGGTTGAGGTAGACTCAGGCAACAATCTATTTTCACTGTCATTCGACATTCTGATTGTCGGATGGACAAAATAGCAACTACCAACTTGTAGCCAGTACAGTTGGCCGTGGTCGATTAGGCCATGGAGTTGTATCTTCAGGAGGTCTAGCTTCAATGGAACTTCCTGTTTCATTGAGGTACATCCGGCCGACGAGCGGTCGACGCCATTTTGTTCCTTAAATTACAGCCTTCTGGATGAGTTTGAGGTTGACTCCAAGGTCCACTTGATCTCAGCCTAGCGGAGGCTCGTGGAGTTCGACGAGCCTCCGCTAGGCGGAGATCAAGTGGACCTTGGTTGACTCTGTTTGATCATCTATTATTGACTCATCCAAGGCTGTGATCTGTCAAAACTGGTGACGAAATTAGCGTAGTCGCTAGCCCGGTTATTTCTCTATGGTCGCAAGTGGTGGTTTTTCACGCGACCGTCAAGCAATTATTATTCTACGGGTAATGTGTATTTAAGGTTTAGATTTTTGCACTCGAATTTTGAAAAATACAAAATTAATGTAGGCTCATAGACTTCAACTGAAGTGCTAGGCCCTAGGCCTCCTAGGCCTAGGCCTATAGGGCCTCCTAAGCCTAGGCCCTAGGTCTATAGGGCCTCCTAGGCCTAGGCCTATAGTTTAACTTAATTTTAATATCGTATTTCTTTAATCAAACACCAAAGAAAACAAAAACACGACGATTTGATATTTGTAAACATGTTACTATAGGCGTAACAATTAACTCAAACAATAACGAAACAACAATGAACAGCTGTCCTTGACATTGACAACCAGGAACAAAATGCCTGCCACCCATAATGCATTGCAAATCTCACTGCACTTTATACGATCACCGCTTACTACAGAGCTAGACATCCAGTACCGTAGGTACTATTATAAATCCATGATTAGGCGTTGGTCTAGTAAACTGCGATCTCTGTCCTCCTGCTTTGGGCATGGATGTACGTCATGTGGCGTTTTTCCTCTTCAAAATCACCCACTCAACGTCTCGATTAGCGTCGTTGGAAAAATATGAGATGTTGAACCCTAAACATCATCATCATCACCAACTAGTAATAATTCGTTTCGGTTACTCTAAATACGACATTCATTATTTGATTTTTTGTTGTTGCATTGTTGCATTTTACTACAGGAAGAGAAATACAACTTTTATAATGTGTGGACGCGTCAATCGTTTGCATTTTGTGCCAAACACAACAGTCACTAATCTATTTTTACATTATAAATGTATCCAACAATTTTGTATATGGTTTTAGCTTCCGTGTAAACCGCACTTTCGTCTCAAGGAAGAACTACGGTATTTGTGTGTCAATACAACAGGGACGACCCTAGGTAGGCTTGCACGTTGGAAACTAATGAAGAACAATGGATGCCTTGTTAATACCGCTGGACACTTTGCGCCTTAGCCGCGTTCTAGGCTTACGGAATATGTGTGGGTTTATATGTCTTACTTGTTAATCCTCGAAGGAGTGCATGGGTTTCTTTCGCCGAGGTGCCTCACGTGAAAATCGCATTTATTCCTTGTTGTAGGCTATTGCAGCGTAAAAAATTCATTGAAATTTGGCTGTCAAATATTGTCGCGAACACTGAATTTAAAATTCTGTATTTTTGGGCTAGAGTTAAAAACTTTAAAAGTACATTCAGTAAAATGTCAAAGTTCATGACAGAAAATTGTGACTGTGTTATGAGTGTTCGATACAAATCGGTTGAAAAGCGGGAGAATTTTAAGATATTATGTAAGTTTATTTAAAATGACATTTAATATCAAATTATGGATTGTGCAGATTATCACAAACTACAGATATTGTCAAATAATGAATGCAACATTGATTGTGTTTGGATAAAATTAGACAATTGAAATAACATCTCTATAATGGTATAATTTCATCCAAACGACGAAATACATTTTAATCTCTTTTTGAGAATTTCTCAAAATCTTGATATGTTTATTTAGCCTCACATCCAAAATTTTGACCTTGAATGGCATTTAAAAGATAAGCTATTTATGGCGAACGCTCTAAAGTGTTTAGCTCCAAAGATGAACGGTACAATCTTCACGAAACATCACAGTTTTACATTCAGTCTACAACGCGGCAGGTTTTGTAAATATTTATTTGTTTGTTACATTTTTACCTTTCTCGGTGTCCGCTGACAATTATTAAATAGCTTGTTTGTTGCGCCAATGGGAGCATCGTTTTGTTTCCGCCACTATACACGTCATTCAGAGCTCTGACATACCCATCAATACCCTGGAGATTCTTTTGGTGATCGGACTATCACACAGAACAAATATAACACAGGCCAGTCGCCTCGGGCAATATTGACTCTCCCTCCCAGCAAACATAAAGCTCACTTTTAGTTAAATGAGGTCAGTTCTAATCGACGGCAGACGATATGAAAGTTATGACCTATCACGAACGAACCAATACAAAGTACTTGGCAAATAACTTTTTGTAATCTCTCCTTCCCTTCCGCGCACACACACAAATAAAAAATCCAATCCGCCATATTCACGGTGGGCTGAACTAAAGTAAAGTATGGCACGACCGTCGTTATTCTCCTGGCTTCCTCGCATGAGCGGAGGTGAGCGTTTCGAATTGCTATAAACGTCGGCATGGGCCCGGTATCGCGTCTGACGATGATAGTCGAGACTGTGACGTCACGCCACGCTAGACGTGCGTATTGTATCGCGTCTCTGACGATGATAGCCGAGACTATGACGTCACGCCACGCTAGACGTGCGTATTGTATCGCGTCTCTGACGATGATAGCCGAGACTATGACGTCACGCCACGCTAGACGTGCGTATTGTATCGCGTCTCTGACGATGATAGCCGAGACTATGACGTCACGCCACGCTAGACGTGCGTATTGTATCGCGTCTCTGACGATGATAGCCGAGACTATGACGCCACGCCACGCTAGACGTGCGTATTGTATCGCGTCTCTGACGATGATAGCCGAGACTATGACGTCACGCCACGCTAGACGTGCGTATTGTATCGCGTCTCTGACGATGATAGTCGAGACTATGACGTCACGCCACGCTAGACGTGCGTATTGTATCGCGTCTGACGATGATAGCCGAGACTATGACGTCACGCCACGCTAGACGTGCGTATTGTATCACGTCTCTGACGATGATAGCCGAGACTATGACGTCACGCCACGCTAGACGTGCGTATTGTATCGCGTCTGACGATGATAGCCGAGACTATGACGTCACGCCACGCTAGACGTGCGTATTGTATCGCGTCTCTGACGATGATAGCCGAGACTGTCACGCCACGCTAGACGTGCGTATTGTATCGCGTCTCTGACGATGATAGCCGAGACTATGACGTCACGCCACGCTAGACGTGCGTATTGTATCGCGTCTCTGACGATGATAGCCGAGACTGTCACGCCACGCTAGACGTGCGTATTGTATCGCGTCTCTGACGATGATAGCCGAGACTATGATGTCACGCCACGCTAGACGTGCGTATTGTATCGCGTCTCTGACGATGATAGCCGAGACTATGATGTCACGCCAAGCTAGACGTGCGTATTGTATCGCGTCTGACGATGATAGCCGAGACTATGATGTCACGCCACGCTAGACGTGCGTATTGTATCGCGTCTCTGACGATGATAGTCGAGACTATGACGTCACGCCACGCTAGACGTGCGTATTGTATCGCGTCTCTGACGATGATAGCCGAGACTATGACGTCACGCCACGCTAGACGTGCGTATTGTATCGCGTCTCTGACGATGATAGCCGAGACTATGACGTCACGCCACGCTAGACGTGCGTATTGTATCGCGTCTCTGACGATGATAGCCGAGACTATGACGTCACGCCACGCTAGACGTGCGTATTGTATCGCGTCTGACGATGATAGCCGAGACTATGACGTCACGCCACGCTAGACGTGCGTATTGTATCGCGTCTCTGACGATGATAGCCGAGACTATGACGTCACGCCACGCTAGACGTGCGTATTGTATCGCGTCTCTGACGATGATAGCCGAGACTATGACGTCACGCCACGCTAGACGTGCGTATTGTATCGCGTCTGACGATGATAGCCGAGACTATGACGTCACGCCACGCTAGACGTGCGTATTGTATCGCGTCTCTGACGATGATAGCCGAGACTATGACGTCACGCCACGCTAGACGTGCGTATTGTATCGCGTCTGACGATGATAGCCGAGACTATGACGTCACGCCACGCTAGACGTGCGTATTGTATCGCGTCTGACGATGATAGCCGAGACTATGACGTCACGCCACGCTAGACGTGCGTATTGTATCGCGTCTCTGACGATGATAGCCGAGACTGGCACGCCACGCTAGACGTGCGTATTGTATCGCGTCTCTGACGATGATAGCCGAGACTATGACGCCACGCCACGCTAGACGTGCGTATTGTATCGCGTCTCTGACGATGATAGCCGAGACTATGACGTCACGCCACGCTAGACGTGCGTATTGTATCGCGTCTGACGATGATAGTGGAGACTATGACGTCACGCCACGCTAGACGTGCGTATTGTATCGCGTCTCTGACGATGATAGCCGAGACTATGCCGTCACGCCACGCTAGACGTGCGTATTGTATCGCATCTGACGATGATAGTCGAGACTATGACGTCACGCCACGCTAGACGTGCGTATTGTATCGCGTCTGACGATGATAGCCGAGACTATGACGTCACGCCACGCTAGACGTGCGTATTGTATCGCGTCTGACGATGATAGCCGAGACTATGACGTCACGCCACGCTAGACGTGCGTATTGTATCGCGTCTCTGACGATGATAGCCGAGACTATGACGTCACGCCACGCTAGACGTGCGTATTGTATCGCGTCTCTGACGATGATAGCCGAGACTGTCACGCCACGCTAGACGTGCGTATTGTATCGCGTCTCTGACGATGATAGCCGAGACTATGACGCCACGCCACGCTAGACGTGCGTATTGTATCGCGTCTCTGACGATGATAGCCGAGACTATGACGCCACGCCACGCTAGACGTGCGTATTGTATCGCGTCTCTGACGATGATAGTCGAGACTATGACGTCACGCCACGCTAGACGTGCGTATTGTATCGCGTCTCTGACGATGATAGCCGAGACTATGACGTCACGCCACGCTAGACGTGCGTATTGTATCGCGTCTGACGATGATAGCCGAGACTATGACGTCACGCCACGCTAGACGTGCGTATTGTATCGTCTCTGACGATGATAACCGAGACTATGACGTCACGCCACGCTAGACGTGCGTATTGTATCGCGTCTCTGACGATGATAGTCGAGACTATGACGTCACGCCACGCTAGACGTGCGTATTGTATCGCGTCTCTGACGATGATAGCCGAGACTATGACGTCACGCCACGCTAGACGTGTGTATTGTATCGCGTCTCTGACGATGATAGCCGAGACTGTGACGTCACGCCACGCTAGACGTGCGTATTGTATCGCGTCTCTGACGATGATAGCCGAGACTATGACGTCACGCCACGCTAGACGTGCGTATTGTATCGCGTTTCTGACGATGATAGCCGAGACTATGACGTCACGCCACGCTAGACGTGCGTATTGTATCGCGTCTCTGACGATGATAGCCGAGACTGTGACGTCACGCCACGCTAGACGTGCGTATTGTATCGCGTCTCTGACGATGATAGCCGAGACTATGACGTCACGCCACGCTAGACGTGCGTATTGTATCGCGTCTCTGACGATGATAGCCGAGACTATGACGTCACGCCACGCTAGACGTGCGTATTGTATCGCGTCTCTGACGATGATAGCCGAGACTATGACGTCACGCCACGCTAGACGTGCGTATTGTATCGCGTCTCTGACGATGATAGCCGAGACTGTGACGTCACGCCACGCTAGACGCGCGTATTGTATCGCGTCTCTGACGATGATAGTCGAGACTATGACGTCACGCCACGCTAGACGTGCGTATTGTATCGCGTCTCTGACGATGATAGCCGAGACTATGACGTCACGCCACGCTAGACGTGCGTATTGTATCGCGTCTCTGACGATGATAGCCGAGACTGTGACGTCACGCCACGCTAGACGTGCGTATTGTATCGCGTCTCTGACGATGATAGCCGAGACTATGACGTCACGCCACGCTAGACGTGCGTATTGTATCGCGTCTCTGACGATGATAGCCGAGACTGTGACGTCACGCCACGCTAGACGTGCGTATTGTATCGCGTCTCTGACGATGATAGCCGAGACTGTCACGCCACGCTAGACGTGCGTATTGTATCGCGTCTCTGACGATGATAGCCGAGACTATGACGTCACGCCACGCTAGACGTGCGTATTGTATCGCGTCTCTGACGATGATAGCCGAGACTATGACGTCACGCCACGCTAGACGTGCGTATTGTATCGCGTCTCTGACGATGATAGCCGAGACTGTGACGTCACGCCACGCTAGACGTGCGTATTGTATCGCGTCTCTGACGATGATAGCCGAGACTATGACGTCACGCCACGCTAGACGTGCGTATTGTATCGCGTCTCTGACGATGATAGCCGAGACTATGACGTCAAGCCACGCTAGACGTGCGTATTGTATCGCGTCTGACGATGATAGCCGAGACTATGACGTCACGCCACGCTAGACGTGCGTATTGTATCGCGTCTGACGATGATAGCCGAGACTATGACGTCACGCCACGCTAGACGTGCGTATTGTATCGCGTCTCTGACGATGATAGCCGAGACTATGTCGTCACGCCACGCTAGACGTGCGTATTGTATCGCGTCTCTGACGATGATAGCCGAGACTATCACGTCACGCCACGCTAGACGTGCGTATTGTATCGCGTCTGACGATGATAGCCGAGACTATGACGTCACGCCACGCTAGACGTGCGTATTGTATCGCGTCTCTGACGATGATAGCCGAGACTATGACGTCACGCCACGCTAGACGTGCGTATTGTATCGCGTCTCTGACGATGATAGCCGAGACTATGACGTCACGCCACGCTAGACGTGCGTATTGTATCGCGTCTGACGATGATAGCCGAGACTATCACGTCACGCCACGCTAGACGTGCGTATTGTATCGCGTCTGACGATGATAGCCGAGACTATGACGTCACGCCACGCTAGACGTGCGTATTGTATCGCGTCTCTGACGATGATAGCCGAGACTATGACGTCACGCCACGCTAGACGTGCGTATTGTATCGCGTCTCTGACGATGATAGCCGAGACTATGACGTCACGCCACGCTAGACGTGCGTATTGTATCGCGTCTCTGACGATGATAGCCGAGTCGTCACGCCACGCTTACACCGCGTCGGGTGGGTTCAATTTACGTTTCACTCGACGGGGTTCGAGGCCCGGGGGAGGGGATTGAGGCCAATCGGAGACAACAATTTACACACGTCTTGAACGCCTTGGGCGTTAGAGGGAAATATTTCCTGCTGTTTTGGACAATTTTTAAAAAAAAGTTGGCACTTTGATTTTTTTATCCGTAAAACCTAATTGCCGTAATTAGTATTTCTAATCAGAGTAGTAATTTATAAAAAGTACATTTATATATTTCGATTTCATACGCAAAGTCACTTTTTCATACGCAACGCAAAGTACATATAAATCTAGTATTCTAACTAAATTAATAATAAGTATACTAGGCGAACGATAATGAGACAGGTGATAATGTATATAACTGTGTATATGTGTGTGTATATAACTGTGGTGATGTATATAAATAGTACTTTTCTATCGACATTCATAGACTTGAAGATGATCTCAACTGAAGTTAAGATAATATTCGAAACCAAGTTGTTTTGTATTTAATTAATACCATAAAGTTAAATAAGTCCTGACAATACTTAAAAGAAACTTCAAACTATGTAGCGAAAATAAAACATCGGAGTAAGTCGGAAACAATGAAGAACAGCACAGGACAGCAATGAAGAAATATAGTGGTGTAGTGGTAGCATATTGGGTAGCATGGTACAATAGTAAATGGTAATAGTTTCACAAGCAAAGAACGGGAAAAGAAAGATGTGAAACTTTACTCGTCCTAGAAATTTAACTGTGTACTTTTGAAATATGAAAATTGTATTCATGGTGTTTGCAGATAATGGTCAACGTCCGCAAATCTCCTGGCTCGTGAACTCCCGAGTCAGGTTGTCCCATCCATTTCCAGAATGTTAAAAATCACATGTTATTCAAATGGAAAAATCATTCAGAAAACAAATGAATTGATCCGTCAAAACCAAATCTGGCTTAAAACCACATAACATCTAATTGAAATAATTTATACATACATGCTATTTATATACGCTTTTAAGTGAAGTATTATGGAATCAAATTTTGCATAATAAATTAGTATATTAAAGTAATAAACCAGTTTTTGTAGTGGGCACGAGAATGGCAATTTTCGTGCCCATGAGAAGACCTTTTAAGGTTTACCGAACCTCCGCCAGGGGATCGACGGATCTTGGATAATGGTGTACTAACTATTTGTACGTACTTTCACCAATAGTGGGAACTACAAACGCCCTTTTCTATTGAGTATAATCATCAAAAGAAACAATACACGGGCTTATATCTATGCAACACATACAATGGCAGCACACTTTGAACTGCTTTACATTTCCAAGAGGGACTGTCAACTGGATGCATCAGTTTATTGTGTCAGCTACCACCATTGGTTAGTGCCTGTTTGACATCACTGGCCAATCCACGGGGATTACGTAGCTCACCATAAGTATGATGATGATCGACGCAGTATATAAAATTAATATCGTTATTAATAATTGAAATTGTTGGTTATACTAACGCCACACACTGTCCATTGGAATGATTACCTGCGGTTGGGGTATGAAGATTGAAGTGTAGATTACAAATACGATGGTTTAATAATGTATGTATAATGACTTTTAAATTAGCGACTAGGAATAATCATTAATACTCAATCATCGTTTTCTATTAATAGTAATTTTGTCAACATAGACATCGGAGTGGTGTATACACAGGAAAATAATTACAGGTTAGATCATTAGATATACGACACTATGTTAATATGTTTCGTGTCTATATAATCATGGCACACAATACTTCCGGAGCCGCCGCTAGGTTTTGAAACAGCGCTTTGAGCATCAAAACCAGGATTATGGTTTCGTCCGCAGGCAGGCGTGCAAACATTACAACAAAACATTAAAGATGTTAACACTTTATCGAATTACCGCTTTTCATCTATTGTGTGTTCACAGGTAAACCATGCAATGAACACATTGTTGCTAATTACTCCGAACATTGTAACGGTTTAGGATAATTATGTTGATTGATCCCTTTACACGGTTTATCCATGTGTTTATTAGCGAATAACTTCCGATTAGTAGGCTATTAATTGACCCGCTAAACACTTGGCTGGAAATTAATTTCGTTTAGTTCCTGATTTCCCCACAGAGTTGATGGCGCCACCGGAGCAATGTTTGCGATATGCCACGTAATAATACGGCTTACCTACAAATGTGATATACCCTAATCTAAGAAAATTAAACTGATATCGGGTGAATTTATCGGACATATCTTCCCAATACATATTTTGATGTACAAAACAAAAAACACTGTACAAGGTTTTTTTTTTACCCGGTAACAACTTTCGTCTCATTTTACGTCAAGTAGTTTTCATCATGTATTGCGTGTTTCTCCTCATAAATTGAACAAAGTATAGTTATTATTAAAGCTGGCACGGTTGCCAAACTTTGAACCTTGTAATGAGTGTTTCTCAAATATATTGATAAATACATTATTGTCGAAGCACTGTAGTGGGAAATACCAAAAACGTATTACTAACAGAATTACTAATAAAAAATAAATGAAAGTTCAAACCACAACAAAAACATACTAGAATCCTCGACATAATAAATAAATAAATGACGTTGCCCATGAGATGATAAATAACTAGATTGTATTTTGTAAGGTTGAGTGGACTTTAAAAGTAGACTCTTAGGTGCTTTTAGTTAAACGTCACCGTGTCACCGTCAAACAACGTACGTCATATTTCGGTCACATGACAACGAAAGTTTTCGAAAAAAAAGGCTAGACGACGAGATCCCTCTTGTGAAAAAGAAACTACTCGATACCTCAAAGTATTATCCGCGGCTGGCTTAGAGCTTAACGTATATAAGATACTTCATCCCTTAAGAATGTTACGAGCGCTAAAAGAACTATGCGCCGTGCTGGAAAATGTGTTTCTTACGAAGGGGCCGGCTTTAGCTTAAGGCATGCTGCCGTTAAAATGCGCGCCGTCCTATGGAATACTTACCATACATTGTTAACTTGAGTCAAGCAGCTCTTTACTTAAGCACCGAGTTCAATTTGATTGACAGTGAAATTTACCCATAAAATTCTCCATGTTTTATCATGTCAATGCTAAGGAAAGGGATTTCTTTACGTTGTGTATACAGTTATATTCCAAGCTGATTTGGAACTATGTTCTTTTTAATTTACAAACAATCGGTAGAATTTAAAATAAATTTATGATCCTTATAATAATTACCCATTTTGAATATAACTCTCGAATTGTTGATGTCTGTCAATAGCAAATGTTTGTGAACTTAGGAAGTGCACCGATGGGTATGGGCTCGGATAGAGGTTTTCAGATTTCAACAAGACGCCCATGTCTCCTAGTTGAGCGCAATCAATATTTCAGCCCGCCACCAGATGAGGGGAAGGACGTGGTCGCAAAAACATGACAGTTTCATCCGAAGGTAATAGACAGTGAGATGGGTCCAGTCGCCGCTGATGGGCTGAATTAGCAATCAATTTGTGATCGAAACTGAAATTCTCTGAATTCGAGGTAGCGACATTGGGTGAGTTGCGGAGTGGGGCAAATGGGTGATGACATTCTAACAAAGAAGCACAGTCTGGTTGGTAAAACTTGTGTGAAGTAAATAAACAGTTGACGGATTGTTGAAAACTGTTCTTGTATAGGCGATAGTATTTTAAATACGTCACATTTTAAAGACGAGGTTACTACATAGTAGGCCTAAATAAAATTATTGGAATTGAAGAAACGTACGTGAAGAACAGGCGAGAGTTTAGGAACCGATTTAGATAAGGAATTCGGACTGTACATTACGTGTATGATTCGTGGCACACGTGATGGCTGTCAGGATATGAATGCAACTAATGTCATAACTACCCCTAAAGATATATGGCGTCGTAAAGATGTTGTTGTGGTCGTCATACGTCACATGTTTGCTCGGTACAAAGCAAAGTATTTAGCCACACAGCTTTATGCTCTGTAGGACCACCAGCACTATATTATGTGTGCGAGACCTGCCCGCCTCGGCAATATGTTATCCGAAACCGCCAAGCTAAACAACCCGCCCCCGCGACCCGACATTTTTAGGAAATCTTATCCGCACCCGCACCCTCGAGATAAAAAAACGCACATATAACCCGCCATACTTCTTTGGTTAAAAAATAAACAACAATAGGGAAATCACTCTGTAATCTTCTAATGAATTTTTATCCATGGTATCAACTAATAATCCTTATATATATATATATATATATATATACAAGCCCCAGAGAATTGCATTATGTACACATATATATATTTCTCAGTGACAAACTTTTGTTTTCAGAAAACCAGTGGATAATAAATGTTGAACATTCCTAATTTTCATCAACCCGCACCCGCACCCGACCTGCAACCCCAACGTAAAACATATATTTTACTTGCAAATATCATGCGGATATCCAGGTCTGTAGGCAAATAGGCACATAGTGAATATTCGCAAGAACGTGTGTGTGTGTGTATTGTGTGTAACGCTTGCTCTTGGTTGCGCTATAGTCGATACGTCCTTCTCGATGAAAGTGGGACCTCATGAATTATTGAGAGTTCGTTGGCAAATAGACTATCTATCGATCATCACACAGTATCAAGATAAAAATGACGCCCTCATAACCGTCAGACAACAATGAAGTACGAGGTTCTGAATATTAAATGTTTATGGATATTTCCTTTTAAATAAACATTGACAAAGATTTTAGAAAGAAAAAGTAAAACAAAATATACAATCATTAAAAACAAATCGTCCTTTCAGAATTGTATTGACGGGACGGGAGTGTCAGTGATGCCCACAGAACTGTGTTCCTCGTTTGGTTTCCAGTAGAACGAAGTAGGGTTTGATTGGATTTGTACAGAAAACTGATAATACAAACACGGTGCCAAACACACTTTTGTATTTCTAGCACGTCATCGTTTCACTGTAATAATAATTGTCGTAGGAATCCCTGCTGAAGGTGATCACTAGCCATACCTAATGTGCAACCCTTCAGGATTGTCAAAAGGTATTTTAGCATGTTTGGATTAGTTTTAGGATTTAGGATTAAGGCCCGGTTTTTCAATCGGTCATTAACGGAGCCGTTAGCTGACGGTCCGTTATCTGGATAGGGTTTGTTGAGATGCAGATTACGGACGGTCAGCTAACGGCCACTTTAATGACCCGTTAACCGATTGAAAAACCGGGCTTAAATACCATAATTTGCCTTGTAACTAAGGAAAACCTTGTAAAACAAACTATCTGTCGGAACTGTCAGTGGCCGGAATCGAACCGGCGACCACGCGAGAATGTGCATGGGTTGAGACTGTCACTATGTAGGGGCTGGCCTATCACAGCTTCATATCTGCACTCAAGTTGATGCAAGCTACAGACAGTGACAGACCGTATACAGAGCACGTACTGTTCATGTCGAGACGCAGTTTCACTGAAAGATTGTACGCTATTAGAAAATGTAAGGATGACATTAACAGCGTGAGTGCTCGTCAGTGTGTGTGAGTGCGTATCGTGCGTGAGTGACTTACCAAATACAACGTGATCGTGCGTGAGTTGATTAAACACAAAATGGTCGTGCGTGAGTGACACCAAATACAACGTGATCGTGCGTGAGTTGATTAAACACAAAATGGTCGTGCGTGAGTAACACCATATGCAATATGGTCGTGCGTGAGTGAAAAAATAAGTAAACGTGATGTGATGTGACATAAGTAAATACTTGCTCACGCGACCACCTCTGGTGGGAACTAGATAAGTAGAAAGTTAAGGTGGTACTACTGGGATTCGACTATTTCGTAGGTTTGAGACTAGTAAAGTTGAGTAAACTTAACAATAAAACGTATCTCATCCGAGGCTTCAACTGTGCACCGCCACCGTAAGTGGTGATGTCGGGTGCTCCACTTTCTATTATCAAGGCTGTGATTCACTCTCCAACATTGTTGCAGCTGCTGGCGAGAACAGACGCCTGTGAATCACATTAGTTTGACCTATATTTACTACCTCTGAGTTACGTGTGAAAACATTACTCCTACATAGAAATTACGTGCAATGCATTTCACATGTAACATGATTATACGATTGCACGAAATATCTATTGATTAGTGATTAGGAATGTTTACTATACAAATTTCAATTTACAAAAATATGTAGGTACTAAAGGCTGGTCCACACAGATTTTTAAGACATACGATTTAAGGTTTAACGCGTAGTCGTAAAGTTGGATCATAGGAAACACGTACTGGCGTTCACACAAAGTTTTAGTTTTAAGACGTTGTTTATTGTTGTTTTTAAAACAACGTCTTAAAACCTTATGCATTATGTCTTAAAAATCTGTGTGGAAACATGTATTTTATAAAGTACTGTGTTATGTTTCATAGCAACTGACAATTTTACCATACACATCACTTTATGAAAATAAGTGGGATAATCTATTTATAGATTTATGTTTGAAACTTTGAGAACCGAAGTTACAATTACTCCAATTGAAGTGATACAAATATGAATTTCACAGACGTTATCTAATATTGTTTTATTTTGTTTTAGGTAAACATCATTTTCTTTGAACACAATCAATATGAAGACACAAAACTAACTTTGACAACTTCACAATGAGCTTGATGACAGGGTAAGTTTCTATCAAGTTTATATTTGTCTCCTTGTGTAAAGTATCGCATACGTGATGGGTTCGCACGGATTGTGATTTGTACACAATTCAAGAAACTTTCAAGAAACAAGAAAGAAAGAAAGAAAGAAAGAAAGAAAGAAAGAAAGAAAGAAAGAAAGAAAGAAAGAAAGAAAGAAAGTAAGAAAGAAAGAAAGAAAGAAAGAAAGAAAGAAAGAAAGAAAGAAAGAAAGAAAGAAAGAAACCGTTTCAAACGCATCTCCAAAGAAACAAATACACAAATAACATCTCGCAAAACCGTTTCATTAGAAACAACCTTGAGAAAACGCTTAACATTTTATCTAGCGCACCAGAGATCCAAAATTAAACATCAACTTAATAGACAATTAAATAATATATTTATAACAATACTTAATTAATGATACGCATAATAGTGAATCGCTAAAACGAAACCAATACCTCACGTTTAACAAAATCTATTAATGATCTAATAAAGCCAGCAAAGATTTGATAATACTCTCTATCATGTTTCCATTACGTCGGGGAATTCAATAGTAATATGATCAATAATAATTCACCACGTCTGGGCTCGCGGTGGATGGAATAGGTTCATCCAAGCTCTGCTGGTCCTTCGAAGAGAATTTAAGAGCTAACGTGGTATAACTTCATTGTTACTTGTGTAGTTTAGATAAGATAAAATAAGATAAGAAGAGGTAAGATAAGATTGTGTTTATTTAGCTTCACCAGCTATTATTGTCATATAATGCATACGTATATACATACACTTACCCTACTATCTTATTATTAATATCAATTAAATATACATAAACTTACACATTATTTTGACTGTCAATAATTATTTCTAAACAACAATAATAATCATAGAAGCAATATTTTAAAATAGATCAAAAAGTTATCCCAATGCTGGTGGAGGTGCCGGGTACAATAAAAATGAAGTGTCGATTAAAAAATCTGATTTCTAATCATTAAAAATAAAGAAATTGTAAACTTAGTTCACAAAAGGTAACATGTATTAAGTACTGCAAGAACCATGTTCGTAACAATAACACTAAAACAGAGAAATACATGTTCCTTAGAAATAGCTTGTGGCTCGGATCCAGTCTAACTGTAAAACAGTAAGTAGGTCACTTCGCTATTTGAAAACTTAAAAACTGTATGCTTGATCAAAAACAATTCAATGTATTGTGCAACGACTGTAAATCGCATCCTAACAAATCCGGCATAGCGCAGTCTTGAATATATTTAAGCAACTTGCATGCCCCAATAAAATGACACCGACTTCAAAACAACAGAGCAACAACGGGACGGGGCGCAGGGACGTAAACAAAGGTATACACAAAATTATTTAAAGTTCGATATTATTACCAGGTATAAAGAACATGTGCAAGTTGTTAAACTGAGCAATTTATGTGGCCAGTGTTCTACGTGGGTTGATTTACAATCGACGACAAACTTATTCTAGTCTAGGCCGAGTTGTGAGGATTGGCTGTATCAGTGCTGTAGAAACCCTGCCTATAAAACTTTTACCCCGCCATTTCCCGGATAAAATGGCGGGATGCACGTACAAACAGACACAAAGACGAAAATGCGATTACATAAAGGAAGAAAAGAGCCTGGAATGGAAGTGAAGGGTTGGTATTGACGAAACAAACTGATTTAGTGCCGGTACGCACGTGCCCCAAAACCCACCCGACATTGAAGCTATGAAGTAAAACAAAGAAACACTTGCAGGTATATAGCCCAGGGTCAGTGCAGCGTCCTAGCGCATGTACTCCAAACCCACCCTTGACTAGGGGCTGTGAAGTAAGCCAAAGAACCCAACCACAAACTCCCCTCTGGCCCAACACATTGAGTAGACAAATATGCGTTAGCTCTCACGGCCAGTGTAATTATTACATTTCACAAGAAGACAATGTCTATGAGAATTGCTATGACCGCAAGTCAAAAATATTTGTCATAGTTTCCAGCTTAAAAAACTTGCATATATTTTTTTTTAGAAAACACGTTTTTCGGTAATTTATCAAATGATTCTTTAAAATGAACAAATTCGAACGTAGTAATTTAGTTTGTACAATTTATTTTGTTTGTTTAGTTTAACTTGTGCTTGATAACCTCAAAGAATTTTCCTGAGTTGCAAAGCCATAACAGAACAAAACACTTGCGTGTTACTTCACTTGTTTACTTACGTATAGCTTTTAAATTATATATAAAAAAGTGATTATCTACATAAGCTATTTTTTGGATTTATTGGCAGTATGTTTAAACAAGATTACGAGTTACATGGACCTGAATAATTGGTACAAGATATAAGTTGACTGACATTCAGCAATTGAGATTAATGACTTTATTATAGGTTGTTTTAATGGGAACCGGTGTTTTTAAAAGATAACGCTCTTCATTGTCAATTGCGTTGTAACAACATTCGAATGAAACAAAAAATTGACTTCGAAATTATATTCTCCATATTTATTGGGATTTTGTGTAGAATTATAGACCTTGCCTTTTCTATAGTGCATAAACTACACTGCACAAGATAAGACATAAACATCATCTCATCTTTACCACTCTATCTAAACGGTTGTTATTGAACGTTTTGAGGTCGTTTGTAAGTTAAAAACTGTCTTCGAAAGTTCAGAAAAATACCAAGTTCACAACAATTAAGGCCAGAATTTGTTTGTGGTTGCTATGGAGTTTTTTCTTATGGAAAAAAGCATATAAGTAAACAATTCCATATAGCAACAAATCCTATACTTACCTTGACAGTTAACTGTGTACCTTGTGTTAGTTTGTATTGTACCAACATGAAGTTACACATTATTAATCTGCTTGCTCTAAACACGTTTTTAATTTTTGTAATGAAACAGTGTTTTCAAAAGGATTGCCCGATCAGAGTTTGCAGTTTTAAATCGTTATGGATGTTAACAAACACTGGGCACTAGAGTAGTGTAGGGTATGGCCAGTTAAATTCACTCCAAACGTTCATCAAAAAAACTTTCACTTGTTCTATGCCTGCCGATACTGTGAGCGGATTGAAATTAGAATTGGTATTCTGAAGGGCGTGGCGTAGAATTATCAGCATCGGCTCGTTAAGTAATTGCTTAATTCACGCGGGCAGTGGATGCAGTTGAATATAAGCAATCACTTATTCAGAGTAATTCAGGTCATTGCTTTGGAAAATTCCTACCGTTATTTATAAAACCTTTCAACAATGTAATGGACCTCATTCGATCTCATCACTGATTTAAAATACATTACAACATCATTTTGAAAATTGCGTTTGAATATTTTGGTTACTAAAACGAAATCGCTGATTTGCATTAATTTTACGAATATTTTCGAGAGAAGTAATTTGTTAAAAAAAAGAGTATCATGAATACAACTATAAAATATATAGCGAAATAATAATGAAAACACGGAATGCAGTAATGAAATTAACAAAACCAACACAAGAAAAACATCATTGAAAAAGAGGACATTACAAAAATACTTTTACTCATCAATAAATAAAAACATTTAATTTCAAAACAATTATTTATACAAAAATAGCGGCACATCGTTTCATTTATAGCTTATAAAAAAGCTTTCCATTTCCAAACTAATTAAGCGTATTCGTTATCGATTACGATTGGAATGCGACAGAGTATAAACCGAATTGAAAGCGGGTGATAGACTGGAAAGAAGCCACCCGTGTCAAAGAGCTGTGACAGACATCCAAACAAAGAACATCCCTTCATTTACCGCGCTCAATGTGAATAACAACACTTTGTGTTTCGTGTGCGCAATCGACTCATTCATCCCCATTCTGCTGTCGACAATGAAACGAATTTATAACTGGGGGGCTGTGTTAAAATCCCTGCGCATTTTCACTATGACTTCATTTATGATTCAATGACGCTTGAGGTAGAAATATTTACGTATTTTTAAACTCAATGTAACATTAATAACAAGAATGCACCAGTCCATCAGAATAAACTAATTTCAAATATAAGTTCGAAACGTTTAAAATATCATACACAGCTTTTGTTTTAGATGTGTACCATATTATTTAAGCGAATGTTTATTTTTAAAAACTATGCTCGACTCTGTATTTTTAATCTCAGGAAATAAAAAGAACATTTCTAAAAAACAATTCACAAAACATTGAAATATTTCAATGTTAATTAGGGGCACTTGGATGTTTAAGTTTCGGTATTTGGATAACACCACGCTACTTGTACTGGGCATGTACATTATGATTATACACGTTTAGTTAGCATTGCTATAATTTGAAAGGTTACTGGAAATGGAGTGAGAAAACACGCATTGAAGCAATTGTGAGTGGAAAGTCAAAGCGGTACATACTGATTAGAATTCAGCACATTTGAATGATCCTCACGAAAAATGGGTGCTTAAAGCATGAACAACAGACAACATAAACATAACAAAGGATTGAGTCTCAGAGAACAAAGGGTGTGTATACGTATAGGATAATTATGACACGACTTACTTACGACGTATCCAGTCCCAACCAAAAATATATATGTGCTGTATCTTTTTTTTTTATCTATAAATTTACTCCGCTTCAAGTGATGTGATCTTTTTCTCGGTGCGGCTAAAAATAACATGATCCTCCAGTCATCTACGCGATATTAACATAATATTCATTTCAACAAGGTTCTCTAATGTTCGTATTATATTGTTTGTATACCATTCACGGTTGTGATTTGTGTTCGTTATTGAATCATGATAGAGATAGACACTTCCTCAACGCGAGACTTCCAACCAAAGAAAAGAGTAAATAGTAAAGGAGAGAGATCGATACCTTGACGCACTCCTAGAACACGCACGAACATCTTTGCGTGGTGAACGCAATCTCTCTGCACCATGCGAAGGGAACGGATGCCACGTAATAACACACAGCATAATATATAGATGGCGGCGATAGCTTGATGAGGTACAGATAAGTGAGCTGTCTACTACGAGTAAGGCAAAACAACTGCGTTATTACCACAACTACTTTGTTGGGAACTTAATTGAAGGATCGACTATTTTGACCCCTGTTTAAACAGCTTATGAAAATGCCTCTAAACAATACGGCACTTTTAAGAGTTTTTAATAATTTGATAGTTTAGTGTGAGTTGAATCGGACCAAGTTTCTTTTGATCCAAATCAACTTTCTCGCTACTATTCTTCTTACTTTTCAAACGCATTTTTGAAACGAAATTAATTTTGAATCGAACGTATATTGAAAGCGCCATTCTACACCCGTTATGTCTATTTGCTAGTTAACTGTGATTCAGATGGCTCTGACATTCGGGGGATGGGAAGAGGGAATGGGGTGGGGGGTGATTTCGATGCGGCGTTTGTCAGTTTCTGCCTTGCCTGTTCTTTTCGCGGACTTTTCGTTTCCAATTTGTGCTGACTGTTGCTCGTGCCACCCCCACCCCCGTCCCCGCCCACCCCTCACCCTACTATTTACGAGCAATTAGATTTTGATTTTAACCGCAAACGCGCTACCAGTGTCGTGACGTGAGGGTGGTGGAGTTTCCACCCCCACCCTACGCAGAAGAACTTTACCCGCCTGCAACACACAAATATTTCACGCCCAGTTCCACCAATCACAAGCAATATCCAATGATCAACATTTATCATTTACGAACGTAAAACATGCACGAACCCGTCGCAATAAGTTTGTCTTTGCCGCCCCAAGCGTTCGTGAATACGTGATAGATTTTCACTAAAGGGTAAAGTTGTGATCGTTTTTTAATTTGCTTCATGCGTTAAAAAACATGAACAATCTTTATATAGTGAATACCTTACAAAACCATTATAATTGAGTAATTGCGCATTCTAATTTCCAAGTGCAAAAAAGATTCATATCATCAATAATTTTTCTGCATTGGATAACCATCAATTACAACATCTAGAAAGATAATTTGCATTGTATTTGATAATATTTGAAGTGATAGTAAACAATATAACAATAGAAATAATAAAAATAAAATAAAATTATGCAAATAAATCATTGTTATTATTATTATTTGTATTATTATTATTATGATAAAATAATAATTTGTTGTAATTTATTCCTATTCCGTGTATAAATGGTGTGTAAATGGTAACCTTTTAATGAGCAAATTCTATTCATCTCTTTACTCAAACCATACATGGAAGTAGCCAGTAATTATTAATAGGAAACGTTTGCTGTGAGAAATTTAATATTGAACTGTGTAAACGCCTTTTTACCTCCTGCCTCACACTATTTACCATGTTCACACAAAGCTCACAACCTTTGTAAAGCGTAGCACATTAGCATACACCACTTAAACAGGGTGTACTTCTTGTTTTTTCTGCAACGAGTAAGCGGTAACTTTACTACGCTCGGATTAGCTTTTGTCATTGAAAGCAAAGAAAAGGCAAAACGTTTCAACTACTTTGTTAAATATATAAAACACTTCTCAAGTCAGTAGTCTACACTGCGTAGTTGTCCTCACACGACGATATTTTATAAGATGGTGTAAGATGGTGGTGGTGTATGAGACGTTTTCGGGATTCATTTAATCTTCAGATTAATAAAAAAAAGTGTTCGTCACATTTAGGTTAAAACAGGCAGGTTAAAATACTAATTGTATTAAATGATTGTTCACACAAGGTGTGATGTTAAGATGAAGACATGTGAAAAGATGTGTAGGCCTACTTCTCATGTAGTTTTGAAACTTGACGTCCATGTTCGGAAATATATATATACATTTGTCTTTAAGTTTTCTTGATACGAGAACAACTTTTCAAGACTACAACTACGCACAATTTTAAGGTACGCACATATAGTTATAATAGATTGTACCCCACAATAGCTTACAATTACTCCTAAGAAAGTGCAAAATATGAGAAATTAAGAGCACTCAAAATAGACAAGATGCATTCTGGTGGCAAGAAAATAAACTTCTATTAGGAGTGGTTTAGCTGTCATTTTTCATTGTTGTTGTATTGTTATTATTCATCAATGGCGCTGAAAGGAGGTTGCTTAGCAGCGTTATCTATGTGTTAGTTAGAGCGTGCAACAAACGACTACACTGAAGCGCTGCGAGCGTGGCGGCCACTGATCTCCGCCTGCTAGAATAACCCGAAACCCCATCGAGGAAGCAGTGCAAAAGATTCCAAAGAAGTCAAATAGTTTTCCAATGACTTCAGAATTCTTATTGTTGAAAATTGTGTGTATCCAATATTCAGTGACTGTTAGCTGGATCGCTTGCAACGCTCTCTGTGCACTTGTTACGCCTCCCCTGTGTGATTAACCACTCTTGTTATAATCTTGTAGTCATGACTAAGGGCCAGTCTTACAATCTCCTAATAAGAAAGTTATTTGTAGCAATTAAGCTATTTGGAGGATTTCAAGGGTTTTGATTGGTGGTTGCCATGGAGAAAACAAGCTATTCGACGAATAAGTAGTTATTGGGACATTGTAAGACTGGACTTTAGGTGCAGTAAATACGAAATATTTCATACATTACTTTAAGGGAAGGCAGACCCAAGACCGCAATCTTCTAAGTTCCGTGCGCCATTACAAGAAACCTCCCTAAATTCTCGTAACGTCACAGCTTCATCTAACCAACCGTGGCCAAGCATTGACGAACGGATTCGCCGAATGTTTAATGTTGCTCGACATAGTTTGATTGAGTTACGTTGCAAATTTAATCGACTTGCCTGACATTTGAAGGATATTTAATTATTCAGCGGTTATGGGGCCGAAGCTGTGGTCTCGCGGGTGGAACTTGGCACAGTTGGCAAGGAGTTATGTCGGCTAGATTAGTTCCACACGGGTCCCATAGGAGGAGTTAAACTCGACCTTACTCAGATACCGCAAATGTAGTTTTCGGTTTTCGCTCTAATTTAATTCAATTTCATAGTAATTACCCTAACTGGACTAACTCAATCTGACTGCCGGTAAGCGGGGTGGGTCACTGTTTGACGAGGCAGTCGTGGCTTAGCTTTCTCCTGAGACCGTTGAGCGGCGCTATAGGTAAATAAGCTCCTCGCGAACATCAAATTACAACTATAATCATTATTAAAAATTGTTTGGTGTCGAAAACATAACATGAATCTATAACTTTCCAGTAATTTTGATCTTTCCTTACTTTCCTGTGAGTCCAGGAGGGCAATTCCAGAAAGCTGTCACGGTGACAATACTCACTTTAAGTGATATCTACGTGGTTATCACTTGCTATTGGCTGATTGAGTGTTTTCCACGCGGTCCGCCACAGCAATAAGCCAATAGCAAGTGATATCTACGTGGTTATCACTTGCTATTGGCTGATTGAATGTTTTCCACACGGTCCGCCACAGCAGTCAGCCAATAGCCAGTGCTTACCACGCAGGTTTAGCCCCCCAGGTCTGTTAGGCCAGCTTAGACCCGGTAACCGTTTACTAGACCCGGCCCTGGGTGCAACAGGTCTTTGATAAGCGAATCACCGTCCACTCCGCGATACTTTGTTGGCTTGCTATCACTACCGACACAGTCCAATATTGTCATGCTGCTTGTGGCTTCACAGGCTATGCGAAGCCCAACAAGCCGGTGTTAAGGATTTCTCCAATATCTGGGATTATTGTAATACTTTTGTTGATGTATTATTAAATTTAACGTGGTTGGAATGAAACCAAAATATCCACATTTTATAATGGGAGTAGGTTGTTATTTACAGAGTGTATCATAATCAGTTAAATAGCTGAATGCCAAAAGATAAAAATAAATGACAAGGTAACATTGTGCAAGGGAATAGTAACATAAATGACAAAAATGACACAGAGTTGGTTACAAATACAATGTTACACAATATAAATATGTTTATTAGATGAGCGTAGCGAAGCGGAGTGAATCTTTCCATACAACTCGATCGGCGCTTTGTCTGTGTGTACGTATGTATGTATGTATGTATGTCTGTATGTATGTATGTATGTGCGCTAAATTTTGTTCGTCGCGCACAGGTCAAACGGCTTGACGTATTTCGCTGAAATTTTCGGGCAACGTTCGTGACCACTAAACTCGATGCTGTTAACATAACCAGCAAAATTCGTCAAGATGCCAACCTACAAAAAATGAATTACTGAAAAACAAAAATTGTTTATTTATTTAATTAAATGAAAAGTTACAAACGGATTTTAATAATGTTTCTCATGTAGGTTTATATCAACAGTAGCAACTATTGACAATAATGTCAAAATTGTACGTTTATCCGCCATGTTATAAAAAAATATTGTTTATTTACAACAATCATTTCTTCATTTTTACAGTGTTCCGCCGATATGATTCGCATTTGCGGACTTTTGCAATTAGATGCACATTGTATACATTTAAAATAGCGTACGTAACAATACCTATGCACGATTATTTGGAATCTCGATAGCTGTCATAAAATGACTACAATGACATAAGATGCCAACCTACAAAAAATTAACAACTGAAACACATTTTTTGTTATTTATTTAATTAAATTAAAACTTACACACCGATATAAATAATTTTTTATATGTGAGTCTACATCAGAAGTACCAACACACTACAACAGTTTCAAAATTGTAGCTTTAACCGCCATGTTTTAAACAAATATTGTTTATTTACGGAAGTAATTTTCTTTGTTTTTACAGTGTCCCACCGATATGATTCGCATTTGCGGACTATTGAAGTTAGATGCACATAGTATGCTGCCGAAATGGCTAACGCAGTCAGACCTTTCTCACTATGTATTTGGATTTTTGATAGCTATCATAGAATGGCTACAATGACGTGTTATATTTAATGACCCTCACGGCAAACATGCAAATGTTAACAATGAACTTGGTCCACAAATTAAAAAGCTTTTATTATGACTTAAAAGCGGGTTATTGTATGATTAATTAATATTATATTTTAGATATAGTCTGTATCTACATTATGGAAATTTCCATACACTGATAGGTTTAATAGTTTATGAATAAGAGCCTATTGAGTAGACCACGGTCGAATGAAATTATGTGGAAATCCATCAACTTGAAGGTTTTAATTTCTTTAAAGAAAACTTCTGAACGGATTTTCATAATATTTTGTGCATTTATTAGCAACATATCAAGAAATAATATACTTAAGTTATAAGGTTGTAACTTGATCCGCCATCTTGTAAAAAAATCATATGTTTATTATAACGGTATTTAAAAAAAAAAAGAGTAATATGATATGCAAATGATTCATTTGATTTGATACATTAAAAAATATCGCTCATCTGTCAACGCGGAGCGTTTTCCTAGTTAGATGAGCGTAGCGAAGCGGAGTGAATCTCTCCATACAACTCGATCGGCGCTTTGTCTGTGTGTATGTGTGTGTGTATGTATGTATGTGCGCTAAATTTTGTTCGTCGCGCACAGGTCAAACGGCTTGACGTATTTGGCTGAAATTTTTGGGCAACGTTCGTGACCACTAAACTTGATGCTGTTAACATAACCAGCAAAATTCGTCAAGATGCCAACCTACAAAAAAATAATTACTGAAAAATAAAATTTGTTTATTTATTTAATTAAATGAAAACTTACTAATGGATTAAAATAATGTTTTACTTGTACATTAACATTAACAGTACCAACACTTGACAAAAGTTTCAAAATTGTAAGTTCATCCGCCATATTATAAAAAAATATTGTTTATTTACTACAATAATTTCTTCATTTTTACAGTGTTCCACCGATATGATTCGCATTTGCGGACTATTGCAGTTAGATGCACATAGTATACACCAAACACAGCGTACGTAACAATACCTATGCACTATTATTTGGAATTTTTATAGCTGTCATAGAATGGCTACAATGACGTAAGATGCCAACCTACAAAAAATTAACAACTGAAACACATGTTTTGTTATTTATTTAATTAAATTAAAACTTACAAACCGATATAGATAATGTTTTATGTGTAGGTTCACATCAATAGTACTAACAATTGACAAAAGTTTCAAAATTATAGCTTCAATCGCCATGTTGTAAATAAATATTGTTTATTTACGGCTATTAATTTCTTCATTTTTACAGTGTTTCACCGATATGATTCGCATTTGCGGACCATTGAAGTTAGATGCACATAGTATGCTGCCGAAATGGCTTACGCAGTCAGACCCTTCTCACTGTGTATTTGGAATTTTGATAGCTAGCATAGTATGGCTACAATGACGTGTTATGTTTTATGACTTTCACGGTAAAAATGCAAATGTTAACAACGAACTTGGTCGACAAATTAAAAAGCTTTTGTTATGATTTAAAAGCGGGTTATTATATAATAAATTAACATTACATTTTAGATATAGTCTGTATCTACATTATGGAACTTTCCGTACACTGATAGGTTTTATAGTTTATGAATTAGAGCCTATTGAGAAGACCACGGTCGAATGAAATTATGCGGAAATCCATTGAAATGAACTTGAAGGTTTTAATTCTTTGACGGATTTTAATAATATTTCGTGCAGTTATTAGCAACATATCGACAAATAATATACACAAATTCTAAGGTTGTTACTTGAACCACCATCTTGTAAACAAGAATTTTGTTTATTGTAAAGGTTTTTTTTGTATGAGTAATATGATATTCTAAAGATTTGTTTGCTTTAATACATTGAAAAAACTCGCTCATCTGGCAACGCGGAGCGTTTTCCTAGTTAGATGAGCGTAGCGAAGCGGAGTGAATCTCTCCATACAACTCGATCGGCGCTTTGTCTGTGTGTGTGTGTGTATGTGCGCTAAATTTTGTTCGTCGCGCACAGGTCAAACGGATTGACGTATTTTGCTGAACTTTTCGGGCAACGTTCGGGACCACTAAACTCGATGCTGTTAACATAACCAGCAAAATTCGTCAAGATACCAACCTACAAAAAATTAATTACTGAAAAATAAAATTTGTTTATTTATTTAATTAAATGAAAACTTACATACGGATTTAAATAATGTTTCACATGTACATTTACATTAACGGTACCAACACTTGACAAAAGTTTCAAAATTGTAAGTTTATCCGCCATGTCATAAAAAAATATTGTTTATTTACTACTATAATTTCTTCATTTTTACAGTGTCCAACCGATATGATTCGCATTTGCGGACTATTGCAGTTAGATGCACATAGTATACACCAAACATAGCGTACGTAACAATACCTATGCAATATTATTTGAAATTTCAATAGCTGTCATAGAATGGCTACAATGACGTAAGATGCCAACCTACAAAAAATTAACAACTGAAACACATGTTTTGTTATTTATTTCATTAAATTAAAACTTACACACCGATATAAATAATTTTTTATTTCTAAGTCCACATCAATAGTACTAACACACGACAACAGTTTCAAAATTGTAGCTTTAACCGCCATGTTGTAAAAAAATATTGTTTATTTTCAGCTATATCTGTCTTCGTTTTTACAGTGTTCCACCGATATGATTCGCATTTGCGGACCATTGAAGTTAGATGCACATAATATGCTACCGAAATGGCTTACGCAGTCAGACCTTTCTTACTGTGTCTTTGGAATTTTGATAGCTATCATAGAATAGCTACAATGACGTGTAATATTTAATGACCTTCACGGCAAACATGCAAATGTTAACAACGAACTTGGACGACAAATTAAAAAGCATTTATTATGATTTAAAAGTGGGTAATTGTATGATTAATTAATATTACATTTTAGATATAGTCTGTATCTACATTATGAAACTTTCCATACACTGATAGGCTTAATAGTTTATGAATTAGAGCCTATTGAGTAGACCACGGTCGAATGAAATTATGCGGAAATTCATCAACTTGAAGGTTTTAATTTCTTTAAAGAAAACTTCTTAACGGATTTGAATAATATTTCGTGCATCTATTAGCAACATATCAAGAAATAATATACTTAAGTTATAAGGATGTAACTTGATCCGCCATCTTGTAAAAAAATCATATGTTTATTATAAAGGTATTTTTTAAAAAGAGTAATATATGATATGCAAACGATTTATTTGATTTGATACATTGAAAAAAATCGCTCATCTGGCAACGCGGAGCGTTTTCCTAGTTAGATGAGCGTAGCGAAGCGGAGTGAATCTCTCCATACAACTCGATCGGCGCTTTGTCTGTGTGTATGTATGTCTGTATGTATGTATGTATGTCTGTATGTATGTGCGCTAAATTTTGTTCGTCGCGCACAGGTCAAACGGCTTGACGTATTTGGCTGAAAATTTCTGTCAACATTTGTGACTACTAAACTCGATGCTGTTAACATAACCAGCAAAATTCTTCAAGATGCCAACCTACAAAAAATTAATAACTGAAAAATAAAATTTGTTTATTTATTTAATTAAATGAAAACTTACAAACGGATTTAAATAATGTTTCACATGTAGGTTTATATCAACAGTATCAACAATTAACAATAATTTCAAAATTGTACGTTTATCCGCCATGTTATAAAAAAATATTGTTTATTTACAACAATAATTTCTTCATTTGTACAGTGTTCCGCCGATATGATTCGCATTTGCGGACTTTTGCAATTAAATGCACATAGTATACACCAAAAATAGCGTACGTAACAATACCTCTGCACTATTATTTGGAATTTCGATAGCTGTCATAGAATGGCTACAATGACATTAGATGCCAACCTACAAAAAATTAACAACTGAAACACGTGTTTTGTTATTTATTTATTTTAATTAAAACTTACACACGGATATTAATGATTTTTTACATGTAGGTCCACATCAATAGTACCAACACTTGACAACAGTTTCAAAATTGTAACTTCAACCGCCATGTTATAAACAAATATTGTTTATTTACGGCAGTAATTTTCTTCGTTTTTACAGTGTTCCACCGATATGCTTCGCATTTGCGGACCGTTAAAGTAAGATGCACATAGTATGCTGCCGAAATGGCTTACGCAGTCAGACCTTTCTCACTATGTATTTGGAATTTTGATAGCTATCATAGAATGGCAACAATGACGTGTTATGTTTTATGACCTTCACGGCAAACATGCAAATGTAAACAACGAACTTGGTCGACAAATTAAAAAGCTTTTATTATGATTTAAAAGCGGGTTATTGTATGAATTATTAATATTACATTTTAGATATAGTCTGTATCTACATTATGGAACTTTCCATACACTGATAGGTTTAATAGTTTATTAATTAGAGCCTATTGAGTAGACCACGGTCGAATGAAATTATGCGGAAATCCATCAACTTGAAGGTTTTAATTTCTTTAAAGAAAACTTCTTAACGGATTTAAATAATATTTCGTGCATTTATTAGTAACATATCAAAAAATAATATACTTAAGTTATAAGGTTGTAACTTGATCCGCCATCTTGTAAAAAAATCATATGTTTGTTATAAAGTTTTTTTTTTTTTAAAGTAATATGCAAATGATTTATTTGATTTGAAACATTGAAAAAAATCGCTCATCTGTCAACGCGGAGCGTTTTCCTAGTTAGATGAGCGTAGCGAAGCGGAGTGAATCTCTCCATACAACTCGATCGGCGCTTTGTCTGTGTGTATGTCTGTATGTATGTCTGTATGTATGTGCGCTAAATTTTGTTCGTCGCGCACAGGTCAAACGGCTTGACGTATTTGGCTAACAATTTCGGTCAACATTTGTGACAACTAAACTCGATGCTGTTAACATAACCAGCAAAATTCGTCAAGATACCAACCTACAAAAAATTAATAACTGAAAAATAAAATTTGTTTATTTATTTAATTAAATGAAAACTTACCAACGGATTTAAATAATGTTTATCATGTAGGTTTACATAAACCGTACCAACAATTGACAATAATTTTAAAATTGTACGTTTATCCGCCATGTTATAAAAAAATATTGTTTATTTACAACAATAATTTCTTCATTTTTACAGTGTTCCGCCGATATGATTCGCATTTGCGGACTTTTGCAATTAAATGCACATAGTATACACCAAAAATAGCGTACGTAACAATACTTATGCACTATAATTTGGAATCTTGATAGCTGACATAAAATGGCTACAATGACATAAGATGCCAACCTACAAAAAATTAACAACTGAAACACGTGTTTTGTTATTTATTTATTTAAATTAAAACTTACACACGGATATTAATGATTTTTTATATGTAGGTCCACATCAATACTACCAACACTCGACAATAGTTTCAAAATTGTTGCTCTAACCGCCATGTTATAAACAAATATTGTTTATTTACGGCAGACATTTTCTTCATTTTTACAGTGTTCCACCGATATGATTCGCATTTGCGGACCATTGAAGTTAGATGCACATAGTATGCTGCAGAAATGGCGTAGGGAGTCAGACCTTTCTCACTATATATTTGGAATTTTGATAGCTGTCATAGAATGGCTACAATGGCGTGTTATGTTTTATGACTTTCACGGCAAAAATGCAAATGTTAACAACGAACTTTGTAGACAAATAAAAAAGCTTTTATTATAATTTAAAAGCGGGTTATTGTATGATAAAACAATAATACATTTAACATATAGTCTATATCTACATTATGGAACTTTCCATACACTGATAGGTTTAATAGTTTATGAATGAGAGCCTATTGAGTAGACCATGGTCGAATTAAATTATGCGGAAATCCATTGAAAAATCAACTTAAAGGTTTTAATTTATTTAAAGAAAACATCTTAACGGATTTAAATAATATTTCGTGCATTTATTAGAAACATATCGAGAAATAATATACACAAGTAATAAGGTTGTTACTTGCTCCGCCATTTTGTAAAAAAATCATATGTTTATTATAAAGTTTTTTTTTTTTTTTAAGAGAAACATGATATTCAAAACATGTGTTTGCTTTAAAACATTGAACCAACTTGCTCATCTGGCAACGCGGAGCGTTTTCCTAGTATGATATGCAAATGATTTATTTGATTCGATACATTGAAAAAAAATCGCTCATCTGTCAACGCGGAGCGTTTTCCTAGTAATAAATAATATTATCAATGAAGAGAGCAACTATTTGAAAGAAGGAGCACACAAGAACAATGCGTTACAGGAGAACTAAGAAACACAGCAAATATCAATAAATGACACAAGAGAAATAAATAATGAGCAATGCACTAGAGTTGAAACATCATAATAAATTTAATCGTGAGGTTTAAATAACCAAAGATCCACCAGTACCACCCCTAGGGATCGAACTCTGGTCTGCCAGGTGAGTGAGTGATACTGTTGCACCAGGGACCACCTGGGCTGGCAATCTAACATCTGTCTTGGATGCATTACAACATCTGTGCTGTGCGGAAATGGAATGGCACTGCTGTTAAAATCCACTCAAGGTAGCATCAGCTTAATTGGTATCCCAGATGGTATCTGCTTCATGACACCCCCACCCACCCGCCCGCCTGGCAATGGTGTGACCTGGATTAGAAGCCGGTCATTCTCAGTCACTTTCTCATTCTTTATTCAATCATCCTAGCCCTCGAAGTTTTATATTAATTCATCTTTTTGTAATCAATTTCTGAATGTCTCCCACGGCCGAGATGGGTGAAGCGCTAGTCAGAGTCATGTTGAATCAACGACGCGGGTTCGAGCAATGTGTCCTTAGTGTCATATATACTCACTTATCTTCTCCTTACAGCACACACAATACACAGTATATAAACACACAGCATAATACACACAATACCAGTACACAGTACGACTGCCATAACACAGGCATTGGACTGTATCGTAAAAGAATATCAACAGCACCGAATTATTATATTTTCGTCTACAAAAGCCAATTTTTTTCCCCCCTCAGTTTTCTTGTGAATTGTGATCCTTAAAAGAAAGCAAGAAATAATATTACCTCTAACATTTGCTGTGTACAAATTTTATAGTGTAGTGGGCGTATCCTGTGAATTCGCCGTTAATTCACGAATTGATTAAGATACCCGAGTTGTTATTTATCAAACGTGTATCTTATTTACCTATACTGTTGACTTAAAAGTAAGACAGTAAATAAATAAAACCACACGTTAGTCCTATACAAAAACATAACACAATATCAACACCAAAGATAAATTATTATACAAGTATAGAAATAAATAAACTCGTAAGAGTCGCCATAAACAGCATTTGGAAGGAATGAACGAGGACTGTTTGCATTGTAAGACTAATTCGCGCTATCTCTGAAGCAAAATTTGCGAAACTTGTCTCAAGATTGAGGTAAATTTAAGATTATCGGTGGTGATAACAGAACCCGCAACCTCTGGATGTCTCGCTACTTCTAAGCCATCTCCATCGATATCAGAAATAACAGTTCGATCCCGCCGTGTGCTGCAATGAGCCGCCTAGTAATACCACGGGATTGTATTTGTATTTGTAATACAACGGCAGGTTAGGCCCAAGGAATGAGTCCGCAAGCCGATTATAAGACCGCAAGCTGATCGCTACCAGCAGCGTTGTAACCACCCATAGCTTAATTGCTGCTTTCCGTTCATTCGTCCGTCCCTCCGTCCGTTCTACCCCGGGAGAGTCTCCGAGGAGAGAGAGAGAAAGAGACAGAGAACAACCTGCCTGCAATCTTCTAAACGGAAACAAATTGCAGTAATTACCCCCCGTCTTTTTGTAATAATGACCGCTGAGTTGTAGAATCTATTCGAGAAAGGGTGGGATCGAAATGTAATGCAATTGTTTGATAATTGTTATTTCCGAAGACGGCTCATGCAATTTAATTCTTTTAATTCGGCGATGAGCTCAGGCTATCTTGTTTTTAATCTGCAATTACACAAAACGTTAAACCTTTGAACAGAAATTAGAGAAGTTTCGTATTGTTTTCACGCAATGAATAATCATGGCAATTATGTGTATTTATAGCTCAATTACAAGAATGGTTTACTGTAAGAGTCGAAAGAATTTTAAGAAACCATGGATGTTTGTTAGGGTGAGAGTCTCTACAGACAAATCAGCAAATGTTGTATTTTTAATGTTGTGGAAAGAATATATACATTGTAATATATTGTGCCACACCCATACTCAGCCTTTGCATCAATGTTTGTTAATCTATTTCAACGGTATATTACAAACTATCATGGAAGTAGAAATAGACACGCAAGAGAAAGATAAACCTTATAATTTATGTTTACATTAGAATTTCAATATTAATGTACCGTTAGAACCAGAAAATGTGCCTACCAAATAATTCTATGTAACCGTTGTTAAGTTTAAGCTTTGGATTAGACGTTGATCTATCAATGACTGTGTTGCAGGTATGTCTGAGCGTACATACACTTCCTGTTGAGAGTGTTCGAACATCGTGTGGACTCGGCTTTGTTTCACACGTGAAAGACAAGGTACGTTTTGATATAATTATAGATCGGTAACTATCTGACCTATGTTTCATTTCATTAAGAGTTCATAATGAAGGAAGTTGACAATATTACAAGTGACGCTATCCAAAAGGAGCATTCTATAAATACTTTATATAAATTTCTATTGTATGATGCACCGGTAGCTACAATATGAGAAAAGTAGCTTGAAAAATCCGAAAGCGGGAATAAAAATTAATCCTCTTTTAATAAGTCCATATGAATACGTTGGAAACTTTCGCATTCCCACTCGAAATCCATGTGAGAACGCTTTCCGATGTGAAGCAGGTGCGCCAAGTGTGAGCGTATGACTGACAGTGGGGGCGCATGCGCAGAGAGCAAACGTTGACAAGGAACGCGGAGTAAATACTGAATCAGCTTGAACATTTTATTTATTGTCTATCCTATTAAGACTGATTTACAAAGAAGCACGATAAATACAATTTAAATAAAACTCCACGTGAACAAGAAGTATGATCATAAAATGAAAACATTTTCCAATTGCTTAAATTTCTACCTACTATCTACTAAGATTTCTACTTATTAAGAATGATTTACAAAGAAGCACGATAAATACAATTTAAATAAAACTCCACGTGAACAAGAAGTATGATCATAAAATGAAAACATTTTCCAATGTTCTTAAATTTCTACCTACCATTTACTACATGGAGAAATCTACCATTCTAGGGTAAGTGGGTTATTATTTGTCTAGCCAATGAACAAAGTTTTGTAGATAATGCTGATGATAAAATTAATGGAGAACTGATTGATATAAGACAAAAACGTAGTCATTTAAATTAATTTAAATTCCAATCTAACGTATCAATCTATTACCTAAGAACGGTAAACTTACGGAGAATGATTAAACGATTAAACAGCTGATAGAATGTAATCAAACTTGTTTCGTACTATCACGTTCTTAATGTGTTTACACGTTACAGGCGCGTTCGTCTCACTCGAGGAGTTAAATTAGTCGGCGTCTCTACTTCAGTAAATAATTGTTGTAATTCAGTCACACTATTCCGCACTTGTGTCACACATAGAGCTAGCTGACGTCATTAGACCTACACACCGAAATGCATTATGGGTCTGCGCTAGGATGAATATGGAGAGCCAGACTTGTGCTATACACATATTTGTAACCATTGCACCACACAAAATATATATTTTACGTTATTATAAAACTAAGTTTGCCTTTACATCAAGGTTGAAGTGAATGACACAGATTACAATTTTCAAATCATGATATAAAGTAGTATAAAGAAAGAAATGTAAATTAGGAATTACAAATTATAAAAAATAAAAAAAATATTGAAAAAAGTTTAAAGAAATTGACATTGGACAATGTTTGTTTTGATATTGTTTTTTAATATATTATGCTCAAGGAAAGCAAGAAGAAATAAATACGATATTGAGTCTAGTTTCGTGTAAAACCACTGAGCAAAATTTTAAAACGGATTTTGCAGAAGCCAACAAACTTGTATTGTACAAAGTTTATGTAGTTGTACAAAAAAGTAATAAGGACCAGATGACGACACTAAAAGGTGACGAAATTTAAAACAAACTTAACGGTTTTCAGTGGCGAGCATTCGAATTTTATTGACGATGAGGAAGACTGAAAATGAAATTTCAAAATAGAAAACCGCCAGTCGGAAGGCTTTTAACACAACCTGGTGTCGCACATAGACAAAAACTAATGTTATAGTGTCAATATCGTCGAGACGTCTCGCCATAGCATCTGATCTTATGAAACAGTTGGCTGTTGAGTTAAAACTAAGGATAATGAACGAAGTGAGGAGAGCGTGGACTGAATAGGTTGGAATGATAATCACAGCCGTGGAGTGAAACGTATGAATAATATCACAGCCAAGAACAGGTGAATGAGTATTAAAAAGAAACTTCGTAGTACAGGTGAAATGTTATCAAACTAGTTGTAGTATTAAATTAAAATATAAAAATAATACGTCATATTTGATATTTAATATTAGTATTAAATATTTGAATATTTTGTCAGTCCTCAAAATATTGCGTAAACAGTGTATAGTCCACCTAGTCTATTTTTTCTTAAATAAATACATTAGTTGTGGCACATGCAGTTACGTATGCGTTCTTCTTGGTCATTATCAGTCACATTGTTCAGTGGCTTGTGACCAAAATCTAACACAATTCGAGAGTTGATATTTCATTACATTCCACAGAGGTTCTCCCGAATTAGAGTCTCGCGTATTACCGCGGAGCCACCTCTATCGGTACACACAGGGATGGGTAGATATATTAGTTGACGTACGGAATAACACAACTAAACGAAGTATTCTCAACTCAAAAGAGTAGTTAAACAAGAACTATAAGTTCTAACTTTAAACTATCCTACGTGACCTCTATATAAGTCTCAAACTTAACATAGTTTCTAGTGTACCACATCAACATGCGTACTCGTACACCACAGTTATGCAAGTAACATTGGATAGCTGTTTTCATTATCTTTCTAATTTGTACTGTACGCAAGATTTGTGTACCAATGCACGGATTATTTATTAAACAGTGATTTAGTGGTGGTGTTTATTATGAATACTCACTACACAAAGGAATTTGATTTATATTATTAAGCTTAAAACAGTTTCAATATACATTCATTGTTCATCATCAATATGCAATACAGTCAATCAATAATTATCTTAAGTCCTAGCCAAAATTGTCTGTATTGGTATCGGGGTCGTAATACGGAAATCGTGAAGGAGTTAACTTACACGATTCTTATACGCTTTTTACAACTAAATCTTTATGTCGTAATGATTGTGATGGAAAAATGTACGATAGAGATCCCGATCTCGATTGCGACCGACCACGGTCCCGATAATTGTGGTTTGGGACAAATACCGCCTATTTTACAAACTAGTAAGTCTAAAAATAAAATTAATTTATAGTACCAGTGAGATTCAAGCAATCCCAGTCAACCCAAAATGGCAGTCCAAAGAAACAATTTTTCCCGATTGTTTTTCATCCATGCATAATGCGATTACCCCTGCTATGATGTTACTCTCGCCCTCACAATCGACTTGTCTTCCACTCGACTGCATTGTGTACACTCAACTGAAGCTAGCACGACCGCACCGTTTAATGTTATAACTCCGGCTCCTTTGAGAGTTATAAGCGGTGTCAAACTTTACGTCTCATCTTCGCTTGCCAATGTTTTGCAAAGTTGCGGAAACAAGACGAACTCTGTTAGTTTTCGGCAAGTAGGTAACTTGTGTTTTGTTTTGTTTTGCATCGCATGCTTCACTGAATGTATCGCATATCCAGAACTAAACGCAAAAACGTAAGTAACTGCTTATATTAAAACCGCTGGAAATTAACGTTCTTTTAAATTATGTTCGGAACACTGCACACTATATTGAAACCGTTCAAGTGGTGCTATAAGGTATTATAAGTTACTAAAAGTGTAATATTGACTACGAAACTGTTTAGAACATTCTTATCAGTTCGATTGTTATTTTGATTACTAAAAAAAGTCGCACTAGTATCAAAATACCTACAAATCAAAATATAAAAAAAGTGTTTCACAAAATCGTTGTTTTATTACGAGACCTCGTCAAAGTTCGTTCACTCCTTTTCAGTGTCTTGTCATGTACCATATTGTGAGATTTTATCAAAAAAACGTTAATTACACGTGGTTTTATGTATTTTCAATAATCTTGCTTCTTATATAGTAAAGCGAAGAACTGCTCAACAAAGTCCCGAGGAGAAAACCTACAAGAATAGTAGGCCTAATTACTATTACTACGTGGCAGACAAGAGCTTCAGGCAACTTCTTTGACAAGTTTGGGTAGTGTTTTACTGTATAGGAACAGAATTTGAGTTAGGAAAAGAGTTGTAAATAGTTCTGACAACTCATATCCCCTGGACATTTTTTCTCGACAAGTATTTTATAAATACATAATCATTAAAGTTACTGAAGCCTTCCATGTCTGTATTTTATAAAGACCTACACAGTCAGAATCACAATACAATCAATATTCATGATTATATAAGAAATGAACTGCAAGCCTGTCAAAATGTAGTAACACATACATTCAAACCACTTTGATGGATGTTAGTTAGAAGTTGTCACTGAAGTCGAGGCTATATTTTCATCCGCTACGTTTTATAAAGACATTTGGACCAAATGGATTGTAAATACAGATGATGTATTATATCAAGAGTCGAGGGTTCCTGCGTTCCTTGTTGGACGGTTGCCTGCTACTAAGACTGTCTATATAAGACGTGGGTAACATATCAGTTTCACTTGCAAGACAGTTATACCATTGAGATTGGTTATACAGTTTTATGAAGAGGGTCTCCATCATACGAATAGATCATATTTGTTTCAAACACGTTTCACAGTAAACACGTATGAACGATGATTATAGGGAAATCATTATAAAAAATCTAAGTGCAATAATAAATGTAATGTCTTTTTGATTCACGATTTATAATGGTATGCGCATGCACATTAAAGTGTCATACAATAGCTATGTGGTATCTGATCAAGTGTTTAAGTATGCTTTTAACAGTTCATCAACATAATGAATAGTCTTGAACAAAGTAGGCATTATATAATATAACTTCATGAATATTATGATGATGTAGGCTTCATTTTAGTTTACTGATGTCGTATATTGTTGATCTGTTAGTCGCATTCGTACGACAGGCAGAGTTTCCCGGATCGAAACGCAGGCTATCGACTTTACCACGATCTCTTCATGTCAATCACGCACCCATACACTTTGTCAAGAGTTTTTGCAGTGTAGAGTGATTCCCAAGCCAAGCAGTGTCTATCAAACAAACACTCATACACATGCACGGATTAGCTGTTTGCTCCCGAGTGTATAAGTCTTCTTAACGTGACAAGACTATCCGTATAAGCGCTCTCGGATTAATTCCCCTCATGCTCACCATAAGCCGCACTAACTAGATATCCTGACAGGTCTTAGCTGTAAGCCAGGAAAATCTACAGGGTCAGTTGAAAGAATAGTGAGATAAGGTATGATTAAAAAAAAAACGTGATATTTAAACGTGGGATATACTGGGTTGAAATGTGTAAATAAAACGAACAAATAATACGTTTGTCTCTTTTATACCGAAAAGGTGCACTTTTGGTTTAGAACGCACACATTTTCAAAGCTAATAACGTATAGTTATACGTTTCGATTATTTGTTTGATGTATAAAGACATACTCTACATTGCTAGATCATATGATGGGTATGACGGCCGAATCAGATGCATTACACATCGTTGCTATAACTATGTTGACTTTGGAAATGTCCATGGAAACTTTCTAAACTTCGAAGTCCATGTTTTCAATACACTAACACAATCAGCAGTGTCTCTTTAAAACGAATGTTTGTATTAATAACCAAACTCTTAAAAATAACATTTTATTATATATGTGAGTTTATACTTGTTGAGTTTGTGTCTAATCCTTGAGTATTGTAGTGGGTGCGACAATAAAACACCAAAGCCAGTCAGTTTCAGCCCCGGCTCGCAGCACCATTAGCCACCACGTCGTCGTGCATTGTTAACATCCACAAAGCGATTTACAGTTTGTATTTCTACTCTCAAACTAACACTGCCATGATGTTGGCAAAGGGAGGAGCCTTCCCCACCTCCCCTCCCACACACTCGACACAGACTAATAGGGAAATCGATATGGAGAGGAGGGAGAAGTGCATTTTATACACACAGCGCACAGACACACGCAATATAAATACACGGTTGAAGTCACAACAGCACATCTAACATGTGCAATATACAACAAAATGTTTAAATCATTATGATCTCAGAATGACAATAAGGAAACCCATTAAAATCATCAGCGTCAACACGAACAAAATCTTAACATCCGGTTCCTGTTAGGAGCAGTAAACTCGCAAATAAGTGATGTTACCTCAGTCACTTATTTCTATGTTAATATAGGATATATATATATATATATATTATATCTTACTTCCTCAACAATATAACACAATTGGTCGTAACATTTATCCATGTGAACTATTATAATGTATACAGAGAAAAAATCGTAGTTATTTGGATTAAAAATTTCAACGATGCTTGGGGGCATGACAACCCCCCTCGCCAACCCTTAAAGTCCCCTCTATATATGTTTGTGTTTATTTTCATTAGTTTGAGCTGGAAGTGTGTGTATAATGGGGAACATGCATAATGTTTTTTTAGCATTTTACTAGATTAAGATTAACGTCCTGAATACAAAAATATTTTATTTCGGTGACATAGAATTAAGTTTCATTTATAAAAACGAGCTGAAAGTTTCACACATATTTATGGCGGGAAAAACGGGGCATACGTCACTTGCCATGTATCAGCGATCAACCAATCAAAGAAAGATAAATAACATAACGCTTATTTGGAAATTATCATATCCAAAATCATATAAAATCGAATTAATGTCTAGTAAGCGTAGTAATTAATTTTGAAGCCCAGTTACTATAAAAACAATAATACCAAACCTATTTTCATAGAATATCAGTAAATATTGGGTGTTGTTATTCATATAAAGCAGACTTGACAACGGCTTGCGTAAAAATTTTGACAAGGTTAGCTTGATGACCTTGAAAATGTGATTGTTTCGTCTAGGAGGCGGTGGCAAAGTCCAAGGAGGTTATATGCAAAGTCATTCATATAAGCAGTGATTTTCATGGCATGTGACGTCACATACCGTTTAAAAATAATAGTGCGGGAAACAGATAATCAAAATCTTTGAACATGTATAGAAGTATAATGAGTTAATTTTAAAACTTTTAAATTAGGTTTGTGATGTCTTCAGATGAATAACAATATATTCCACGTACTTTCAGAGCTGTAGAAAATTCATGCAAGTTCCCTATTGTAAAAAATGATTGTATTAACATTGGCTTATTATAAAAATCCCTCAATTTAATACTATCACAGCATATATATTTTATTATGTTGCTATTGTTATATCTACTAAAGAAACTTACTCAATAATTATATGTTCTTACAGAATTTTGCTAGGACATTAATATTGCAGAGGATTGTTCATTTATTGTTTTTTCCTAGTAACATATTTTGTATCCCAACATTATTTTATCTGCATCTTATTCCTCACGGCTGTAGATTTCTCCGCGAAGTCAACTTATTCACGAAAACATAACGACAAACGCTCTGACCCACAAGCGATAACGGCTTGAGACGCAACATGGCAACGTGTGTTAAACCTCATCGCAGTCGTCTAGTTTCACGACGTTGCCGTTGTTTGCATCTTGCGGTCTCGCTGCTTTCAGCGAGATACTTCGCGTTCAACAGTCTATAAAGAAAGACATTTACGCATGACAGTCTGTAACCACTGTGTATGCAGGACAAAACACTAGTTTCAAAGCGCGACAAGTGACATTCTTGTGAGAACAATACAATGTGTCTGTATGTCAAAAAATAAAGTAACAGGTTACATACATCCAAGATGTGGTTTTACCAGTTACTATAAGAGATTTGTTAATTAGAAAATTAGAAAATTGTTAATATTCGATGGGTAGAGGAGACGGCTAGACACATTTTGAAGCACGATTAATATAATTTCAGGGCAAGTGGAAGGGGAGAATCGTACATGGTAAAACAAGATTAAATACATGATCCAAAATCCCAAAAATGCGTTGGAGGAGGGAGGGGTAATGGGGGAGGGGTCACTCCACTATAATTTAGTTGTTTGATCATTTATTATTGTTGTGATTTCTTCCCAAATAATCCGCACTTTGTCTTACTGTTTTCATATTAACTAAGTTGTACTTGTTGGTGTTTCTTCTTCAAATAATTGTTCAGCTAATTACAGCAAGAAGTAACTGTGTCGTGGACAGTTGTTTATGTAAACAACGGCACCTCTTATTTAATCTAGGTTACATCTAATTAATCAAAGTTGTTTACTACGCTATTGCAGTAAAGTATCTCATATTAATAGTACATTAATACAATTGAATGTTAATATAATTTAATTAAAGTATCCTAATAATAAGATATGAACATACTCTTTGATATCCACTTTATTAAGTCGATAATTAGAAATGTATTTTAAAAGTTATTAATTTATTTAAGGATGACAAGCGTCAGTGCTCTCTAGCTTGGTAGCTTTACTGAGTAGGTATTTTACTTCTGGTGGGGGAGGGCATATGTTCAATCAGTCCTTTTTATCCCAACCACTAAAGACTTGAAGATTATTTTCCTCATAGGATGAAAAGTCCACTCTGATCTTTAAGCTCTTTTGTGAAAGTCCTTTCTCATTTCCGTCAAGTTTCTCCATTCAAGAATTCCCCCCTGACGATTCCCTCACAATTCACGGCGCTGTCGCCACAGCTTTCCCACAATCGAACATTTTGTATGAAAAAAAAAACTTCGATCTTGTAAAACTCAATTCATTCTAAAATAATTTCTGAAATAATGATTTTGAAGCCTAGTAGGCCTACGAAAAAAAGTTTAATTTACTCATGTCATGTTGACGTCATGTTCCTCAATGCAATAACAAGAATTCTTCATAATCTCAAGAGATGGAGTGAGAAGGACTTGGACTGAGTACGTTTAACTGTTGATGAAAAAATGAGAATGAAATGTATGGTATTAGTACCGACATGATTGTTGAACGAATCGAGGCAAGTCACATGCAATGCAACACTTGCAAAGGATACCTGATTTGACTTCATGTATTGGTAACACCAAGGCATAGTAGAGCAACAGTAAATAAACAACTGTATATCACTTATTTTTTGCTCAGTTTAAAGTCTGTGATCTTTTATATTCAGCGATTCTTTTTCTTCAAACATTGAATGCAAACTTAAACGACAAAAAAGTCGTAACTTTATGACAAGCAGACTTTATTATGAGGTATACGTTTGTATGTTCACATTTTTACTCCGCCCTAATCTGCTTTTATCCATTCTTCGCGATGGTAACTTTCAAACCTCGAACTAGTTGATTACAGGCCTTTGTCGCGTCGCGGCGTCAGTCGCATAACGCTTGAAACTTTCCTTCAAGAGAAGAACCAACTTGTGTACACAAGATCGACACAAACATGCAGAATGCATCAATAATGAAAACAGTTGACACAAAACAAGAGACGCCTGTGCAACTTCTCCAAACAAACTTCTTTGTTCCCTTCTCATTCAATCGTAAGTGTTGCCTTTACTTCGGAGGAGATAAATGAAGGGACCTCCCCTCCCTTCCCTACCCCACGTGATGGAGTGGGGGTGCGCGCAAAGAGAACCGTTATTGACTAATTGCTTTGTTTCGGATACGGGGATATGGATACTTAGCTTCCGGATTGAAAATACATGAATCATACTGTTGTTTTTTGTTTTTTTTTTAATGGAGTTCTAAGTGATCGACTTTTTTATTTGATAGAAATATAAAATGTACTTTCGAAGTAATGTAAAATGATGAATGTTCAAAATAAGACAATGTATTCTACGCTAATGGATGTTTCTATTTTTTTAAGCTTGTAATTTATTATAATGTTATGTTTTATTGAATTCAACTTCAAGCTGATTTATGCAAATTTCATTTAATTATTCCTCGTAACACTGAAAACAGGTTCCGCCACAAGACGGATGATTCCCGCATGTGCACAATTGTCTTGTGCTACCATTACCGTATGATCTTCTTAAAACTTCAGCAAGGCACGTAACAAAACAATTTTAAATCATTCCATTACACTTTCAGAGTAATAGGTCTGACAATTCCGTGGAAGAATGTGATACAACAATCTCGTACTCAGTCTTTGACAGTAATGTTTGGATCTTGACGTAGTGTTCATATTTATATAACAAAGAATTTTGAACATTGTCATTGTTCAGTCTAGTTATACTGTTTCATTATTATTTCTATTAATAACTTCAAGTTATTGTTATCATTCATCGCGTTAATCTTCAATGTTGACAAGTGCTGAGAAGTAATTAACCTTGACCTTCTTCTGGCAAAACAAGTATGAAATTATAAACTAGAAAAAAACAATTAACATATGCAGCTCTAATGGGCTGTGAGATTTCTATATTAAACCATGTTTCCTTACAGCTGCAACAAATGAAGTTTTGAGCTGGTATTATAATTAATTACATACCTTGCTGGCGTAGCTCAAGTTTGATGATATTGGAGCCAAGCCAAGGAATGTTACGTGTTTTTTAGAGCCTCTTCGCAGTTACCGAAAACTTACTCCATCTGTGCAATCTTGTGTGCTTGTACCGACGTAGACAAGCAATGTTATGAGGGTCTGTGGCATTGCCACAGTTTCCGTCAATCGTACTTTGGTAAGCAAGAGTTTTATGAGCAAATATAACACCTTTAGAATATATGCCTGAGATCTCTCAATATCTATTGATCAGCTTTCTCGCTGAGTATTACACGTACAAGCTGCTCCACAAAGTAACAATTGCTCGTTTAAAAACGTCTCATAATAGAGCATACCATTGATTTGACACCATCATGAAGTACAACTTTATATCAATGTACCGAGAGATAGCTGATCTATAGTGTCAATGCATTGCATACATTTAAATGAATTCAAATATATTCTTATAAGTAAAATACATAAACCAATCGTATTGTTGGTTTTCAGATAAAATGCTACATTTATTTTCTTAGCCCACAAGCAACAATTTTATGAGCAAATATTTAAACACCTTTAGAATATTAACCTGAGATCTTTCAATATCTATTGATTAGCTTTCTCGCTGAGAATACAACAATGATCAAAAGGGTTGAGGCTATTCATTATAGTTATAGACGACAATGTAAGAACGAGACATTTTGCGACGTCGATTTTCATACTTAACCTCAACATACTTAACCTCAAGACTTGCACTGCGCAAGTCTTACATGAGTATCAAAATACACTCTCAAATGTATAATTTCTGCGTTGTTTCAATATGTGTGTATAAACAAATGTATGACAGACTACCTCATATTGATGGCAGCACACACTTTAGTAACAATCATTCGATTTTGTTTCAACTAACTACTGGTTTAGCATGATTGGGTATCGGTCTGCCATGTGTGACGCGACGGAGATGACCGAGCGTGAATATACGATAATGAAGCGCTGACTACTAAGGGTCAAATGCATAGTCGTTCCTCACGTGCTACTTAACTCAGCCTTTCCTCAGACTCGCCAAACCACCAATCACAGAGCAGCAGTGCCATATGGACTGCTCTGTGATTGGTGGTTGGGCGAGTCTGAGGAATGGCTGAGTTGAGGAGCACGTGAGGAACGACTATGCATTTGACCCTAAGTATATCAGCATTAAAACTATCCTTCCTTGGTCACTAAACCTGTTCATTCATGTTCGTATTAGATATATTTAATTTAATGTATATCCCATTCAGTAATAAAACTAAATCATTTCTAATATGTGATAATAATAAGTAATGTATCCGATTGTATGAATTCACTATCTCAATGACACCGATAGCATTGGGTTTAAAATATTTCAAACCCAATGGATAGCATTGGGTTTGATCAAACCCAATGCCGATAGTCATCATCTTTAAATTTAACTTTTCTCTGGTTGACAGTAGCTTAACTGTGTACATTCCAATAACACACATTCATTGAGCTGAAGCGCAGCCTATCACAGCATGTATGCCAAGGATATATTTCATTTCAGCCCTTAAATATACGTGTTCGTAGGGCACACAGCACAATTTAATTGTTTACCTAAGTATTTTTATATATTAAGTTGGTACAGCGGGTAACTTCGATGCCTCCAGCTGGCAAGGCAAGGAACCACGATATTACAAGTTCTACCTGAACAGAGAGTGTTCACCACTCTAAGCACTGTGCCTGGTCTTGTACCTGAATAAGGCTAAGGGCGCTTCGTAACTAAGAACTTAGATCATCGTCATCCACTATACTGATTCCTCGCAACACTCATGCAAGGTACAGTGGTTTCAAACCCCATCACAGATCACCGGAATTACTGGCTTCATTTTGTTTTCAATGTAAATATGTCTACTTCAAACTGCTCAATAAGTTTCAAGAAGTACTTTCAGGGTGGACATTATATAATTTATAATATTATGATTCTTCGCTATGACGCTTAATTGTAAAATTGAATTTAGGCCCGGTTTTTCAATCGGTCATTAACGGTGCCGTTAACTGACGGCCCATTATCTGCATAGGGTTTATTGGATTACAGATAACGGACCGTCAGCTAACGGCCCCGTTAACGACCCGTTATCCGATTGAGTAACCGGGCCGTAACCTATATTATGTTCATGCAATGAGCCTCATTGATATGAAACGAGAACCCAAGATAAAAATCAGGTAAGGGCAATGTCATTTACTTACTTACTTTATTTTAATTAAGGCCAGTGTAGGGCACAATGCCCTCTTTAGCCTGATGAGTGATGATTGGTGAATGATAATGAGAAAGGGAGGAGGGGAAGCCCGGTACCGGCACGTAGCCTACTCCTGTCGAAAAGTACCAAGGCGACCATCGGCTTTACGTCCCATGCGAAAGGACGGTGAAACTTTAACCAGTCATATAGGTTCCTCCACTAACCTGGACTGCCGAGCAGTTGACGAGAAGAACGAAGCTGTTACACAAGCTTTCGAATCCTCCAGTTGGCTCTAACCAACGGTAACTAGTATTTCAGAGGAGAGTGGTCACCCATCAACCTCCTGACCTAGCCCGAGGTTGCTTCACTTCGGTGTTCGTATGGGAACCGGCTAAACGACCGTGGCTAAACCGTTGGCTCAAGGTTATTTGTTTTTTGATGAATATACCCCTTACTTAGAGAGTCCCGCTAATACAAATGGCAAACGATGTCTCTCCCGCCGTGTGGCAAGGGACGAGAACGAGACCCATCTCCCCCAGATGTTGCTCACGAACCTACGCGCACAAGTCCTTAAAAACTGAAATTAAGAACGGAGACACGAGTCAGGAAATAAGGATATGATTAAAAAACAAATTTACATATTAATTAGTTTTCGCTTCCAGGCAACAAATTGTTAAAACAAAAATTTAGGAAAGTTCATTTAGTAGCCACTCTTTTTTTATGTTATAAACGCAGCAATGCATAATACATTGCCTTGAAACTTGGCGTTTGGTCTTATAAGCTTTATGATTGGGGTTATACTCAGTAGACTACCCAGATGTTGTGAGTTGTGATTTATTCTGTGAAGGTTTAAAACAGCTCTTTGACAGAACTGGAAACACCCTGGCTATATAATCGTTGAAGAATTAGAAGTAACATGACAGTCTATCGACAGAACTTTAAATGCTAAGACAACACGTTTTGACATATTAAATACACAATTTAAATTAGTTTTGATAAAAAGCAAAATACTAAAATAACAAGTCTTGGTGGAAAAGCAAACCATGTTTTTTTTTTTTTATCTAGAATCCAGTTTCTCCGTATATTTGAGGGTTAAATCAACGACTAGCCGTAAATCCAAAAACTTTGCAATTAAATTGCCGATAACAGCAGTTCACTTGTTTCCAGGTAAATTATTTCAAACAATGACAGAATTGGCTTATCAGGCTATCGTAGAAAGCAAAAACTAAATCATTTATCAATCATCATAGCCTATAGTATATTTAATTACACTAGTAGGACCTCGGTTCTGTTGCAGATATAGACTTAGTAATAATTTAAAAAAAAAAAACATAAAAAAGTGTTCAACAAATATTATAGCTTAAAACCTATATGGAATCACACATATTATTGTATTGTTGGGTAACAAGACAATAAAACGTTTAAAATATCGTCACCGTCAGATTATATTGCATCAAGCCACAAGCAAGAAACAATTATTTTACCAATGTAAAAGAATTAAAATCCTATAGATTAAATGAAAATAAGTAATCAATTTATCTTGTTTGTCATGTCGTGTGCTCCATTGGAGATTAGCTAAATAAGAAATAAAATGAAAGAATCGAATCTTGAGATCAAATTAATATATCAAAAATTTCATCTCAAGATTCGATGCTTTCATTTCATATAATAAGTTGTAATAATTGTAGTATATATTCTATACACAGTAGAATAAAGAAAATGTTCCCCTCCCAGCCCGTCATGATTTCGGGTGCTCGAAATTCTAACTCAGACTGTCTGCTGCACGCGTTTCGGTACCCATCCTTCCTTCCTCTACTCAAACTTGTGGAGCGATTTCACACATCGAATAACAAAGTTCACTATAAGAAACAACGTTCATCCGATTCCCCTCTGACAGATGTAGGTGTGGATGTCAAATGACAGCCCTCCCCTCCCCCCCCCCCCCTTACTCGTGATTCCATATCACTTCCCCTCGGCTAGACAAACACAGCACTCGGTAAAGGTGTTTAAGTGTTTAATGATAAATTGCAAACATAAATTATCCGACTGTTTTTTTTTTTGTTTATTCTAAGAGTTTATTACAAATGTAAGCAAAGAAGTATCCGCTAGTAAACAAGTTCGGTTTTTAAATTGCAAAGAACAACTGTTCAGAAAACTTTCAAAGACTCTATGTACCCAGTATGTAATCGTATAGAATCTCTAGAAGGTGTATTGTATGATACAATTAACAATTCCGTCATAGAAATAGCTTTTGATTTTAGTATTATTGTATAAGTAACCAAGAGTTATTAAAACAAAGTTTGTTTACAAAATTTTAATTATTGCACGTATTGCCCAATTTAGACGGTTCAATGTTCCGCTCAATGTTTCTTAGCTTTGGATTTTAGTATTGTTGTATAAGTAACCAAGAGTTACTTAACATAGTTTGTTTACAAAATTTTAATTATTGTACGTATTGGCCCAATTTAGACGGTTGAATGTTCCACCAAAGATTGGTTCCGCTCAATGTTTCTTGAAATCAAGGACAAAAACGCATTAAATAAAGTAGAGTATTGTTATGTGTTTTATTATAATAAATGTATTGTTGAAGTTACTTTAAACTGTATCGCAAACATTTTATTCAAAATTGTGGAAATCAAATACTACTAGTTCCTCCCCTAAGTTCGTATGTCTACACACATTGTCTAAATGGTCTAATTACAATATAGAACCCCGTGAGTTGAGGCCTGCGTACTGCACAGAGCTAGGTAGGTATCTTATTAAACATTTGTGTACACCGTCGCCGTGCATGTAATCCAGTCTTGAGTAATTTCAGAACAGGATACTTAAATGGTATAAGACAGGCCTGATTTATTATAAGTGAGGTGTGACGTCACGCCGTGATAAATGAGAGAGATATAGAACAGAGAATCACAGGTTAGTTACTAATACTGCGCTTAATGTGTCAACGTCACCGTGAGAAGTTGTCCTTACCAATACACAAACACCGACATGGCAGCTTGGTAGAGAGGAGCCTGTGGAATGTAATTGCATAATTAGCCGATGTGAAGGGAATTGTCAGCACAAGCGTAGAATAACACAAATAGTAAAATGTGCATTATTTCTACAATTCCGTATTGAAGGCTATAGTCATAGGATATAAACGTGTTTCATAAAGGACAAATATGATGATAGAACAATGCCATGAATGAGGTACTGTATTGAGTGATCAGAAATAAACACCACTTATAATGTTAAAACTAGAACACACAATTCAAACAAATTAGATGCTGATTCATTGAAAAATTAAAATGCTTTAACTTAGAAATAGAGAAAAAGAAAAGAAATAGATTCAAAATCTCTAAACTCGCACTCAGCGCTATGAATGATGATGTTTAGGGTTGTTCTAACGGATGAAAATAAAATGATTACGGTTTGTCCTTATGATAAAACCGTTAAGCCTAAACAAGCTTGTAATAATTAAACGTCCGCTTCATCATCAGGCGCAATACTGTATAATCAGAAATTATTAAACAACACTATATGCATCATGTATGTATGCATGCCTGCATGGTATTCTTTTACTTTAGTATAATACAACCACGAGGCAGGCTAAAAGAGAGTTGGCACACGTGAATTCTTTAATTTATGATATTCCTGACTGGAATTATGTTATGTTTGATTCCTTAATAGAACTCTGACATTTATTTGGAGTCCAAATATACAAGCAAGGTTTCGCCCGTCAAATACTTATAAATAAAATACATTTTGCATTTTATATATATATTTGGATTTTGGAATAACCAATTCCACCAAACCAGTCATATTCAACATGAGAACTTTTCTAGGAGAAACCTTGGCATATCTGCGTACACTGACTGGTTTCGTCTTATAAACTTCAAGAACGAATTATACAATTTTTAAAACATTTATGGTGGTATTTGGCCTTCGTCAATATTCACCAAATAAAAATAATTAATAATACAAAGCAAAAACCTATTTCATAAACTTACTAACTAGTAAATCACATCCAAAATTACAAAGCTACAAATGAAAATTAATTAATATTTCCATGCACTCAATGTTGAATGGTTATTTTTCCGGTTGATTGTGTAGTTGTGAGCCCACCGCTATTTCACGTATTTCCCAGCGCATCCATTATTATTTCGTCCCTATGGAATTATTGTTGCTGAATGCGGTTGGAAATCATTGACACGCGTTAATGAATTGGCTTCGATCTAAACGACGCGGACTACCAGATAATGTTGCGGTGACGCATAATTCTACCTTCGTTATGCTCATCTGTGCGTTGCACACGTTCTGCATAGATCGTATATTAGAATTAACATTATTTAATTCATAACTATCGGAATGTGTTTTAACGTCATATTGTTTTATGTAAATGTTATCGTTTTGGTTTTTATTAAAACATGATATGTGAATCGCATTTTAAATGAAAGATTTTAGAGAACGGTAGAATGTCTGTTAACGTTTTCTCGTCTTAATTCGCATTGATACTTAAAAAAGTGGATACACAGTGAAAGTCTAGTAAGATGCATGTTGTGTTAGTTTGGTGTACCAAGACAAAATAATAATGATTGAGATTTATCAATAATTTGATCTGTTAACGCTCAAACTCAAACTAAGAATAAACGTTTAGTCAGAAGTCAACTCCCTTCTATAATTTCTACACCTATTTTTTACTATAATACTGTTAAAAGACACGTGTGTCATAGACACGAGATAATTCATATTTTATCGTGCGTATCTTTACAACAGTATTTAGGATTTAAAATAAAGATTTACATAAAATCGTGGTATTTGAAAGTAAAGAATGCATTAGCAAATAATAAAACAATGAAATCAGTCAATACCTATGGTGCATATTGAGTATTGTAAATACATAGACTCAAATTGATAATGTACCAGCGTATACAGTTAAGAGTACGTATTTATTTAAAAATCAAATAGTGTTCACTCTAGAATTATTATCTATTTTATGGCAATAAAAACTCCATTTTTACTTCTTCCCACACATTGTTTTAGAATTGGTTCTCGTTCTAAAACTTGACGCGAAAATGTCCAGTAAAACCATCTATAGCGGGTAGTGTAGTTATCCCCCTGAATTGTTAAAACGAAACTGAACGAAGAAGTCAAAGTTCGTTCGTTGGGTTTTACTTTCAAGAAGTCACAATGTAGATTGAAATTACGTATCAATGTTAAATGGTGCGTAGAGAATACATGGCTTCGAGGGTCGACCTTGGCTCGCTCTTACGCCGTGTAATGCAACTAGACGCGCCACAGAATCTGGCCGGGGTTCAAACTTCTGTCGTTACTTCTTTATCGTGTGCAGCGAACCACCGACAAACTAACGATAACTCAACATTATCATTCCACCACTTACGCGCGGAGATTGGTTTAGCAGAACGATCTTTATCTCATCAACTGATATTGCGAGCTACGTTTTGAGAGCAAACCCTTCTCTAAACGTGAACCCATTACTTCATACTTTCGCATAAGTATGATAAGGTGTTAACTGAACTATTTTCGCTCCTCTAAACGTGAACCCATTACTTCATACTTTCGCATAAGTATGATAAGGTGTTAACTGAACTATTTTCGCTCTTAGATATTGCGAGCTACGTTTTGAGAGCAAACCCTTCTCTAAACGTGAACCCATTACTTCATACTTTCGCATAAGTATGATAAGATGTTAACTGAACTATTTTCGCCCTGCGTAAAGAGATATTTCATATTACCATCGAAATGTAACCCTTTGCTTAGTACTCAATGCAAGAAACAAAAATGATGACACCTTTCTCATATGTATTTTGTATTATAAATTAATAACAAGATTGACATACAAAAGTGAAATTTTCTTGTGATTGCAATCGTTTCTCTGCCTACGTTGACAGCTTTATCAAGTTACAATTCGATATTCATGAATAAAAATATCGACACATCCAGTGAACGCAAAAAATATAGTCATTATTATAATTGACGTTTTATTCAAGGTCAAAGTATTGCCGCTTTTATCAGCGCTTTAAAGCGCGTACTAGTTGAATTGTTTTGCTTGTACGACGTGTACCTTGGTTACAGTACTAATTTATAAATAAGTTTGACAAGTGAATAAAATGGAGAAACGTAATAATTTCAAAAACGAAGACAACAAATAAATGTACATGTATGGCACGATCATCACCGAGTGTAGGTGGAACATAAATCACATGTATTTATTTTTAATCAAACAAGTTTATTTTATTAATAGTTAAGGTATCGATTATCAATGGTGAACATTAACGATCTTGCTACGTGTTGCTACAGCATCTTATGTTTCTGATTGTTCGTATCTAAACACAGTGTTTGTACCTGTTGAAGACTGTGGACGTGCAGTGCAGCAAAGAACTGATCCTCGTTACTTTTGAGGCGCATCATAAGACCACCTAGCCGAGCAAAACACCAGTGATTGCACAGGCCTAGGTCACAGGCCTACGTCACAGCCTACGTCACAGCTTTGCCACCGAATATTTAATAAGTACGTTACTGCACTTCACTTTATTACCACCCCCGACGCGTTGATATTTCATCACAATTTCAGTCAGATGGAGTTTAAGAAAAAACAAGTTTGGGAGAAGGAAAGAAACTTTAAGGAATATTGCAAGCGACGACATCAAGCGTAATATGATTTCAATGTGTATGTTTATTTATTACCTACTTGTGAACATAATGCAAGATAGTATTTTCATAAACTCTACAAGTGAATCTTGTCCGTGGATTTTTAGTTTGAAATTGAAAAGTTAACTTTACTTTTTCGATTATTTTTCTTATAAGGAAAGTGAAGTAAATTAAAGGAATATGTTAATTGGTTATATTATTTTCATTGATAATATATCTTTATTCTCTTCATTCTACATTAATGTGATTCGTTGTCTAATACAATAATGCAACATATACTACACACAGATCTAGCCACTCAGTTAAAATATCGAGGATATAATTTATTGTGGTATGTTGCAACCTCCACTTATAAATCAGTCGCTGCCACAAAATAGTTTCTGGTTATAGTTCCAATAGTTCCAAGGCCGAAGAAAAAATCAAGGGGTGCGCGCTGTTTTACAGTTGTGTGAGAAATGTAATCCCTGGTTGGCTTCATAACAAATGTAGGGAAATACAGAAAGTTAAGGCACTTGAAGGTTGATGTCTCTAATCCTCATTTCATATCCATAATTCACTATAATTTGAATCAAGCCAATTCTACAAATAACACATTACGACACATAAAACTATTACTACATCCTAGAAAAATAAAAGAACAACAGTATTTAGATAAATATGTTATGGTAGTTATTTTGAAAAAGTATGAATCATGTTTACAGTGCATTAAAATGTGTCACCTTTAAGAAAGGGTTTGACACGAGTAAGCATTCACGTGTGAACGAACTATGCGCTCAAACTGCATTCAAGCCAAGCACACTCGCGTCTCTTTACAGTCTTTCTTGTCCTGTGTAAAATTCATCACAAAATTGTATTATTAAAGTACGCTGTGCGCCTTCCCTTCTTGCGGCAAATCAAGCGGAAGATAAATGTTTTAAAGGAACGGTGGAAGTATGCCTATATGGACAGACTTAAGACACGGTGCCCCGTGGGGGAGGGGGTCTGAGGGGGGGGGGGGAGGGGCAACGGCTGAAGTTGATATCCGAGACCTGATTTCGACGCGTGCGTTTCAGGGGTGAGCAAACTTGTGGCGGGTGATTTGACTGGTCTTATCTTATACACTTCATGTGTTACTCACACACGAGTCAAGATGCACTATAAGAGGTCTCATGCGTTCCTTTCCCGTTTTACCCAAGATACATTTCTTGATTTTGTGTTTTAAAATTGAATAATAAATTCATAATCATAATCACGAACGTATAATATATTTATTACCGTATCAATATAAGAAACAAGTATAGAATTACATTATTTACTTGAAATGTTACCTAATTATGCTCCATGTTATTATAGATGTCCATACAATCATGTGTAATACTGTACTGTGTGTTTTTTTAAAATTGAGTGCTTAAGCGACTAATGCAGGTGAGCCCTGTTGTCCTCCAATGTTCATTGGTCAACGATCGATCTATAATTTGTATTAACATTAACTTATTTTCCTCTTCCTTTTTTCTCTATTCCTCACACACCATCTTTGAACAGCGATCGCTTTTCACATATAATAGTTATCTATTTTTCTTAATTTTTCTATTTATTGGTTGTCACATTGGTATCCATTAACAAAGTCAAACTTAAATTCTTTGTTAAAAATAATGTTTATTTTTCTTTTATTTTTGAAGTTTTTTAGACTATATTTGTATCCTATCTCTGTGGTTGCCTCTATTCACCGTTGTGCGGCGGTCCGTACGAACGGGCCACCCTTGTCCATGTATTGAAGTCTAATCCAATATTCCGTTCACAAATTAGAATATTCTTTCCATAAATCGTGACAGGTTTGTTGGACTTCTGACCTGCGCACTACTGAAAGCGCATCGTAGATATTAAATCGTACCCAATTCTGAATCGTACATTTATTCATATTTACGTCAGCTTGAATTCTTGAATTAATTTATGCGTTTTAAAATATAAACATGTATTTGTACAACTTTGTGTTTTCAAATGGTGTGTGTGTGTATCAGTGAAAATACATTTGAAATTCAAATCTATACTAAATTCTTACGTCATGAGGTAATTTTGTATACTCCTGCCATATATAACTAAAGAAATGTGATACCTCAACGAAATAACATTCGTTAAAGGTGCTGCCGGCCACGTTTTAATTAGTGGTATCGAGGCAAATTCTACCTGTATCCCCAGAATCCTTTAAAAACATACAAATTGTGCATGTTTCATTTGAAAACTTCAATATGGGTATTTGGAGTGCTATATTTTATACATAATAAACTTATTTTACAAAAGACATCTTTGCCATGTGTAGAGTCACCCAATGACTAAGAGTGAAACATGATCTACTTTCTCTTTGATGACGTCTCGCACGTCGTTCTAATTATTCTGTATATAGAACTATTTAAATGGTCATCCAATAATGTTGATCGAAATCTGAACCGTTTTATCCATACATAGTATTTCCACTTTTCTGGGAATCTTGGTCTTGACCCAAGTAGAGTTCACCATTTTGTGTCAAAACATTTCCCTCTGAGTATCTTTAAAGTGTTTTCCGTTCCCTTACTTCGGTGACTTGAGAGTCATCTGGAAGTAGACAGTACTTTGTGCACCCCTGTGGCAGGAGAGCCAATAAGCAGCCGTTCCTCCACGAAGCGCCCTCTTAAGCCCTGGTAGACAGTACTTTGTGCACCCCTGTGGCAGGAGAGCCAATTAGGCAGCCGTTCCTCCACGAAGCGCCCCCTTAAGCCCTGGTAGACAGTACTTTGTGCACCCCTGTGGCAGGAGAGCCAATTAGGCAGCCGTTCCTCCACGAAGCGCCCTCTTAAGCCCTGGTAGACAGTACTTTGTGCACCCCTGTGGCAGGAGAGCCAATTAGGCAGCCGTTCCTCCACAAAGCGCCCTCTTAAGCCCTGGTAGACAGTACTTTGTGCACCCCTGTGGCAGGAGAGCCAATTAGGCAGCCGTTCCTCCACGAAGCGCCCTCTTAAGCCCTGGTAGACAGTACTTTGTGCACCCCTGTGGCAGGAGAGCCAATTAGGCAGCCGTTCCTCCACGAAGCGCCCTCTTAAGCCCTGGTAGACAGTACTTTGTGCACCCCTGTGGCAGGAGAGCCAATTAGGCAGCCGTTCCTCCACAAAGCGCCCTCTTAAGCCCTGGTAGACAGTACTTTGTGCACCCCTGTGGCAGGAGAGCCAATTAGGCAGCCGTTCCTCCACGAAGCGCCCCCTTAAGCCCTGGTAGACAGTACTTTGTGCACCCCTGTGGCAGGAGAGCCAATTAGGCAGCCGTTCCTCCACGAAGCGCCCCCTTAAGTCCTGGTAGACAGTGCTTTGTGCACCCCTGTGGCAGGAGAGCCAATTAGGCAGCCGTTCCTCCACGAAACGCCCCCTTAAGCCATGGTAGACAGTACTTTGTGCACCCCTGTGGCAGGAGAGCCAATTAGGCAGCCGTTCCTCCACAAAGCGCCCTCTTAAGCCCTGGTAGACAGTACTTTGTGCACCCCTGTGGCAGGAGAGCCAATTAGGCAGCCGTTCCTCCACGAAGCGCCCCCTTAAGCCCTGGTAGACAGTACTTTGTGCACCCCTGTGGCAGGAGAGCCAATTAGGCAGCCGTTCCTCCACGAAGCGCCCTCTTAAGCCCTGGTAGACAGTACTTTGTGCACCCCTGTGGCAGGAGAGCCAATTAGGCAGCCGTTCCTCCACGAAGCGCCCCCTTAAGCCCTGGTAGACAGAACTTTGTGCACCCCTGTGGCAGGAGAGCCAATTAGGCAGCCGTTCCTCCACGAAGCGCCCTCTTAAGCCCTGGTAGACAGTACTTTGTGCACCCCTGTGGCAGGAGAGCCAATAAGGCAGCCGTTCCTCCACGAAGCGCCCTCTTAAGCCTTGGTAGACAGTACTTTGTGCACCCCTGTGGCAGGAGAGCCAATTAGGCAGCCGTTCCTCCACGAAGCGCCCCCTTAAGCCCTGGTAGACAGTACTTTGTGCACCCCTGTGGCAGGAGAGCCAATTAGGCAGCCGTTCCTCCACGAAGCGCCCCCTTAAGCCCTGGTAGACAGTACTTTGTGCACCCCTGTGGCAGGAGAGCCAATTAGGCAGCCGTTCCTCCACGAAGCGCCCTCTTAAGCCTTGGTAGACAGTACTTTGTGCACCCCTGTGGCAGGAGAGCCAATTAGGCAGCCGTTCCTCCACGAAGCGCCCTCTTAAGCCCTGGTAGACAGTACTTTGTGCACCCCTGTGGCAGGAGAGCCAATTAGGCAGCCGTTCCTCCACGAAGCGCCCTCTTAAGCCCTGGTAGACAGTACTTTGTGCACCCCTGTGGCAGGAGAGCCAATTAGGCAGCCGTTCCTCCACGAAGCGCCCCCTTAAGCCCTGGTAGACAGTACTTTGTGCACCCCTGTGGCAGGAGAGCCAATTAGGCAGCCGTTCCTCCACAAAGCGCCCTCTTAAGCCCTGGTAGACAGTACTTTGTGCACCCCTGTGGCAGGAGAGCCAATTAGGCAGCCGTTCCTCCACGAAGCGCCCCCTTAAGCCCTGGTAGACAGTACTTTGTGCACCCCTGTGGCAGGAGAGCCAATTAGGCAGCCGTTCCTCCACGAAGCGCCCTCTTAAGCCTTGGTAGACAGTACTTTGTGCACCCCTGTGGCAGGAGAGCCAATAAGGCAGCCGTTCCTCCACGAAGCGCCCTCTTAAGCCCTGGTAGACAGTACTTTGTGCACCCCTGTGGCAGGAGAGCCAATTAGGCAGCCGTTCCTCCACGAAGCGCCCTCTTAAGCCCTGGTAGACAGTACTTTGTGCACCCCTGTGGCAGGAGAGCCAATTAGGCAGCCGTTCCTCCACGAAGCGCCCTCTTAAGCCCTGGTAGACAGTACTTTGTGCACCCCTGTGGCAGGAGAGCCAATTAGGCAGCCGTTCCTCCACGAAGCGCCCTCTTAAGCCTTGGTAGACAGTACTTTGTGCACCCCTGTGGCAGGAGAGCCAATTAGGCAGCCGTTCCTCCACGAAGCGCCCTCTTAAGCCCTGGTAGACAGTACTTTGTGCACCCCTGTGGCAGGAGAGCCAATTAAGCAGCCGTTCCTCCACGAAGCGCCCTCTTAAGCCCTGGTAGACAGTACTTTGTGCACCCCTGTGGCAGGAGAGCCAATTAGGCAGCCGTTCCTCCACGAAGCGCCCTCTTAAGCCTTGGTAGACAGTACTTTGTGCACCCCTGTGGCAGGAGAGCCAATTAGGCAGCCGTTCCTCCACGAAGCGCCCCCTTAAGCCCTGCTAGACAGTACTTTGTGCACCCCTGTGGCAGGAGAGCCAATTAGGCAGCCGTTCCTCCACGAAGTGCCCTCTTAAGCCCTGGTAGACAGTACTTTGTGCACCCCTGTGGCAGGAGAGCCAATTAGGCAGCCGTTTTTCCACGAAGCGTCCTCTTAAGACCTGGTAGACAGTACTTTGTGCACCCCTGTGGCAGGAGAGCCAATTAAGCAGCCGTTCCTCCACGAAGCGCCCCCTTAAGCCCTGCTAGACAGTACTTTGTGCACCCCTGTGGCAGGAGAGCCAATTAGGCAGCCGTTCCTCCACGAAGCGCCCTCTTAAGCCCTGGTAGACAGTACTTTGTGCACCCCTGTGGCAGGAGAGCCAATTAGGCAGCCGTTCCTCCACGAAGCGCCCTCTTAAGCCCTGGTAGACAGTACTTTGTGCACCCCTGTGGCAGGAGAGCCAATTAGGCAGCCGTTCCTCCACGAAGCGCCCTCTTAAGCCCTGGTAGACAGTACTTTGTGCACCCCTGTGGCAGGAGAGCCAATTAGGCAGCCGTTCCTCCACGAAGCGCCCCCTTAAGCCCTGGTAGACAGTACTTTGTGCACCCCTGTGGCAGGAGAGCCAATTAGGCAGCCGTTCCTCCACGAAGCGCCCCCTTAAGCCCTGGTAGACAGTACTTTGTGCACCCCTGTGGCAGGAGAGCCAATTAGGCAGCCGTTCCTCCACGAAGCGCCCCCTTAAGCCCTGGAAAGCCACAGTCCATCAAACGGCCGACGCTGAGCGTTGATCCCGCGGAGATCTAACAAAATGCCGGGCGGGCCCTCACTTCAGTCTCAAGATCATTAAAAGAGACGAAAACATTCAGTCTTTCAGCCATCTTCAAACGTTTCGCTTTAGGAATCGTACGAAATGTTTCCGAGATTCGTTACAGAAATATTAAAGTTGATGTTCTTATCAAAGGTAAACGTTGAGACATCCTAGATAGAAAAGCTTACATGAATGTTGTCACAAACTGCATATATTTTATTTTAACGGAATGTATTTTAGCTGCCAAGATAGTTAGTTCCATTACGAGTAATGATGTTTGTGTATATCTTCTGACGACACATTTATGTTTCAAGTGAAAACAGTAATGTACATACACCAACAATTATTATGTTACAACTAGCAAATTCAATAAAATAGTTTGATCGTTATATTGGTAGATCCTACATCAAAACTTGTTCAATGATGGGTATTTGAAGTTCAATCCAGGCCTACCCTTAACTTCTACAGCAGACAAGCAATCATCAGCTAGTATTAAAGTGTTAGTTAATCTAGAAAGGCAGAAAGGAAGAATTAAGACAAAGAGACTATGCAACGTCATGTTTTGTCAATCAAGCTGGCTTACGAAACCTTGCAATAAGAACAAAATTGCTACATTTGCTCAATTTCTTCTGCTGTTAAATGAACACTTTCATTGTTTAGTTTTTAACCACAATCAAATATAAACTAAATATAACACCAAGGCCGTGTACTATGACTGGTCACTATATCCATGGAAAACACGTTACAAACTGATGGTTTCCATAAGAAAAACGAGCTGATTTCAGACTAACATTTTTAGCGGGTCGTCATAATACCGCCTGAAGTATCCCAACGTGCAATGAATAACTCAAAAGTCTAGTGTGATTTCATTTTAGCTATAAGAGAAATAAAACTTAGATCTTATATATTCTTGTCACTATTTCCAATGTATAATCTTAGATATCATAGACATGTGCGAATAAAAATGTGTTCATGTTCCGGGGTTCTCGTTAGGTTGTGGTGACCCAAACCTGGCACCTCCACCATTAACCATCACCCACAATGCCGCGCGCGACTCCATACTAAGAGGCGGCTCATTGCTCACAACAGCCACGAAAATAAGGACGTTGTACTCATTGGTCATCGGTCACGTCATAATACAGGAGTTATGATAATGTTTTGAGGCGTAAGGAATTTCTACGGAACCTAACGGTTATTATTTTCTCTGCACATTACGTTAGAAAATTGTCTCTCTGTTATACCTATACGTTTATTAATGTCACATTTTAAATAATTTGATAAAACCATCAAATGTTCCAGGGATCATCATTATTTTTTTCATTTCAATCATTTCTATGATTCCTGTATATAATGCGTAATTGAATTTATGGATGTCCTTCTAAATAAGTTTTGTAACTAACCACATTTTCTCAATGGATAATATTTCGTTTTAAACAGTCGTAGATGAAATACCCACGAAATTAAAAAAGCCAACCAAATAATAATGGAATTAAATGGATGAAGTGCGTAAGCTTATCACAGCCCGCAGCTACATTGTTTCACGACAAAAGAAAGCTCTTGAACGGGCGGAAGCTATCATACTTTCTCATAAAATGAAGAAAATAAGCTTAAGTTTATGGTGAATAATGATCAATCTGTATTCTGTCGTTTTAATTGGCCAGAAAAAGTCTGCAGCAAAAGCTTATGGTAATTTCGTACTTAGCCGCTGAAAAGGAAATTCATTAAAAACCTTAATTTTCATGAGGCTTGAAAAAAATCAAACAGGAATTTAAAAATTCTAAAGTCTTACATCAAGCTTAGCTTACGATGAATAATTTAAACTTATAAATAGTCTTACCTAACCGTGCTAGATCGTCCAGGTGCCAAACAAAAAAAGCTTTGGGGGCGTATAAGTGGTATCTCAACCAGATATCTTACCCGATCAGAATAGACTTCTACAGCGTCCGCAATACATAAACTGCTATCTATTTATGATCACAGATGTTCAGTTGCAAGTTATCCTTGTACATACGAGTCTAACGCACATATGTGTACCGTTAGTGTAATCGTACAACTTCCTTTGTTCTATCACTTGTGCCGGTCTTCTAAGATCTATCTACATCCCCACGTAGGAATATCATACTACACTACAGAGACACACTCACACTTCACATCATAAAAACACAAATAAAAATCGTTACTTACAACAATGTTGAGTGTGTTATGATTACCTTTATTACCAATTTCTATAAACAAAAATTATCAGATATATTTTAGTAGTATAATTTATTTCATATCAAGTCCGTTTAGATAGAGTTGTTTCGGTCCGACGCTGCGTTTCTTTGCCAAAATATAAAATGAGTCTAAGGCTTATTTCAGTAGCCCAAAAGAAGAAGTAAATAACTACATGTCAGTTTCTTGTAAATGGCCATTACAGAATAATTCATGTTATCATTTGGGATTTGTTTCCTTTCAATGAGAACACTCATTTGATATTTAAGTATTTGATATTTCTTAAGTACGAAAAAAAAATTAAAATTAAAATTTAGAAAAGGTATTGTAAATTTTGTCTAAACTTACCAGCCAATACGATACACAAAGCTCTTTGTTGGTACGCGTAAAGGCTTGCCTAAAAATAAAACCCATCAACGGTTGATTTACGCGTCAGCTAATTTCAAACTTTTAAACAAATGGCATTTTCCGATACGAGTCACATTATTTTCTTTTTTATCGTGGGATTAGGACATTATTTTTCCAGCTCGAGTGTAAGCTCGCTAACGTATATTATTGACTGGTGGGCTGATTGAATGAGGCTGGGACGAATAGAGAATGGATTTGTGAAAGGATTGTCGTGTTGGAAAACAGTTCGATAATTGAATAAGTTCATTAAGAAAACATGAACATTGGTGACGGAAGTCACGCGGGCAGGCATCGATTTCACCTCCTATCAACTATAAGGTGGGGCTTCAGTGGTTGAAACTCTCCTTGCGATAGAGACAATGGTTCCAAGTGCAATTAATTGAACTGAGAAGAGTTATAAATTTAATTACTAGCAGACATATTTTAAAAGTATCTATACTTGTCCCAAAACAACCTTATAGATGCTTCCGTCATAGATGGGTGATTCGTGGCCAAAGGGCGAGACCCACTACAATTACCGTTTGCTGATTAGTCACAAACCATTCTTCTATGATGAAAGAATCGGGAATGTTTTTTCGTGTGTATATATGTATAACAATAAATGTGATAAGTAAGCATCAAGCTTATCGAGACTGTACCTTCATAGTTAAATTGGATAGTTGAAAATACAGTTTCCTGCCTCCAGTGTGCCGTTTTGGATTAAGTTTATTATTGTTAAAATTGCGATTAGCATTACTATTTAAAATATTAATGAAGCAGATGGATCGTTTTGTAAGAGTATTTTGAAGCAATTGTAAACATTTCAAATGAAGGAACAGATCGGAAAATTGTACAAGCAGACAGAAAATCCAGAGTATGCAATGTCGTTGATATGTGAAATGAAACGTTTGGTAGAATAGAGGACAGAAAGCAGCGAGCTGTTTCAAATCAATTCACGGATGGTACACTAGAAAAAAAAGGAAATAATAGTAACTAACATTATTATTACTCAACCAAACAATTATCGATCACTGTTATAAGGCATCACGTGCTAAGTATTAAATATGATTTGAAGTACTATATGTATTTCATATTTAATGTTAATAATTCCTTAATTACCCCGATGAATAATTATTATAAACTCGTTATATTGGTCAAGTGGTGGACAACCCGACTGCAGCATTCTTTGGTTCCCCAACACCCATACCATGAATATTGTTCTCAAAGCCGAATACAATACTGGTGAATCCAGTTGGTACCTTTTAGAAAAACCATGCATGACGGATATGTGAATGGAGAACTTGTATTTATTTAAAAATAAATCTTTAAAATACGCGGATCGTAATGTTATGGCTGGAATATGAAAACACATCTATAAAATAATATTTAACACTGATATATCACCACAATTTAAAAGAAAGGAGTAACATAGTTGAACAATGTACTGTGTATTGAAATATAATATTCACTTAACTTGGAAGAATATTAAAACAGTCCTTACTTCATAGTTATGAGACAAAGTTATGAGTATGAGTGAAGTTAATTAAATAAAGATATAAGTCCTTACATGATTTAACTACAGTTATATTTTAAAAATTCATTATATAATTGAGTTTGTTAGTGTATGCACAGTGTTCACCAACCATCTCAATGATTATACCTGGTCGACTTGTGTCTTTCTTATAACTTTACGTTAATTTTGGTATAAATGTAGCAGTTGCTTGAAGTGGTAACTTCTATGACGACCCTACACATGTTTCTCGTTTTAAGTTAAAATTAAAATACCACGAACACTATTTTTATACTTTGCACAGGTATTTGGGCAACGTCCAGATTTATGGCAAAACGTTCCACTGTAATGCGCATAATTGAGCTTTAATTGCGTTTGACCCAGTTTCTCTAATTTAAAACCCGTATTTCATCATCTTCGTTCGAAAATACATCTCGAGCAATTTCATGCATTATACTTTTACAGTCTATGTGGGTCTTTGGTTAAAGAATATCTGAGGATAACATCTAAGACGAAATCTCAGCAATCGCTTTACGACAGAAAACCCCCGTTACCAACCTAATCGTTTTGATACATAATTATCTCCCAAGGTCCGTATATCCCCTGGCGGAGGCTCGTCGAGCTCCCAAGTCAGGTCGTCCCATCCATTTCCACAATGTTAAAAATCACATGTTATTCAACGGGAGAATCATTCAGAAAAACAAATGAATTGATCTGTCAAAACAAATTCTGGCTCAAACCCGCAGTACATCTATTTGAAATAACTGAATAATACTTGTAGTCTATCTATATTTTTAAGTTAAGTATTCTGATATCAAATTTTGCATGATAAATTTAGTAGATCAGTTTTTGTAGTGGGCACAAGAGTGGCGATTTTCGTGCTCATGCGAAGCTACCTTACTTTGAGGTTTACCGAGCCTCCCCGCCAGGAGATCGACGGACTTCGATCATGGATTTATAATAGTATGCTTTGATGATCTCCTAGCAATAATAGCGCACCGGCTGAGAGTTCGACGAGCCTCCGCTGGGGGATTTAAAGGACCCTGTCATCGTGTTAACGAACAGAGAGGGAAAAGGTCTCCCTGAATGTCAAACAGTGCGTCTACGGCACTCTTGGGAAAACACTCGACTCGCTATACCGCATTGGAATGCGTTAGACATATGACTCGTGGCAGCACTGTACTCTGTTCCCCTCTCAACACTAAATTACTTCTAAATTTAAATCGAAACCTCCGCCTAATTTGAGCGGCACCGTTTGCCACACAGCCCGAGACAGCGACTATCTAGAAGGCCGGGCATTGTTTATAAACAAACAAGATTCTACTGTGAGCGGAAAAACCCTCCCCCAACCCTTTGTCAGATTAATGCCCCGGTTTTTAATCTCCCCAACCGACTCTTCGCTGGAGCATCTGGCACCAGATCACTCTGCGAATACGACCTGCCAAAGATGCCAAAACTGGATTTAATCAGAACCAACTTCGGGGATAGTTTTTTAATGGTCAAGACCGAGATTGCAAAAACGGGAGGTGACAGATCGTTGTGAAAAACACGCGCATTTGTCAAACGCTTGAAGTAAATTTATTACTAAATAATAGGATGAGCTCAAACTTCCCGGACATCAAGCATAGATTTACCATTCGTATTGATTTCGTCTTGATTTATATAACGGATGATTTATTTCCTTATACGTTATATTCAATAGAAACTGATTTGTGAAGGAGGAGAATAATCCATGATTTGTTCTATAAATGTAACTAGGATACATAATATTAGACAATGATGATGTAGTTATACTGCTATTATTGATACTGTGTATGGTGAAAGTTGAAAATCAGGGAATCAATATGGGATACATATTGATATAGATTATTCGCGCATTCCCCTCGAAATAGTTTATTGTTTTAATGTGAGCTATTATATCAATAAACATCGGCGAACAAATTAATTAAACTGACACTTAGCTCAAGTATGCAAGGCATCAGATTGCATTTTTTATTCGTCAAGTAGTAATCGAATCTCTTCACAAGGCACGATTATACCACCTTGAATGATTATACCGCCAATCCAAGCTCGTGCTAAGCTTGAAAGTCGAACGACTGGGGTGATGAGATCAACGTCTGGTGTAACCGAGATCTCACAAATGAGGTGTGACGGTGTGGCACGAGGGGGTGGGGGAGGGGAGTGCAGAGGAGGGGAGGAAGACTAACAATACACAAAGACTATGGCGGTAAAGAGTAAAAGACAAACTTTGTGGCAGCTTCTTCGTCCGCGTATCCGGAGATGGAATCGATTCGGTTGCGGCGGAATTTAATATTGATGTGCATCTACCGTGTTTCTCCGCTGGCGATGACAAAAAATGTGATATTTTGCAGCGGTTCGCGTGGCTACGCGCATGCGTATATATCCTATAAATTATTGTGACCTGTCAGAGCTTAGCGGTGCTGTGTGCGTGTGCGTGTGCGTGTGCGTGTGCGTGTGCGTGTGCGTGTGCGTGTGCGTGTGCGTGTGCGTGTGCGTGTGCGTGTGCGTGTGCGTGTGCGTGTGCGTGTGCGTGTGCGTGTGCGTGTGCGTGTGCGTGTGCGTGTGCGTGTGCGTGTGCGTGTGCGTGTGCGTGTGCGTGTGCGTGTGCGTGTGCGTGTGCGTGTGCGTGTGCGTGTGCGTGTGCGTGTGCGTGTGCGTGTGCGTGTGCGTGTGCGTGTGCGTGTGCGTGTGCGTGTGCGTGTGCGTGTGCGTGTGCGTGTGCGTGTGCGTGTGCGTGTGCGTGTGCGTGTGCGTGTGTGTGTGTGTGTGTGTGTGTATCTCTACTTTGAATCCGTGTTTCTTTACTGTACTTTACTCTCTACCAGAGAATGGCAAAATAAGCGGAAATCCGGTCCACCCCCAACAGTAACATTTGCTTTATTCATTTTTATCTTTACTTCACACAAAGTATCATGCATATTTAAGCGTTTTAACTACTCAAAATCAATTCCACAGTTTGTAATTGTACGTCATGTGCATGTTTGGGTGCTAAAGTCCGGTTACTGAACTAAATCTAATGCTCGTGACGTAACAATTAAGCGACTTTTATTCATGCTATACCAGTAAAATAAAGAAGTCGAAACGGTAAGGTTCATTTCAGAAAAATACGACTATAGTTTGGGAGATGTGGTGTACCGTATTTGTTGATGACGTTTGGTATAATATTGAATGTGTGCTTATTTTCTACCCACACAATCTTGAAGACCTGTCTTTCAGTAAGAGAAATTGTACAAAACAGTATATGCCTCGTTGTTGGACGGCCAACATAAAACTAGGACATTTAACAGTTACTGCAGTAGTTTTGATTTAACAATATACTCACATAATTTTGTAGTATAAGAATATTATTGTTTAAAATATTTGAAAACGATATAGATATGATTGATTTGAAACATAAACGTGCGTTCGATTTAATAATAATCATTTTTTGGTTATTTCTAGATGTGATTGACTAGTTTTTATATGACTACTTTCAATATATTCATAAAATATATTCACTTGATAAAAGTGTTGTTGGGTGCTAAATGCACATACCTTTAAACTTTATTTGACACTATATATAAAAATAACCCTGTGTAGTGTATAGGTAACCCAAAACAACTGTACACATGCTTTCGTCACACGCAAGGTATTCGTAGCCAATCAGCGATCGTTATCTGCGCGCGCTTGTCTCGGGCGGTTCGCTGGTTGGCTACGAATACCTCGTCTGTGACGAAAGCATATGTAAGGTTGTCTTGGGTTGCCTATAGCGTATTTGTTGTTTATTGTTTTACAATATTATGTAAAATTTTCAACTAAATTTTAACGGCGTATGAGCCAGAGTCTGATTATAAATTGTGTAATGTTAGGACTGACTGGATGCACGACAACTTAATGAAGACTGTTGACTTACCTTATAAATTCATCCAAAAGCAACGCTCCAAAAGTAACTATAGCTCAGAATGTCACACAATTAATTTTGTGTCATAACACTATCCATATAGAAGTGGGAAGGATTTCATACACTAGAATTTAAATGCTTGTATTGGTCACTACGTCTTACGATTTCGTATTGGAATTTTTGAGCGATGAAAAGTGTGATAAACTAAACGCAAGGAAATGTAAAACTATCCGACACTTTACCAAGCTAGACTCAATCTAGCCACAGGTGCTTTGAGCGGTCAGCCACACAGGTTGAGTTGCGTGTAGAGGAAGGGGTGGGTTGTAAAGGGGTTTAAATTCGACAAAGATGCGGATTGGAATGTTCGAGACCAAGAAAAACGTCGATCTAGTTGAAACCTTAGATATTAGTTATTGTATAATATTAAGTAAAGATTACAATAGAAAGGAAAGTGATGCGTCGGTTACCATAACCAGGAATAGGTTTTCTCTCCAACCTCCATGTCAAATTTTCTCATCTCTAGTTTGTAAAAGTAAAATGCACGGTTAAAAATGAGGCCAAACCACATGGTAGAAGTTGTATTGTTAACATGTTGCGTTCTGATGACATGTATATAAATGTACTTTGTTTTGTAAACTCCCGCTCTAAGGGGGAAAATACTTTAAAGTAGGTGGAATTACCACGGTATGTGTCTCATTATAATCATTCAACATTCATAATTCGATAAGTGCTTTGAATTTATCTTAGCCAACATTCTACATTGGTACATAAGTATTCATACCCAATATAACCGATAGAGGTGGCTCAGCCGTAAGACGCGAGACTCCAATTCGGGAGGTCGCCGGTTCGATTCCGGCCACCGGCAGTCCTGACTGAAGGTTGTTTCCGAGGTTTTCCTCAGTCGTAAAGGCGAATGCTGGGATTGAGTCTTACTATAACAGCTCTCGGACATTCCTCCCCAGCTATCCAAACACCCTAATAATCTAGTTAGTCATCTGAAGAGAGGCAACATCAGGTAAAGCTGGTGTGCACCCTAGAACGGGTATTCCTACGAAAAAAATAAAAAAAATAAAAATACCCATAATAGGGCCGGTCTCACCAAACGATTAGTCGCTAAGCGGAGATTCTTTACGAACAAATATGGCGACTGCCATGAATTTTGAATGTAATGTTTGTTAAAACCATGGTTACTAAATCGAGCTTACTAAATCGGAGCTTAACAGAGTTAGTGAATTGGGACCATATAACACAAAATATATCGTAGTGAGTCTTGCCGCACGGTCCAAGACGAACGGTTTTAGTGTTAATCAATCAATTCTGGCCAGCTGCTTTTAACTTCTACGATTCCGAAAGCCGACCGTCTGGGCTATACATGTAAGATCTGACTGTCTTTTTTATGATATCTTGATACATCTAGGATGATTAATTCATTCAAATTGTATACAAAGACCAGAGTTTTTCAACCACATAAAAATGCCAATTTAATCTGTCCACTTAATAATGTCTAGGCTGACGTTGAATACTCAAAAATAAATTATCATCAATTCTTGTGGGAGTAGGCCTTTATGTAAAATGGCCAACGCCCGTGATGGGGTTTTAACTGCAACGTCACATGTTGGTCAGGGGGGGAGGGGAGATGATGGATCGAGGGGTTATTCGGCAAGCCCTCAGTCGGGAATGTTTGACCTGTCCGTTTTGTTTGCCATCATTGGAGACGGCAGGAAATATCCGACGGTCTCTTCACTTCAAGTATCGAGGCTCAAAAGCCACTTAACTATCTCAATTTAACATGACATTCAAGTTTTTTCATTTGAGAAAAGATTCCTTTGAAACGATAACAAATTGTTGAAAACGATATGAGACATTTTGTTGACAGCCTAGCCTACGTCACATGCGTGAAAACGGTCGATTTTCCAGTTGCCATATGTACACGAGACGCTACTCCTCACTGGAAGCGGAAGTGGCTTGGGTGCGATATTTTCCTTCCTGAGCTACGAGTGGTCAACGGCCATAGTAAATAGTGCAATCGAAAGCGGTCGCCATACAAAATAGTGCAATAGAACGTAGTCGCCATAGTAAATAGTGCAATAGAATGCGGTCGCCATAGTAAATAGTGCAATAGAATGCGGTCGCCACAGTAAATAGTGCAATAGAATGCGGTCGCCATAGTGAATAGTGCAATAGAATGCGGTCGCCACAGTAAATAGTGCAATTGAACGTAGTCGCCATAGTAAATAGTGCAATAGAATGCGGTCGCCATAGTAAATAGTGCAATAGAACGTAGTCGCCATAGTAAATAGTGCAATAGAATGCGGTCGCCATAGTAAATAGTGCAATAGAATGCGGTCGCCATAGTAAATAGTGCAATAGAACGTAGTCGCCATAGTAAATAGTGCAATAGAATGCGGTCGCCATAGTAAATAGTGCAATAGAATGCGGTCGCCACAGTAAATAGTGCAATAGAATGCAGTCGCCATAGTAAATAGTGCAAAAGAATGCGGTCGCCACAGTAAATAGTGCAATAGAATGCGGTCGCCATAGTAAATAGTGCAATGAATGCAGTCGCCATAGTAAACAGTGCAATAGAATGCGGTCGCCATAGTAAACAGTGCAATAGAATGCGGTCGCCATAGTAAATAGTGCAATAGAATGCGGTCGCCATAGTAAATAGTGCAAAAGAATGCGGTCGCCACAGTAAATAGTGCAATAAAATGTGGTCGCCAAAGTTAATAGTGCAATGTTATAAGTTTGCCTAGGTAAATAGTGTAATGGGATAAGTTTAGCAAGGTAAATAGTGTAATGGAATAAGTTTAGCAAGGTAAATAGTGAAATGGAATAAGTTTAGCAAGGTAAATAGTGTAATGGAGTAAGTTCACCATGGTAAATAATGTACGATAAATAGTAAATGTACGTGTAAATGTATGTAGTAGGTAAATAGTGTAATGAAATATGTTCGCCAAGGTAAATAAGGTAATGGAATGTTTGCCAAAATAAATAGGTCATGAAATAAGTTCGTCCAAGGTTAATCGTGTAATGGAATAAGTTCGCCAAGGTAAATAGTGTAAGTTATGTGGTCGTCAAGGTAAATACCTCAATAGAATGCCATCGGCCAAAATTCCGCAAAACTTTTAATGCAATGAAGGAGAAATCAACTATTGGAATTACTTTCATTTACATTTCATTCTGGATCAAATTTTGATCAATTCAGCAACCTACTACATTCCTTTCCACTATTTACTTTCTCAAATAGGTTCAGTTATCTGGCGTTGTCGGTGAGGTAGGGTGAGGGTATAGCAACTAGCTGCTTCTCGTTGTGAATACTTGAAACTTCATCCTACCAGATGTACCTATGTATATACTATTATTGTATTATTGTAGATACTATTGATAGTTTTTGATTGGGAGTAGGCAACGTGCTATTACTTGAGCCATCCTCAGAATCACGAGTTGCTTCGTTCAATAGTACACGTTTCTGCCGCGTAGCCGCGTGTATCAGATATAACCCCATCGTAAGTCCTCTCTTAGATCCGAGTTGTTACCAGACTTCTGTAGCCGACATCTCTTTGAAGCGTTCCCATAATAAACATTTGATTGTGGACACTCGGTTCGTATGGCAATTAAGAGGAATACAAGTACAAAGGGAAACATTACCCGGAAACACAAGGAGAATAATAATTATATTCGTTTACACGCAATATAAATAAGCGCACAATTTCCCCGTAGTACTGTTGTATGTTTAATTATACTTCTCAGTTCTCGTATTGCGTTAGAACCGTTTCAAGTTTAGATTATTTTGCTTTCATATTGGTACACGTGTTATGTAGCAAATAAACACAATTAGTACTTCCGCAAGTGAAAGGATAAGCTTGTTTTCGTGAAAGTATGGGCGTTGGTCTTTAGGGATTAGGTAGAATAAATTGACTGCTGCGTTTTGGACTTAAATCCAGGCGAGAACATGTCTCACATATATTATACAATGCTCGTCTTGATAAGCCTAGTTGCATAAAAATGAGGCTATGGCCAGTCACTTTTATCGTGCTCCGTACACATAACACTATAGTTGACTATAACTGTGCGTGCGGTGGGATCGCTTTAGTAGGAATGCGCACGCCTGCCAACAAGTGCGCCCCACGTCAGGGGACCTTCGATGCGCGAGGGTAATCGAAAAACATCGGGATTGCCCGTGGTGGGAATCGAACCTCCGACGCAACGAAGTAAATTAACATGCAATGGTATTAGCACTAGAACCTCCTTGATCTGGCATGTGTCTATATACCCCATTTGTATGAGATATGCATTAAGGCCATCTCGGATTTTAATAATATTATTCTGTGTTTGATGTTATACATGTTATATTTTGAATGTAGAACGTTAAATATCAAAATTGGACACATTATTTATAAACGGATGCCAAGTTGATTGTGTCGGGATAAAATTAGACCATTTTAATAATTTATCAAATTGCGTTAATTAATTAATCCATCCAAATCTATTTTGATCCTTGTTTGGGGAAAACATGTTAATCATGATAATATCTAGCCCAGAATCATTCCAAGTTTTGATATTGAATTCAAATTTAAATGGTTTTCAAGCTATTTGCATTTAACACTCTAAAATTAAAAGAATTGTGCGGCATTTGCGTGAAAAGTGTTTAAACAATGTTCCAATTAAACTTTTGAACTCATCATTCTTAATATACAGTGCACATGCTGTTTTTGGTTAGAAGATTCTTAAAGCTTTATAAATGCAAACAAATATAAAACCGTAAGAGGACAAAAACAGCTACATTCTAGGTATCCATCTATCTAGTTTTACGTAAGGGGAATTATAACATACCCTTCTGCCAGCCAAGCTTTCATCTCTCTCTCATTTTGTGACATGTTTTGATGTTGCTAGAATTTCGTTTGGCTGACAAAACCAAAACAAAAATGTTTGACATATTTTCTTCTAGGGAAGACGTTCCAGAAGTGTCAGAAGAAGATACGAACATTCCTGGCCTGTAAAACAAGCTGACAAAGGAAATAAAATATCGGATTTTCTATTCGTCGAACGCGAGTGTTGATTTGCATCGGATATATTTCAGACAGTTATGTGATCGACTCATATAATCATCATACACGTAAAGATACTGGGTGGTTCCAAAAACTGACAAACATCAAAAACACTTCACCTCCAAAACACAAGAAACACGTTACGGAGAAACAAATAACAAGAATAAGACATTCAAAGTGCTTCAGATGTCGTCATAACCTTTGATTCACGCGTTCATCAACCAGTCCTGTTTATGGTGAGTTTCCGCCCTGGATGTCGAAGAGCCCAGAGAGTCTAACGGGCAACCGGGCAACCCCACCGAACAATATTTCTCATTCCGTATCTCATTTGAGAATGCAGGTTTAGCCACCACATAGAATCACAATCTACCGAGATTACGTAGATTAACCAAAATTGAGACGATTTCGTCGCCAATTCAACATAAAACATCAACAGTGGAAATTCGTTTTTGTTATTAAATTTCTAAGCGTTTTCCCGAAGCACATTTAAAATATTAAACTAAATTGGAAATGTAATGAATATAAGTGTGATGGTTGGGTAAATTTACATAACGTACACAATATCCGTAATGTAATAAAATAAATTGCATGTAGATATTCGAAGCGGAAAGAGGGGAAAGGCGTCGTATCATATTGAATTATTTTCTTAAATACGCCTTTAATACATTTTATAAAAACTTTTAACTCGTGCTTACTTTTTATTAGTTTCTACTTGAAATTCTGAATAAAATACAATTCTCTTATTTGCTTCTCGATTACCACGTTTTTCTTGAAAGAGGAAATAGAGAATGAGCACGAGGCAATTTCAAGAAGCTGGGCCCCTACATATGGGGTAGGTAATACAACATGCACCGCTGGTTTCCGGGCGTCACGGACATTTGAAAGTCAAATATTCGGAGGATCTACCTTCCTTCATCTATTCGAAAGCTGTTACAAAGTGAGAATAACGTCTTATTCTTTATAAACGTCAGTATAATCACTTTACTGAAATACTGGGCACTGCAGTTGACTTATATAGCAGTAACTGCTTTGTGGACCCTGTATCTGGTAGTATAATCTGTCAACCAAAAAACAGCCTGCGGAATTCGCAATTTTCGGGCTTTGATATTTTGATTTGCATTCTATTTGTTGCCATGTGTAGTTAGAGACAGCCAAAGTAATTACAACTGGTATATTTCGAATGCAGTTCAAGTAGCACAAGTTTTGTTTATAACTTAGTTTTTCACCATTATTCTAGTAGAAAAAGTTCTGATAAGTTTGTAATGTCTACCAGCAGAATTAATTTTAAACCAAGACAGCTGATTTAAAAGGGTAAAAAAAGTCCGGCAATGTTAATGAATACCGTAAATAAGAATCGCAGGCGCGTTCTTCCGCTTCCGCTTCCGATAACGCACTAATGTACTGTGAGAACACAGTGTTCTTGATTTGCTTCATAAGTCTCGTGATGGCGTTTACAAAACATCTCCTCGAGTACAACTTCGCGCGTTGTGAAAGGACACTCCAGAAGATACGTATCTCGCAATCAGGGCAGACATTCTCACGCATCTCCATTCCAAACACAGAGTTATCTGCATAACTGAAATAAAAGATCAAAGAGTTTCTTGAGATTATGAAAGGAAAGAGACTCCGACTCCCACACATAAATATAAGTAAGCACGACCAAGCCAAGTTGGATAGTGAATCTGCCTGAGGAAAACCACCAGTGAGTAGCGATATAAGAGTATTCGGCGGGTGTTTTAAATAGTTGAGGGATGGATTGTTGCCAGCCTCATGTGGGCCTACTTGGATCCCCCCTTTGTAAATGAGAACAGCTTCCGAACCACTATATTGTAAAACAGTGTATACTTATGCAAAATGTTTGTTAGTTTGTTGTTTGTTTGTTTGTTTGTTATATGTGTATAGTTTAGAGAGGGATTTTGAAGAGAAAGGTTAAATCGACCCGGTAAATGCAACATATCAAGGTGGTGAAGGTCCCCCATATTGGTTGATGAAGATTGAAGAGCAATTCTACTGACCAAATGGGACATAATGCGCAGAACTTATCTAAAAATGAATGGGTCTTATATAAATCCAATACAAATGTTGGTCATGACATTCCTCAGTCATTGAGTTGACTCATTTTCGACTTAAACAGAGTGATTTTGGCACCATAAGAGGTTAAGCGGTTTGGAAATACGCGTGATGCGCACAAAAAGTGTAATGCGAATGTTAGTATATTATTTTGTAGACATTAAATAGAGCTATGAATACATGGTAAACCCACAAGAGTTCATGAAAATTAATATAACCAAGTTCTTTGTCAGCTGACTGGCTTTTTTTTCTTCCGAGTTCGAACCTCTGTTAAACGCCACATTGTTTTCACAACGTTTCGGGACGTCAGTATAATTCTTAAAACTCGTTCAGGTGAAAGGAGATAAAAAATATTTTCATTAAAACAAATTATTTGTTTTCACTAGCAGTGACATTTCGTCTAGCTCATGATTAATCTCTGTAGGCCTAACTGCTGACGGCGAAGTGATTGAGGAGCGGGGGCGGAACAGCGTGGGGGGGGGGGGGAGGGGCACCAAAGTGCGTCAGGACGTATGCGTACAACATGCCCCATCGCATGTCTGAGTTTTTACGAATGCTAATGATTTAGAGCTTGGAAATTAGTAACAAGTTATTCCAATGCAATGCCGTATGGAAATCAAATAGTTTTTTTTTCACTCTACTCAGGATATGCGTGTCCTTCAGGACCTGATATAAATTAGTTAAAGAAAGGACACAGGACTATTTTGGCGTAGATATAATTACGGACGTTGTGTTGGGGTGATTTATTTGAACTGCATGAATGTGTAATTAACATGTTGGTCTACTTAAGATCTAGATGTACAACTACATTTACATCACTTTAAAATACATTATTAATAATATTATCTAGTGGTTATCAGTTGCATGTACGACTCTGTATAACTTAGTCATAAAATGACCTCTTTCTATTCATCACGTACGGTATACTAAATACATCATACCAAACGGAACAAGTAAATGGTTAATTAAGATTGTGGATTTTGATTGTCGAGAATCCAACCGCTGCGTATAATACAACTGTACTAGGCCTACAGTGAATAACGGAATACGTTACATTGAATTATATTACTTCAGAATATTCACTGTATGCAAAAAGGTATAGCTGAATAAATTATCACATTTGACCTATATTTGTAACTAATAACCAATCACTAATCGTATTTCAAAATCATTTATAAACCCTTTGAAATACTTAGTACTTAATAACACACACCAGAACTCATTAACAGGAAGATGATAATATAAGTAAAAAGTTGTTCGGACAAACACGGTTAAAAACATTCACGCACTACTCACCGCGTTATATTTCGGCAACATCCGTCGCCATCCTCAGTGAGTGGTGAGATCCTGGTGAGTTGCCTCGCGTCTGAGGATGGCGACGGATGTTGCCGAAATATAACGCGGTGAGTAGTGCGTGAATGTTTTTAACCGTGTTTGTCCGAACAATTTTTTACTTATACTCATTACTTATTTTAGAGACCAGAAACAAATACTTCATTATATATTTCAAAAACTTTTTATATAATCTCTTCTACTCAGAATTGAATCATAATTCTCCATGACACACAAACCAAGAACGTCCCACATATTTAAATAACATCAACATACAAGCTCGTATGAAATGACATGTCTCTACCATCAGAGATATATATCTGTTTTTCTGTTCCTCCAGTTTGAATTCTCGTTTGTTATTCCTTGAAAGTTCTCTCCGAGACGGTGACGACATGACGAGGAGGGGGGGGGGGGGGGAGAGGGAGTCCCGGCAAATGACAAGACAATCAGCTTGTCCGCGTATCGTTGTTCACGCGCGCATGCGTAAACCGTTGACGGTTGACAGAGCAAGATACGAGATGCGATTGAGGTGGAGGGAAAACTTCAAAGACATTACGCTCCACAACCATCTAACGTGACAGCTACTTTAACATACAAGATCAAGCAGTGGGATGTGTTTTTGTTTTGTATATACACGAGATAAGACTTCGATTTAGGTTCATGTTCCAGACTAAACCTATACGTTGTGATGTTTATCATGAGAATCCGTGCTGTAGGGTGCACAGTAGCTATAACCTGGTTTGTCACTCTTGAAGTGAATAGGTACATGACTGTAATTGGCTTGGATATACTGGAAGGCATATTCAAGGGCTATTAGTAAGACTTAAGTTGCATTCGCATTATGACTCATGAATACCCTATAAGAAAATATATTCAGTTAGGATTGCTGGTGGCCGGAATCGAACCGGCGACCTCCTGAGTTTGAGTCTCGCGTGTCAACCCATATGTACCTGTTTGCATTTTGTGTGACATTCTTAAAGTCACGCTATGAGTACCGTAACTTCAGACTCTATTTGAAAAACAAACAGAAATGTGATACCGTTATCGAAATAATGGAAAACTCACACATTTGTCGAATGCTATGTTGGTGATTTTTCCACCGCTCTAAATGAAAAAATAAACGATACAAATAAGCACTGCTGATCTGATAAGATGAAACACATTCCAATTATAACCAATTACACATCAGTTTGCTTAGCTGTTTCAGCTTAAGTTTTATACAGGTGTAGTAAGGTGATTTAGAAAGGAAACATGGAATAAAATAGTGAACAATATTACTCGTCCTCCGTCACCCCCCCCCCCCCCCGGTTCCCCCTTCCTCCCCCATTCTCTTATTAATTATGTTCTAATTATTCCTAAGATCAATTCATCTAAAAGTAAAAGTTTCAAATTTATCATGAGGAAGTGTACTCATGTTAATTTGTATAAAATATTTAATACCGAAGGCCTTACATAAAATGTTAAGATTTCAATAATGTTTACAGTCCACGCTACATATTCCAATGCACATGATTATACGTATTTGGAGCGTTATGGTCCATCCTGGCCCCTATATAGGTGTGTATTGAGAGCTTTGTCGTCCATCCCAAACGCTCTCTTACAGGCAAGTATACCCAAGCGTGCTGCATTAATGTACTTTCAAAGTTATACTTCTGTTTTAAAATATGGGTCATACTCATCAACTTATAAAGTTGGTAGATGGCGAAGTTCTATTACACCTCTTTGTGTTTAATGGGTTTTGTTCTAAACGATGTAGAAAGTCGAAAGAACACCATCGACATAATTATGGACTGTAAATAACATAATGATCGCAATGTTGATTATGTACGGCAAATTACACATAAAGTTGATCCAACGAAAGTATTCTGATGCTTACGACACAGCCGAGTCCAAGGTGACAATTTAATTTTCTACTTCGCTAATTCCTACCACCTAAGCCAAACAGGTACATTCGGGATTATTTAAAACCTTCCGTTGGTTACCTGTTACCTGATTACCTGGTGTGGCCAAACCGCCTGTGCACTCGACTAAGCTGAACCGTGCATTTACGAATGTGTGATAGAACGTCAGGAATCTGTTGATTTTCTTTCAATTGGCGCGATTGAAAGGGGGAGGAGACAATGACCTGAGATCGGTATGCGAATACTTTCGTTGGAAATACTTGAGCGTCTATAGAGAGTAGAACATCCATATGTTATTATTGCACTGAGCTATTGCTACAGCATGAGAACAGTTAGCTTGGGTATACTATAGTAACGGGGCGTGCGCTGAACACTGTCGCGGTCATTACTCTAGTTAAACGTCACGAGTTAATTTTGATCGTAGCCGAAGACAGAATTACCGTTCACTCGTTCAGGCTGACATGTCTTGCTTTACATCGCACGAATAGGCAACATTCTTGCTTTGAGTGCACTCGAATAAATCGCACACGAAAAGATCAAAGGACACTTGTCAATACGAAAGAGCAATTAGCATGTGGCTATAGTACCAGTCTTCGCCGTTCGGGGCGCGTCTGCTAGAGGTAACGTTTATACATTATATCCAAATATTGTGACAAATTAATAAAACTACAGTAAACGTCTTTATAACGAACTCTTGGGGGCCAGATTATTATTTTGTTCTAAAGAACATTTCTTTATAAAGATGGTAACTTTACATGCATAAGAATCTTTTGGGACCTCAAAAACAGTTTGTTGTATGGATAATTTTGACATAAACATGTTTGTTATGAAGAAGTTTCACTGCAATATTATTAGCTTTTGTCAAACGTAGACAAATTGAAATATTTTCGCTGGTTGGCAACGAATCGCTCGTCTACAACGAAGCCATCGATAAGGTTGTTTCAGAATAACTTTAAATTGGGCACTTCACCGCTGTTATTAATGAACGCAATGTTATAAGAAATTTAGTTCTCATGCTCTGACGCCGGCGTATAGCGTTAGTCGTTGGCCAATCAGGCAACGCAAAACGTACGTGACTCCTCCCCTTTTCAAATAGGATGCATTTCTATTTGCCCAACGATGAACGCTATACGCCGGCGTTGGACCATGAGAACCCAGCACAAATTCATCAATGATATATCCGTTGTTATAATTATGTCCGTTATAACTGAGAGTCTGAGATGCCCGATCAATGATGTGACCTATTAGTGCCTATAAGGTACGACCCTACACTTTATAACGAAACGCGTGGCCGCATAGGCATCAAACGTGCACTACCACTATTTCAGTTTGATTAGTTGTCTTTTAATGTGAGGTTTATGAAACGACCTCGTAAAATCTCTTCGTATTGTGACTTCGACGTTACTTAAAAGAAGCCTTTACGTTCTGATGCGTCAACGCGTAAGCCTAATTGCAGCAGCCCGCAATACACCACGGTGGTCTAATGATGAGCGGTCGACAAGGTCAGACGAGGTATCACTGTATAGAGGAGGGTAATATAAAGATCTCGAATAATTATTTAATTCAACATTTTTTATAAACTTCTCGAAACCTATGTCCATGATCAATTTTTCACGAATTGTATGATTGTGATATCGAGTATATGTTTTTTTAATCGAATATTTTCAAATCTTTTTCTATATTTGGTTATTAAATACATATTTCTCTAATTCTTGCCAACAGCACATATTTCCAACAAAAAATTAACTAGTACGTCTTCATTTTAATAAAATCAAGAACCGTAAATTTACTACCCAAACTATTTTCTTAGATGGTTTTTGTAGGAATTGAATAGTTATGTTCAAAAATATTTATTTTCTTAAAAAAAAAAAACACAACAAGCGAGCTCGATGTGACACTTAATAGAATACTAGCGAGTTCTAATAATATTATTAACTATCATGATATTGTATGTATACTTATAGTTTTACCTTATTCGAAAACACGTCATATTTGCATTATCTAAACATCAAAATAGCATGTTCATTGAGTAATGTGTCAATGACTTGTGGCAGTGGTTCTGGCCAGAATCACTTTGATACCCATCCTGAATATGGTGTAAGCATGGAGTTGTGTAAATATCCAGTATCTGTACAAGAAAGCTGAAGTCAGACATGTATTTTGTGTACGTTACACTACGCGAAACACCTGTGGAATGAGCTACTACGTGAAGTGGAATCGTACAACCGACATGGTTTAGAAGTGACGTAAATATCTTACGTTCAGAACAAACTAGTTTTAATTACTTTAAAAATTTATTGTTTTACACAAAAATTGGAAATGAATTTATTTTTGTAGACAATATGAAGACTTAAGCAATTGTATTCTCGAAATTTAAAGAATTTAATAATGCGAATAGTAAAGTTCGAGTTATAACAATTGCCTGATGACTGTGAGCAAACTAATTTGCTCCAGCTTCCAATGCGGAAGGGCCAAGGTTCGATTCCTGGTTAAAGCTTGGGTTATTGTACTTCTGCGTTTGACATTAATCTATTAAATATTACTAGCTTACTTCTAAGCAGTGCATTTGTAGCCATTATAGCGCCGAAGTTTAAAACAAGGTATTATGACGCCCATCGAAAATTATCCTTTTTACTGAGTGGCAGGATAATAAATACATGTTTATTTATTTGAACAGTGTCACCATTTTTAATATCACAATAATCTTATTAATAAGTTATGTAGTAAGTAAGATTTCTGTGGTATTTCATTGTGTTAATTATAATATTAGAGACAGAAAATAAGTGCTCAGTGGAAACAAGCTCATAACAAAAGCAAAAGTTCAAATTGATCGCTTCATAACTGCCAATAAAGTTGTATGTTGTCTTGTCAAAGGTAATTTTCTACTTCAAATTGGTTATGTTGTCATCTATTTTACAGTAATTTTAACTACACAATGAACCGAACATTCGAAGTGGTTTAAAACGTCAGAGAGACTCAAAGGAAGTGATTGTGTCTTTGACATCTCAAGCTTTGAGGAGAACATGAAAGACGCAAGACTCTCGGGTTGCGTTTTCGTGGAATTTGATTATTCTCTGATTGCAGTTCCTGATTTTTGAAATTCTCATGTTTGTTTGAGTTCGGATCGTTTTAATAATTCTTTTGTTTTTCTTTTCTGTTTTGGCTTTTCTTTTTTCCGATACTTTTTTCTTTTTGCTCTTTCTTGCTTTTCTTTTTTCTTTTCCCAATTCCATCCTGGTTTTTCTCTTCTATAACCGTTCCTATAACATTTTCTTATTTCTGTTTCCCTCATTGTTCCTATTGTTCTTTTTTGTGAGTAGTAATCTTACTTTCTTTTTATAGTACTGTTTATTTCTGACATAATACATATTTTGTCTGATGTTATTTAATTTTATTAAAATTTATAAAGCATTTTCATACTCAATTAATTTGCATTGTGTTATTTTTTTAATAGTACAGTATAGCTTGTTTTGTTGTTTTGTTATTCTTGCTATTTTCTGATTTTTTACTATTAATTGTATACTTATATTTATTGTATTTCTTTGTTAATCAGTTTTATAACCGAATTTGTATATTTAATAAAATAAAACAAAAATATGTCCCTCTGATAAAAATGAATGGGGAGGATACAGTGGGGCTTCCTTGGACAATGGAGGCTGTGGTCTGTGCTGGAAGCTTACATGACAATATGGACTTGCCTGAAGACGTACTCGGAGCGATGCGCTCGGAAACATAAGAATTACTGGAGCACATTCAAGTTACTAGAGTCCAATAAATGAACATGTGCCAAGTGTAATCTATTATATGCAACCTAACACAAGTGGAACACGCTACGACGTTTAGGTCTCAGGTTAAACAGAATATTATAAAACGTCAAAAACGGCTCTTTATATAAAAAATGTTTCGTACAACAGCCATGCTCGGCTTCAAGAAAATATGTATTAACAAACAGTAACCAGGGTTGTTGTTCCTGCTTGTTCATCATCTGATTGTAATACCTGTATGATATTTGTAATTTATTACAACTGTTATTGATATTAAAACAGTAATATACAATATTCATTACATAGCTTGCATATTACCGATACTGTAAGAAATAGGTTTATAAGATGCAACTACAATAATTGTAAATATAGAGCGGATTTGATTTTAGTGACGAAATCCACGGACACCCACCTAAATTTAACACCACCCATGCTACAGATAATAAGTTTTATAATAACTGAACGTTACGGCGTATATCGGGTAACAGTTTGAAACTTTGAAGTAGTTCTCAATAAAGCAAGATTTACTCCCACAGAATTCATCCATTGAAACTAGTGGTGCTCGTTTTACTCTATAGAGTTAGGTACAACCAGGTGAATTGTCATGAGTATTTAAACCAGTGTTAGCTTAGTATTTATTATCTTTAATTTCTGCTAAAGTACCATTATCACAGTTTCATTAGGAACATTCCGTAAGTATAAGTTTTAGCAATTATATATTATATTATATGGCATGTGTACACAATTTCACTGCAAAGTTTTAATTAATAACATTAAAATGATGTGCGAATAATTTGGATGGTAAAAGTACTAAATGAGTTAATCCTTTTAATGGTGATATAAAATGTTGATCTTTATTTAAGTAATGTTTTGTGTCGACGCTAGTTATGACGTCGTAAAGAGGTAAATCGTAATATTTTATTTTCAAAGCAATGTTATGTACGAGAACTGGGTTTGATAGTGGTAGTTCGAGTTTAATGGCATGACGCAAAATGGTATACGCGATGATTTCATTTCATTTCGTATGTATAAATGCACAAGTTGTGACAATACCACAGTGAAATATTCCACGGTATTGGTATAATCATGAAGCGCCCTTATGCTATTGCTACATGAAGCACACTCTTTCTACGGCTGTTAAACTCTTACACGAAATTATCATTCGCAAAATATTGTAGTGTGTAGACATGGTTGATAATAATATTCAATATTATAAATTATTCAAAATGATATGTTGACACCAATTAAAACTAAACATTTGCTCTTCCTATAGGTTCTTTTCAATAGGGGTGCTATGCTAGGTGTCATGCTATGCCAGATGCTCTGCTATGCTAGATGCTATGCTCGGTGCTATACTTGATGCTATTCTATACGCTAGGTACTATGCTATGATATGCTAGGTTCTCGTGCTAGGTGCTCTTGCTAGATGCTATGCTATGCTAGGTGCTCTTGCTAGGTGCTATGCTATGCTAGGTGCTACAAACCGGCTGTCCCCGTGTGTGATGCTCAGTGCACGCTACGCTAATGCATTAAAAAACGAACGCCTCATAAGAAGTGCATTCTATAACCTCTTGTTGTCCTCCTTGTCCAATGGTTTTTGCCCAATGGCATATTGGGACAAAACCATTGGAAAAACCATTGAGATAAACCATTGACCAACACTAATTAAAACACCCAATGGTTTTTCACCAGTGGCATATTGGGACACTACCATTTAGAAAAACCATTTGGTTTTTTAATTAGATATCAATGGTTATTTTCCATAAGGGATTATAGCTAAATTTGTCATCTGATGTGTGTTTAAATTATGGCAAATCATAACGATTTCATTTTCTCTTACCCCGCGTGACGCGAGCGCTCTCAATCAACACATTTTGCGTTGTACAATGATGCTCGCTCTCTTATTTACACTGGCTCACATTTGAATCTAAAACTATAACTAATCTGCAACTAAAGTAATTTCTTTGTCAGTGTGTTTATGCAGCTAGAACACTCTGTAGTAAACAAAACGTTTATGATGTAACCAACACTACATTGTGAAACAGATCCACTCTTTATTTCCGGTTTTATTCGTAGTGGTATTTTTGTGACTCATAACGCTGCAGTGTCGTATAAAGTACGGTGAAAAACTTGATTGCAATCCACCGCTTGCAGATATCCTCTCTAGATCTTTGTAGCGCGTTTATAGTGAGAGTGCACTTCTACTTCTGCATCGAGAGGAATATAGATGTCATCAGAGACGTTTGCTTCCATCGTTTCATCCCGGCACACGTGCGAAGGTTCTCAATTTTCACTAGAAAGCTGAAACTACACAATTCCTCGTCTTTATCCGCCAGCAACAAAATGGTTGTATGCACGTTAAACTAGCAAAAAATACCTGAGTTTGTGTTCCATATCAAACCCGGCAAGAAAGTCTCCGCCGGTTTCTAAGATTACATTGCTGCCATTTGTTACAAATGAACGCCTACGGAATTAAACTGGCACTGACACCTAATTCCAAACTTTACCCTCTCACGGCCCGTGAAAACGCACAAGAATGCTATAAAATTGAGAGCAAAAGTCGTAAAGATGAGAATTGCTAAATTCTCGTACGATCCGAGCGGCTCAGAAAATACCTTGTGAATTTTTATGCCGGATAAGGAAAGCACCCCCGCGGAATATAAAGCGCCTTCCGTAGCAGTTTCTACTTCATTACTTTCACCAAATAGAGAATTTTGCCGAGATTTTGTTAGAAACTTAAGACCCAATGTAATTACCAATAAAATGGTGAAGAGTTAAGAATGTCTAGTGTAGAGAATATAAAATAATTATTTTAAGGGTATGAAAGAGAACGTACCTAGGGGGTCATTCTCGAAGGAAGTTGGTGCGGTTGGAAGCTTTTAACCGCATCCGCTGAGAACAGATTCACAGACCTTGATGCTCGATGCTAAGTCCATCTGGAATAATTAACTCAAATCGAACAAAGACCTAAATTAAACAAGCAATTAACCCTTGCTTTACCGTTCTGATCAACTTGTGAGGTTAAGTTGTATCGTCATTGTCAGAACCGATATTTTCAAAACAGGAAACATCTTTACTTTAAATGTTTTAAATATCACTAGAATTTGGAGAGGACGAGGCATATCAATGGGTTTACAAGGAATATTCATTACAAATAAGTATCAATACAAAATAAACCCATAAAAGTTATCGTGTTGTACACGATGCTATAATTTAGACGTCATAAACAATAGCGGCTTTGTCGTTTAACAAGGGCGTTCTGGAAGGTGAACCGCAGTACTTTCCACTCAAGAAAGACAACTTACTTTCTTTTACTTCCTTCGTTTTGTCATTTGTTATTCGGCGACAGTTGTGTTGTGAATTGCGCATTTCTAATGACAAAACTATCGCCGAGAGAACTTCAGATAAGAGTGTGAAATGTCCTAGATTTGCAAGAAGCGTAACACTGATAAAACAGCAAATGTGGCCAAGCTTTTTTTTTATTTAAGTAAGAATGTAATGTGAAAATAGAGCGATGAATATATTTATATTATAATGTATTAAGATTGTTTGAATGCACATTAAATACATACTGGAATAGATTTGTGAGAACGAGTTTAGTAAATAGAACTAAAATCGATATGCATGGGTAGCGATTTGGCGCAATAATTACTGAAAACGTAGATGTGCTATTGGTGTTTACCCGCTTTAATAATGATAACCGAAAAGATATGCATAGATATTTCTTCTACGAGCGTATACGTATACCAAGAAGGGTAATGTATCAATTACTGCCATTCCTGCACGAGCACCTGAGTGTTATGAGATCCCTTTATTAGACATTTAGCCGAAACTAGTGACGAGATGTGGTAAGCTGATTAAATTACAGTACAATCATACAGTAAGATAAGATAAGATTATGTTATTTAGCTTCACCAGCTATTATTGTCGTACACACTTACACTACTTTCTTATTATTACTATCAATTAAAATATACATATACTTACATTAGAATTGATTTTAACCATCAATTATTATTTCTCATTGTTAAATTGATGTTCAAATACATATTTTATAGATTCTGATTTAAATTTTGAAAAGTTACATTCATTACGTTCTAAACTGTTTCTTACTCTTAGACAAGTCAATTGTGTTTTCATTTGTTTTGTTGTCAGTTTTGTACAAGGTCGTACTCGTAGGGCCTAATACCACTGCGTCAGTGGCGTAACTCCCTGTGCAAGGTACGCGGTGCTTACGGGCCCCGCGACCTAGGGGCTCCCTCGAGAACCACCGGTTTGCAATAAATGTTCGTATAATAACGTATTCACAGATTTCTCAGATTCAGAATAGCAAAAAATACAATCTTAAGTTACAAAACTGAACGACAACGTGACAAACATAAATAACCTTGGCCAGGAATAATATTATTGTTCTATATTTCTTTGTTTTAGTTTTCAACCCTTAAAAAGTGGAGGTTCAAAAATCCAACTTTCATATACGGGCCCCGTCATTTTCAGTTACGCCAATGCACCATAGCATGCAATGCCAAGTTCCGTTTGCGTGGTGGGACTGTGGTTGTAAGTTTCGTAGCTTGTGTATCAGAATCCCAACCCCGGCAACTGAGAATGTACAACGTATATCGCGTCATCTTCATTATCTATCATTCAATGTACGCGTATCTGAATCAACAGAAACAATAGGAAACACTGCCCCGTGGTAACGTCTAAGTGACTCCTTAGGTCCGAATTTACTAAACTTTTTAATCGACCGATTACATAATCTTGGATTGGCCACTTGGTTTCAACACACATTACATACAAAATGCATGCAGTGGCTTATACCGGGCGCCATTAAAATCGCCGGATCAAACTTTGGTGAACCGTTTACGCTAAGTGCTGAGATATCAAGTTCATCCTCTTCCTTTTTGAGTTTCCTTTGATGACCACTCCTTCATTATAACCTCAACGCTTAACATGCTGCAAGAAAAGCACCCCCCTGAAAAACACACTCGCATTATATCAAACATGATTGGACCTCAGCTGCAAATAGGGAGAATAGCGCCACACAGCGAGAAGCAAGCTGGACAAATGCGATACTTTTACGAAAACATTCCGTTTAGGGGGAAACCCAGTAATAAATCTCGTTTATGTAAATTAAATGGTAGCAAAATCCTTGTTACAAAAAACAAGTTACAAAATCATTTACACATTTTCCGAGTTTGTTTTTTTTTGGGGGGGGGGGGAGGAGGGGGGAATCTAATAAAGGGGACGCGGGTCAGTGATTTAATGGGACTTTCGAGAACTTTGATTGTTCGTAACACTACCGATGTATAAGGTGATACAAAACAACGATACCATCTACTGTCTACATAACAATACGCGAAATCAAATTTAAAATCATTCGCATTCATGAAATTATATTCTGTCGAAACACATCCGTGAGACATTCTTTTAGTTTTATGTATTTCTTTTCGGAACAGTTCCAATTATCTCAGTCCGAAACTTTTTTTATCGCACATACATTTCTTTTGTCTCATTTCGAGTATGTGTCCAAGTTTAATAATCTAAATACACTCACATTATGACTGCTTTTAGTTTAAACATCGTATCCCAATTGTTTAAATCACGTTGTATATTTTTGCCTCTATGTTGTTACTTCTTTCCTAATCGATTTGGTTTTAAAATTCATATACCAAAGAGGAAAAAAAATATGACTGCAAGAGAAGAGAAAAATAGTAACAACACAAAACAGATATGAATCACTAATGAGGAATATACGGAATGCAAATTACAGCAAAGGACAATATTTCAAATTAATAAATTCCGCGATTGAGTATATTGAAATAGAAACGTAATAACCGCGATTAATGTTAATAAATACATTTCAATTTGCATATTTTAATAACGTTGACTAAACTTATCTCTGTTGACAAACATACTTGCAGTAATCGACCCATATCAAATGCACGTGGTGTCACCGTGTCGTTCCTTTCTAACAAAGCAAGAATACGGTGATAAAAAGAGAAGTGAACTGAACGTCGTCTTGTGAGACACATGAAGTAAACATTGAGACATGTCCTTATCAGTGTATCATAAATCAGATGGGGTGTAACTTCGTGATCCGCTTAGATGCGCTCAGTACATACAACGCACTGGATGCAAGTTACACGACACTATACCGCAGTACCACCGACTTCACCAGCAGAGCGCCTGTGAGTAACCAACTGTAATACTATAGAGTTAAGGTGTTCTCAAGAAACCATTCCGATGGTTTCATCATAGACGAGTTATTCGTCGCGAACAAGAAGACAAAATTTCAAATACTCATCGCTGGTTGGCCAATACGTCAGTGATCGCGGTTGCCTCGGAGATCTTATACCGTTGGTTACGCCTGGCGATATTTCGACGTCCAAACTGTTCCGTTGTGTCCATGATAGGTTATTCTTATTTGATATTTCGACCATATTGGCGGCTTCCTCGACCGGTCAACTTCTTTATCGACTATCAGTTTAACTAGAACCACTCCGCGTGGCTGCGCTTTTCATGTCGCCGCCTTTTTCTTGTTTAACCTCTTTGATCATATTCCGTCTCAGTAAGATAGATTCAAAGATGACAATGTTACACACATACACTTTTGTCAGCGTAGCTTAGGAGACCATCTGATACATTCTGGAGAATGATATTAACAAGGGATAATGAACAGCTCATAGCCTGCGAGAATAAACCATATCGTGAAGTAATCAAATCTCTTCATAGCACACACGTTTTCATGAGAAGTTTTGGCAGTTAGTTGTTACATTCAAATGTAATAATATAAAAGCATCAATTCAAAGGATTTCGTGGGCATTCCACGTAACAGTTATGAAACATAACATTATAACATATAAATGAAAGCTTCCGGGCGTCCAATAAGCATAACAATAAACTATTTACAAGTACGTGAGTGACGCTGATTGTAGAAACAAATAGAAAACCACAACTGTGACAAAATGTAATTTTGAATTGAATAGATTTCTAATATTTTGACAGCCTGCAATAACATAAAATTATTTGATTCTGTAATTTTGCTATATTCCGGTGGTTGAATATAATTGCATTTTAATTAATTGTGTGAAAAAAGCTTTAAAGTTTAAATGTATTGAGCTTGTATATAGAAATAAATTGTGCATAAATAAAAATAGACAAATATTATTACTCGTAGGTCATCTGGAGGTGAAAATAATTGCAATTAATGCTTGTGTTTATTGTCGGAGCGGTTACATGTCACGTCTGCTTGTCGTCGGCTCGACGTCTCTTTTGGAGTCTGTTTTCTTGTAGTTCTACAGCTGTAACTCGTGTGCCGACAGATCCCTAATAAAGCGTATCACAGCTTTGAAAATAAATGCGAACAACTGTCTCGACACTCGTTAGGATGAGTTCTAGGAAAAAAACCTAGTCGAAGACAATGTTGTTAGTGAAAATATCTAGCGCACTGTACAAATACACGAGCCCGGCCGCGCGGAAGAAGGGCGCGAAGACAGAAGGGGTGAAATGAGAATAGAGTGCAAACAAAAAACGTAACGGTATCAACGCAAGCCATGCCGTCTTCTTTTAGAGAGGGTGTCATTATGTTGACGAATATTTTTTCTAGATGCTATTATGAGGCTTCAAGAAAACTAGTTATTGAAGCCAATAATAATATAGTAAATTAGACATAGATTTCATTTTGATTAAGTATTGAGCATACCTATTTATTAATAGACTGCTAAGGAAAAAAGGAAGATGACTATCCATATTTATGACAAGAATGTCATAATCTAAAATCGGTAAATCAGATGACATTGTAATATTGTGTAGACATATGCTTAATTCATTAAACCTCAATTTCCTTTAAAATAATTTCAAATAAAATAAAATAAAATGGTCTATATTTTCTACAAATTTTATTGTAAATGTTTCGGAAATACACATTATGCTTTTTTAAAAAATACATTTTAAATATACAGTTACGGACTTGCGTCTCTAGTTGGTTTGATTTGCATCACATTTTCCCATCATGATAATTGACATTTATTTATAACTATGATCACGTCCTTCGTTACGTAGATGATGACGTGTACACGGACTCCACTTCGCTGTCCAGAGATAATGATATTTCACCGATGGATCCTGAAATACTGACAACATGGCTGGTTTATTGCGTTAAATGGAAGCACCAATGGAAGCCATTATTGGTATTATCTGTATACACAACATAGCGTTATTTTCATGGACGCAGAAAATACGATATTTGTATGACAATCAATATTCAATTACGGAGCCATTTAGCGATGAACTGTCAATATTTGTCCACACATAAATGCAACAGGTACTCTAAGCGGACTACGGGTTATAGACGCTATCTTGAGTAGATAGTATATTGCCCATTTGGCATTTGGTGGCCAGTGGCGTATAATTGTGCATTCGAATTCGGCACCAAAACAAAGTGGCAAGCACGAAAAATTAATTTTAAAGACAAATCCGGCCGGGGGGGGGGGGGATTAAAAATAGTAATGCATTAAGGTTTTAATCAAGAGTAGATTTATTATGTAATAAATAAAATTAAAATATGTATTGTATGTACTTGTATACAGTACTGGTACTGGTTAGAATGAAATATAATTTATAAAATATTATATAAATATATATTTCAGAATACCCTGTGGTCTTTCAGTTTCTACTAAAACCTCATGTGAAAAAATGCCCGTGTATTAACATGTTTCTCTGGTGAAAAAAAAAAAATGTACTATTTTTAAGGATACATATTTGTAAACGTTTTGATAAAATGGATTTCAAAATAAAGAACTGGTTTATAACTATCATAGCTAATGCTTGAAGTGAAGGACACAAGGCTAATCTAGACTATAACTATGAACTATTTGAGCGGGACAGCGATACACACAAGTCCATGCAGGCCTTTGTGTTGCAAACGGTTCCACTTGAATGCACTTTATTTCCGCGCGGAGCTGCTGGGAGAGGAGTATGCCTACATCATTCTATACTTAATAATAACTTAAGCAAATGTAATGCATTTAAATTGTTTCGCATAGTTGATGGTTTTCAAGCAAGTTAAAGCACTGATATCGTTATGTGTTGGCAATTTCCGTTGTTCATGTGTTACTATGGAACTTTGATATTGCTTGAAAATCACATATAAATGTAATTTCCTTACTGTTTGATGTTAAATAGTGAAGAGAACGGAGAATTGAAATACGAGCCTACGTTACAAACAAGTCTTATCTGTAAACAAAGGATTTGTTTTGTTTGCCAAGTGGTGGGGTCTTTGTTCAGACAATGAACCGCATGAAGTTTGTTAAAGTCCATACGCTTAGTTTTCCACTTGTGTGGTGAATTAACTGTAGCTATACGTGATGAGTGCGTTGGCTCTGTAGATTCGATCTTCTTCTGCTTGCGCTCGGCGTTTTGTGCGGCATTGCTATAAAGTCGGGCTAGAAGCGGAGAGCAACGCAATGCTTATGCAAACACCATATGATATCCATTTTGATAAACGTTCATACACAATGTTTTATTAACCTATAATACACTGTGAATGAAAATAGGAGCAATCATAAATAAGGTGGATCCAAGCATTGCCACTTCTTATCTGTACTCAATGGATAAACATTTCATTCACATACAATCTTTAAACCAAATTTCCTTCTGTCTTATATAATTCTACACTTCATCATTTTCTGTGGTCACCGTTGCTATAGCAGCATTATTGTGTATATCCGTATGTCCTTACAAATGAATAGAATATAATGATATATTGTTGTTACTGAATTTGTAAAATAAAATAAATAAGTTAAACAAATATTGCAGTGTCTTTGTGGAAGGGATTTCTGTTATTAAATTGCAAATTTATATAAAACCTTTGTGTATAGTAACTGGGTTAGGTGTGGATTGTTTGAAGTTACTTATTTGATTTGAGAATTCATCGAACTGACGAAATCTTGAAAATATAATTTTTCTTTAGTTTATTCTCTGTAAACTATACGAAAAATATAAGTATTTTACAACACTTATATTAGCTTCATGTGATTGTCTGTCTGGACGGAATCTTATAATCGATATTTCACTTATTTTTAAATGTCCGATCGAGCTGACATTTTTCACACATACGTATTTTGAATGACAATACACGCATCAATTGTCATATTTACTAGTTAATTAATTCGTCATAATTAATTAATTAATGTTTTATATGGAAATCGATGGTTCACCCGCTTCCCAACGTTGAATCGAGTTAAAAGTTTTCACACAGACGTATTTGTAATGACAATACACGAATCAACTGTCATATTTACTAAATAATCAATTAATTCACCATAGTTAATTAATTGATGTTTTATATGGGAATCGATATTTCACCCACTTTCAAACGTCGAATTGAGCAAAAGGTTTCACACAAACGTATTCTTAATGACAATACATGAATCAATTGTCATATTTACTAAATAATCAATTAAGCCATCATAATTAATTAATCAAAGTTTAATGTGGGAATCGATATTTCTCCCACTACCCAACGTCCGATCGAGCTGAAAATTTTCACACAGTCGTATTTTCTAAATGAAAATATATGAATCAACTATCAGATTCACTAATTAATTAATTAATCAACCATAACTATTTAATTAAACAATTAGCTTCATGTGGGAAATTAGTCACAGCTAGTGAGGATGGGCCAACCACATGCAGGCATCGGAATTACCGCTGGTTGTTCGGGACTCAAATATCCGTGACGAAAGCATCGGATATGTTTCTATGCACTATGCAGCAAGAATGTCATTGTTGGCCGATCGCTGGATCGTGCATGAACGGAACTGTCCAAAATTCAAGTTTGCAATGCGAGCACGCTAGTTTGCGAGTGAAGTTAACAAGTACAAGTACACGTATGTGTCTAAATGTCTCTTGCAGTCTTCTAAATTCGGACACGTCCAGTGAGCATATATTCGATTGCAAGATTCTTTAAGACTAAAAAGTATAAAATAATATTACATGAAAAAAATATTTTTTTTTTAACAACGCTTATATTTAAATGCACTAAAAAGTAAAAAATAAATTTTCGCCCAACAAATTTTTGCCTCACTCGGAAAATAAAAGCGTTGGGCGCTTTCCCTTTACTTTTTAGTGCATTTAAATATAAGCGTTGTTTAAAAAAAAAATATTTTTTTCATGTAATATTATTTAGTTTATTCCCATGGACTTCAATTGGGTTAATGCAAGTGAGAGATCTGCACTTAGATGACAACATTTCTCGGGAACATATTTATTTACATCATGTTCATTTTTTCAATTGCCATATTTTCATATTTTACGTACACTTGTTATTAAATGAGGTTGAAGGAAGAGCAAGACTGAGCAAGACTGAGCCAAACTAGCTTAAGTGATATTAAGAGGGAAGGATACCTCTACGTCAAAAACCGCAGAAAATTTTCATTTTTTTACTATATCTCAAGATTTAAACACAACATCAAAAATCTGAGACTACATAGCACTGTGGTTTGGTACTCCCTACACACTGAATGATAAATGTATTTAACGTTATCATCAGTATGACTGTGATAACGATTTATTTAAATTACTAGGGAATTACTTATCACAGTCATACTGATGATAACGTTCCATACATTTATCATTCAGTGTGTAGGGCTAACCAAACCACAGCGCTGTGTAGTCTCAGATTTTTGATGTTTTGTTCCTATCTTGAGATATAATTAAAACTTGAAAATTTTCTGCGGTTTTTGACGTAGAGGTATCCTTCGCTCTTAAGTCGGCTTTTTAAAACACACGCGCTTCTTCTTTCCTTTTGTTTTGTTTCTCCATGACTACTCGTGAACTCAAAAATATTGCAATGTGAATTCAAACAACCACGGACTATATTTGAAATTATAAACAGTATTTTTAATCATGATAATCAGTAGGACATAAGAGATGTTTTCGAATTTAAAGCTGTGGCCGTTTGGTATATGCAGTAAATAGACGAGGTTGGCACTTTACTCGTACTCTTTTTACATTTCTCCTTTCATCCACATTTGTTTCTTCATCTATGTCTGTCTCATTTTTCTCGTTTTTTATAAACTAAATTTCAGCCGGATATAAATATATGAACAAACTTTAGCAATGAACTCCAAAACATCTATAATTCAAATAAAGTAATACATATCGCAACCGATAGAGGTGGCTCAGCGATAAGATGCGATACTCTAATCCGGGGGGTCGCCGGTTTGATACCGACTGGAAATGGAATAATATAATTTTTTAATCCCTGTTTTAAGGGATACGTAGTTATTAGGTATTCATGTACTCGCCGTTAAGCATACAGGTATGCTGATCAGTGATCGGAATGATAGGGTCTGCACCTGTATTAACTATTGGTCATCCTAGCAACCTTAAAATGTGATCAAAACTGTGTCGGTTGCTGATGTCATTGTTTCTGTACTTATGGACATAACTGTACGAAGTTCTGTAGAAGAGATTCTCACGCATGTGCAGATATTTAAGCCGTTAATGTAGCAGTAAGTCTATTCCCCAACCAGTCGTACTCTAACTTTATGAAACTTTTTTAACTCAACTTAAGTTAACTTTAAAATTGCTACATGTTTTGCGTATACGTGTTTCAACCACATTTTAAGTAATTTGTCTTAAGAATCTTACAGAGATGGTTGTTCAGCATCATTTTCTGCCGAAAGGCTGCCTAACTCCTTCCTTGTACTATTACACCAGTGCTATTTCAAGTTAGGATATTTATTACCCTTTTCGGGGATACAAGTTGAAATTGTATTACTCATGTTATAAAGTTAAGTTAAAGTAAAACAGTTTCACAATTAGTTACACGTGTTACTTCACAATACATGTTTTCTGTGATATAAAGTAGCTTAGTAATTAACGAACGAACAAAGGCTCAATGCAGTGTCTTTGACGGTAAAGAAATGTTTTCAAGGTTTACACAGTTGGATTTGAGAGTCTGACACTGATTACCAAATTATATCAAAATGAACTTCACTTTCAAGTGGAGAAATATACTAAATATGCAAAGCAACGCATGCTAGTTGGTAGTTGGTACCAATAATGTTGGGACGCTATATTGGAAGGAGTGGGTTCAGTTTTCGCCAACCGTTATCTTGAATAAAGGCATTTCATGTTTTCCGCAGTGAGAAGATAAATTGTTTCTTAAAATATCGTGTTAGCGTTGTTTTCAAACTGCACAAACACACTTTCATACCCGTTCGTATAGCCAAATTGACGAACGAGACCATAACAAATAACATTGATAAACTATTATTTTATTAAGTATGTATAAATAGCGTAATCTAAAACATATATTTTATATTTCTTATTGATCCACGCATTAACAAGAGCAAAATGAAAAATCGTTTTATTGATTTTGTAGAAAGTCAACATCCGTAAGTGTAATGTAAGTTTCCAATTAATTTTCAAATAAAAAGCATGCACGCGTTTAAGTACTTCATTTAATCTACATAAGAAAAAGTTTAAAACCAAGCAATTGAATATATTATTTCAAATTTACCTATGCTACTGTATCAAACGCGCAAGTATTCCTCTTCTAGTCATTAATCATTATAGATTATTTTCTCGAATGTTATACCGAAAATATTCGTTTCAACTGAACAATACAATATTCATTTCTATGTGGAATATCCTTTTTTGTAACATTTTAATTCCAGTCATTCTAACTGAATTCAACGGGTAGGGAAGACCTATTTGATTGAATATCAAACCAAAATTAGGGTTACTTCTTGTGGATGGAAACATACTAAACTTCCTACAAGTACAAAGGCAAAGCACGATTTCTTTTTGTCTTACAACTTGAATCTCATTAATACGTGATTAAATTTCCCTAATAATTAATGTTAAAGCAAGTTTGGTAAGTTGAGTGGGGAAACGGACGATAGTCAAGCAAGTTTACACAAACTTGGGTGGCATATTGATACGGCCGAGCCAACAGCTGAGCCTCTAAATCATGTTCGTTATCAGCACAAGTTGACGACACGACGCTTGCACGGCATTGTAATTTGTAAGTGGCCACAAACAGGCCATGACTAACGAAATACAAACACGACATAACAAAGGAGGCTTTTCCTTTTTAAACTGAAATAATTTATAACTCTATTATAAGATACAATGTAACTATTAAATCGACGCAAAAAAATCTTATCGACCCTAAGTATTATATTACATAAAAATATAAAACACATGACTATGACGTAAACAAGTAATGCCACGTTCTTATGAATGTCTCGTCACTAATTTATTTCTACATTAATTAAGTTTTAACAAATAAATCAATCCACAACGTAGAACATTTTATTATAAAGTAGTATTGCTAAAAGAGATGCAAATAGTTGAAATATCTATGTGTTCCTACTTAGTAAATTCCTGAGAATGTCTGTGCAGTTGTTTCTATAGTTCCAACAGTTTCAACACGGCACATTGATATAGTGTGCATGCTAATGGTTATTTTAAACCCGTATTGACATTGTGTGGTGAACTACACAATTCCTGCCGTCGATGTATATTTGTCAACTAAGAAATAGATTTAGTGATGTTTGAGTAGTAAGATTTAAAGCAAATTTAAATAAGTCAAAATAACTTTATATTAGGATTCATTATAACGGTTGGGATTCTACTCCTCGTGTTATTTATTGAGTGTTTTAGCTAAGCAGCCATTGTTTGCCTGTCAAACAGAACCTTCATGTTAATGTGATTACAACATTCAGCACAAACAAGTAGCCTCCCATGATTAGTTACAGTGTTAGTCCACCGCAACATAGATGCCACAATCTGTTTTTATAAGGAGTCAAGGCGCCTACCCGGCATTGGGAGACCTCAGACCTGGGTTCGATTCCCAGGCGTTGATTTATTAATTTCTGGATTTTCTGAACACTTCTTGACTTCCCACCGTTAAGTGCACCGTGTGAATACATCATTATAAAATACAATATATCTATATTTGTTGTCAACTGAGTTACGAGAACTGATTTGCAGTGGGGGCCATTATATATAGTTTATTAGGTACCTCGCCACTATGACATATCTAAAGTCATCGTTTTTATGTATGCCAGTTTTACATTGAACAATTAGTCAAATTTCAGAAACTTAAGAGCGTTCGGCAGTAGGAGTTTTACAGATGTATTGGCCGTCAACTAATCACTCTTAAACTAATAGTACGATTATTAGAAATATTTACCTACTTGTAGAGGGATGACATATCTATGTATGGTATTAAGTACATTTGTCACCAACCTATTCAAAAATAATGCATCCTTTTTATTATTTTATTTTGCATTATTATTATCCGTATTATTTTGCAGAACATTTATGACGAAAGTAATTTATTTGCATAATTCAAACATGAGTATATTATTTTTGAGCAGGCTTGTCACAAATGTACTTAATGCCATGCATAGATATGACATCCCTCTGCATGTAGGAAAATAATCCAATAATTTGTTTAAGAGAAATTAGTTGACTAAAAACATCAAAACTACTTCCGAACGCTATTAAGAAGCTCAGTCTTCATCGGGAATCGAACTCTGGACCCTAGAAATGCAACCCGTACGTACAAGTGTAGTAAGATTGTTTGTGTCGGTTTGTTCCAGATCGTCAACGGTGGCGACCGATCGAGCGATGAAGATGAGTAAAGTAGGCAATCAGACCAACTCGCAGGACCCTCAGGCTGTCAACTCGAGGGTGTTTGTCGGGAACCTCAACACATTCCAGTGCAGCAAGACGGACGTCGAGCGGATGTTCCAGAGATATGGTCGCATCGCCGGTGAGTGCACATTTACACCACACGTCATTACATGTCACGAAGCAACTGTTGCAGTTATACAAGAATTCATTTTAAATTGAAGTTAATTCTTATTAATTTTAATTGATAATATAAGTAAAACATTTCGGACAAACACGGTTAAAAATTCACGCACTACTCACCCACTGCGTTATATTTCGGCAACATCCGTCGCCATCCTCAGACGCGAGGCAACTAGTTTGACGATCCCCGCCAGGGCATTCAAAGAACTTTGGTTCATGTGAACCAAAGTTCTTTGAATGCCCTGGCGGGGATCGTCGAACTAGTTGCCTCGCGTCTGAGGATGGCGACGGATGTTGCCGAAATATAACGCAGTGGGTGAGTAGTGCGTGAAATGTTTGTCCGAAATTTTTTAGTTATATTATCATCTTCCAGTTAATGAGTCCTAGTGTGTGTTATTAATATTAATTGAGGTTTAATATGGTTTTATATTAATTAACATTGTTAATATTATTATTATGTACCGAGCTTGGCGGAGGCGATGCTGATTTCGTGATGCCCTAGCTAGACTAATGGTCGAAACATCCCTTTACCCAACTAAATGATATTGGAGGAACAAAGAGTAGTGATTAATATTAATAATATTCATAATTAAATCGAGAGTGTGTTGCTCTCACGTTTTACACAAATCATTAGAAGTAGAAAGAAAATACACAAAATATGTTTTTTGTGGCATAGAATAGCACATTTACAACATAAATAAAACACAACGGTGAAGTACTCGCGTAGTAAACTTTTTAGATGTTACACGAAATTATCCTTCGTGAATGAGTAAATGTTTTGATCTCGAAAACCGAAGATGCAACAGATGTGAAATTTGGTATTTAGATTCTTCATTAAAAATAAAGGAATACATGTTTTACCATTTTTCTAAACTCTAGTCAGGGGGGGTAAAAATAAAAATAAGACTCTTTCTCAAGCTGGTATGTTTTTCTACAGTTGGCTTATTGGGTTTATAGGCTACAAAGTTGTCCGGTGGTTACTACGAGAGTAACGACAAAATGTCTTGCTTTACACAGTATGAAGATTTCGTTTCGTTTTCAAGGTAGCTAACACAATTTATTGTTGATCAAAATGTGGTAATCCACTGTTGTCAATGCAAATTTAACACATCTAGACATTCAATAAAAAAACACAAAGATGTATATTCAAAATAAAATCTGCTATAATAATGCAACTCTCAAATACCAAACTGAAACAAAACCACCACGCATTCGAATCCCCACCCAAACACAATACAAAAATATTTGAACGAAATGCGAAACTGAACAAATGCCCAACAGTGGGCGTCAATAGAAATGTAAATTCAGCACGCATTCAAATCCATCTATCTCTATACACAGAGTGTTGTTCTCGAAGCTCCGAGTTTCAGCTGAAACGCGTTAGAGACAAAAGGAAGGAAAGTAACATTAGCGGAAATACGTTGTGTCTATCTCCTATGGCGGATGCCACTGTGACTTCACTATTTGCATATCGGCGATTGATCTACTAGTATTAATAAAGTTGGCACGACCGCATTGTTGTATGCCGGCACTTTCGGTCAAGAGTTGGAAGAGCACAAGTATTTCCCCTAGTTCAGCTTGTATGATGGATACCCCAGGGGCCTAATACTTCTCCATACGGTCACTCAATAAAAGCCGTACAAAAAACATTTTCTGAAGACGTACCGGTAGATGGTTTAAGCTCTCTTTTTAACTGATGTCCACTGCGAATCGATGCGTTATTGTTCTTTTGAGCGTTAAGAAAAGCTGCTTATCAGGAGAATGCAGCCCACAAGATAGAAAACTACAAGATCACTACAGTAAGCAACATAAATAACACATCACCCGATTATAGTCGTCTTGTGTGTTTTGATTATTTTCTAGAAATGAAATATATTTTGTTGGCACAGTGAAATATGTTATCACCGGTATATGCGCTATACGTCAGCGCATTGGCCTCTTTAAAGAAATAAAGATAGTTTATTTTCTTCTCTGACATTCAAGCGACGATACGTTTCACGATTATTTATTGAAGTAGTAGACTTTATTTATGTCAACCAACTTGGAGACGTCTTTCGAAAGCTTGTTATAGACAGTGGAGGTAGTGTTGCTGTCATTGGAGAGAGCGAGAGAGAGCGAGGGAGATAGAGAGAGAGATAGAGAGAGAGAGAGAGAGAGAGAGAGAGAGAGAGAGGGGGTGGGGGGGTGGATAAATGCTAGGATGCGACGTGAAGTAGGCATCCAATTTCGCGCGAGAAGACATGTAAATATAAATATAATCACATTCATGAAACGTACTAACATACTTTTATGCCAATACTTCATTTGAGAACCCGCAATGTTTAGTATTCATAAACACAAATCCTGAAAAGTCGTGTGTATTAGTGTCTGCCCTTACAGTTTTATAAATCCGAGTATAACACGATTATTAATTATTATATTTTATTGATTATATTATCATTAATTATTATTAACTGCAAAAGGCAAAAAATACTGTCACACATTAATATATTATGAGACTGTCCTGCTATTTACTCTTGGGGTAAATTCATTCTACCTGCATGCTATACATTGGGGTAAGTTTTTATTTAAACTAAAAAAGTATTGTTTTCCCCACATATATATTTGTGTGTGGAGATATAATAATTGCAGTAAAAGATTGCCCCGACTGGGGAAAAAACAAGACTTTTTTAGTTGAAATAAAAACTTAACCCAGTGTATAACATGCAGGTAGAACAATATATATCAACATTATTCCATTGTTGTATATCCAATCGATTTACAACTGATACACAAAGAAAAATGTGAACATGTCAGTTAAGTCTTAACCCTCTAAAAATACTTGAATCTCAAACGTGAATCCAAAACAACATTTCCAGTTTTCCACATTCCACGCTTACGTCAATACAGTCCCGCTACAGATAGACATATCTTATGTGCATCATTGTCCATGATCGTTTCACGGTATCCGTTCCTTTGTTTCATTCTTATTCTCTCCGCTTGAGATTCCTTCAACAGAGAGAACATTTTTCGATATGGCCATTGTTTTTCACATTTTGTAGACTTTTCACATAGGCGACCCTTTTGGCGTCAAAGTGGTCGTTCGTTCGCATCTGCCAACGCAGAGAACTTAACCCCTAGTGACAGACAGACCTTCCTGAATTTTGCATGCTGGAGTAAAATGATGACGTAGACGGATACGAGCGGGATAAAAACGCCACTGCAGCAGATTATACGAAAACAAAATAAAAATTATTTAAAAATTATTTCGCACACATACAGTCGTTGAAAACGAAGTCTATTGTTCACATTCACACTTGAAGCATCAATTAGTTATAACGTTAGTGGTTTGAACTAACTTAAATGAAGCTACAGCTTGATCGCGTAGTTAGCTTCCTCACGCAAAAAGGACGATACATATTTCATACTTGTCAATTTGTATACTGGGAGAGTTTCTAAACTGAGTGCCATGCAGCGTCACATTGAGGCAAGGCAACGCAGCGGTCTGAGCACTCCATTCTGCTGTCTATTTCGGTGGCGATTTGCTGCAGTCAATGAAGAGGAGAGAAATGAGAATCAGAAAAAATAGCACTTTGCTTGTTAGAAATGGGTATAGCAACAATCTGTGGACACAACATCGTCCACTCTTTCGACGTCCATTATGGCTACCTTAGTATTAACACATTTTCCAAACTTGATTGCAGTGTCTGTGGAAAAATGATTATTCGGTTTATGAAATAAAACAATAGTAAAGCTTTCATTATTAGAACCAATGTTTTAGCAAATCTTTGGTTTTAGGTGGCTTGGCGTGACATGAATTTCCACAGCATTTTAAGACAATTTACACATTATTCTACAAGATTCTATTCTAGTTCATTGATATAAGTTAACTTAAAAACGTTGTTGTCTTAGTTTTGTAGCTGTGACAGATGTATACTTCACTATCACCGGAAATCCACTGATTGTACATTGCATTGTTATTCCCCGTGGGCGCTCGGTAACAGCGAATGGATAGAGACGAATATTATCTGTACGTGTATAATAATGGATTTGTGAGAATACTCCCTACAAGCTAACGTTGACACGTCTACAGACCAGGATAGTTTTATCACTTTGAGTGTTTCAATGTCCACAAGAAACTAACTAGTATGTTATATTCCGTAGGTGATCCGGGACTAAAACAGGACAATTTTCAACACTTTGCCATTAAAAAGTTAGTTTTAGCATTTCACATGAATTTTTGTTTTACCTAGTATATTTTGGGTTGATCTTACCAAATCAACAGGAGTTATCTAAAATTAACATATTCATTTGGGTAAAATATGATATATGGTGTCCCATTTTATCCCCGCCAGTTGGGCTAAAACGGAACACACGAGGGGCTAAATCAGGACATCACGCTATCTTGTTGTGGACTATGCCAACGAGGCTCACAGGCCTTTATGTGGCATCACAGTCTGTATCGGGAATACACTAAAGAGTGTTTTCCCATCACATTTCATTAGAAAACAAAGCATTGGGTTGCGTTTCAATCGTGGACGATCGTAATGTTTCGTCGTCTCTTCTTCGGCCAAACCGATAGAAAAATGTAGATCGGCCACTGTAACATGTTTATTCGTGACTAAAAAAATGAAAAGAAGCGGAACTAGGAAAGTGGCCTTTTAGAATTCAAAACACGATCATCAATTTTCGTGACAACTGTTGAAAACTAAAACTAGCACATAGATAGTGCTGCCAAGAAACCTTCCCACAGCGCCATTCATTATTCAACAATTACACAACAATGAACAATTGACAGCTAAACTCCTATACTCATAATTGTTTTCCTTACAACCAGAATGCATCTGGTCTAGTTTAAGTGGTAAATAGTCATAGGGGCCAGATGCACAACCGAGTTTAAAAAAAGGATTTGTTTATGGTTGCTTATGTAATTGTTTTATTACATGATATTTTCCAAAAGAATTAACAAATTCCATATAGCAACCATAATCAAATCCTATACTTAACTTAAGTGTGCATCTTACCCTAAATTGCCAGGGACACAGAAGTTGCAAAACGCATTCTATGGGGAGTTAGTTTTACTATTTATTTCGGATTCAAACATTGAAGCATAATATGCAATTATATATTACTCGAAAATGTGTCATACTAAAAATTTTAACGTTCATGTGTATACAATTTATGTTACTGGCTCATTTTAGCGAAATATTTTGATACAAAAATTTATATCATTTTTATATTTTAAAATCTGGAACTGATGTACTATTATAATCTATTACACCAACTTTTTTAACCCCGATTCGCTGGTAAGTGGAAATCCTCAACGAACAAACATGGCGAAGCCCATGCATGGTTACCAAATTGAGCTAACTTAATCAGAGCTTACGAAGTTGGTGAATTTGGATTTAAATTTTACATTTTTGTATGAAAACTGGAACGCTGTGGCACAGATAACAAACTAACTACGTAGGTAGTATTAATATAAACTACGTAGGTAGTTAATTTGTTATCTGTGCCAGTGGGTTCTTTTCTCACTACCAACGAAACCTGGCTATAGGTATTACCAAAGATTACAAACAGGGTTGTAATCTTTGGTATTACTACTCGCTATTGGTAGTCATGACGCGAATGTTGGCGTTAGAGTCTTTGAATTACGTCGATCTGTACATTTACAAATGTATTCGATTTTTGTACATCACTTCGTCTTATTTGTGTTAGATTGTGTAAATCACATAGTTACCATTTCACGAAGGAAGTTTGACTTCAATGTTTTTCGTTTTAATTACTCTCATTTCCAATCCTTTTGACTGAACTTGTATCTCCCAACGCCAGTCCTTCGTGTGACCATACCACTCATGTTCTCTCTACCAAGTGTGTAGGCCATGTGTTATTATTGTGAAGCACGGTAGATAGACCGGCACTGTATACAGGTATACACTCAAACCTTTACCAACATCTTTGTCCATCGACTTCTAAAAATTGCCTAACTGATTCGATAACCACTCCACCGCAAACAATAACCAATCAATAGAAATTAAATATTTAATGAATGTGGAATATAGTTGATTTAATGATTAGTTCGTTACTGTTAGTTTATTATTCATCGTCATTGTAAGTAGGTTAGACGAACAATAATAATGTCAAAACAAAACTCAATAAGCTTAATGTACGATTCCTTTGTGTCGCCAATGAACACAATGGTCCCTCGTCGTTATCATGACGTCATCATTGTAGAAATACAATGGCCGACTGACAACGTTGTTATATAAAACGTGCTCTCTACATTGTCACATTCAATGCCCAATCATCGTCGTTAGCCTTCTATATACCGACCTATTGACTGCTGACCCGAACTATTCTGAAAACATACAATATACCTACAATTTGGAACGTTGATTAATGCCAAGTCTAAAGCGAACGAATTGCGCTAATTGTTTATTTTCTTCTCTCTGTGATTTGTCACTTTTTGTATAATCCTTTATGATTTGAGTTGAGGTTAACAATGTGATTCCGACACACCAAAGGGGTCAGCAGGCTCGTGGTGAGTTGACGCTCTGGGAGTCGTTAGGGGAGGTATGTCCTGAAGTGATACTACAAATCCCTCTAAAATAAATAAACGATGGTTTTTCATCGTTAGTATATTAATATTACCTTAAAACGGAACAGTTTTACTATTTCCAATACGCTGCTGATAGAAGTTACAAAATTAAAGTGACATTTTGTGATTATGATCAACTTTAAGAGAGCAATGGTCTTATCTACAGTGGATTCTGCGTTATATAACGATACAAATTCTTGGCGAGAGCACTGATATATTTTGAAGTTATTTCAAAATTCGTTGTTTAGCTTACTCACTCTTATACATCACCACAATATGAGCAGCATGCAAAGTATTAAAAAAAACATTTTTAAACTATATATATACAATTTCTTGCTACAATAATCTATTTACTGTATTATTAAATTTGATTTCTGAATATAAAATTATACGCCTTTGAAATGAAAAACATTTTTACATGACGTATACCAAATTCAGATATTATGTGCAGTGTTACATATACCTAGCTATGACTTAACACATTCCTTGGTCAACCTTCATCCCAATCAGTTGAACACATTAACTCTAACGTGACTGAGAATACCCGAATGTCCCCATGAGGAGTGAATACATCCTCAACACGTGCTCATGAAGCTGCGTCAAGCTATCTGTATACTTGAGGATTGACGAGGCAACACTCGCTAGACGAATCACTTACATTAGATTAAATACTTAAATAAACGGGAAAAACGTTCTCCCCCTTAGCTAGTAAGTACTGTAAACAAATTCCAACGTTATGTAAATTCCCTTTTACATATAATGGCTAAGCTTTTTTAACGTCTTTCAATGGTGTGTAGGTTTTCTCGAAATTTCTAAGCACATTGGAGTTGGAGTGTTGAGTGCCTTGGAGCTTTGGTACGCCTGATTTGTGGCGGGGAGGAATCAGGATTTGTGAACGAGTCCTGATGGATTCTGACACACGATGTAAGCCGCGACGCATTTCAAGAATACAGATTGAGACTACATGTACCGACTGGTTCAAAATGTTGTGAAACATGTTACGTATTCGTCTAGAAGGAGGTGTTTTTCGTGATACTTTCCAATGCAAGTATATTGTGCAAGAAAACGCAACTCGCGCAGAAATACGTATTGGACTCTTTAGTTTGTATGTCTTGAGTAAAACGTTCGAAAAGTTTCATAAAGATGTAAAAAGAAATGTGAAGCTTGAAACAATACATTGTTTTGAAAATTCAAATTAACAAAGTGATCTGTTGAACAAATGCATGTTAGAATTTGTATTACGGTACTTACGAATGCTTTATTTTTATAAAAGTCACAAATATCAATCAAATGATCGTAGATCGCCGTGTTATGTATGAGCTGGAAGAAATTTACTCTGAAACGTGTGTTATTATCCAACTCCCTAGATATATTCAATTTGTTAAGACGTATTTTACTATACTGCAACGTCATCTCAACATTACAAAAAAATTTCGGTAATGTAAATATAAACTATAAAGAAAGAAACGCATTAGAGAAATATAAACTGATAGTAAATGTGGATAGATTTCTTCCTATAAAAACGATGAAATCGGCAAATGCTGTTTTACGTCAAGACGTCATCTCGCTATCAACCCAGCCGGAGTTCTACGTCGCGATTTCCGGCAGAAAAAGCAATGAAACTTGATTCACTTCTGGATCAATACACAAGTCTACGGTTTAACAAAATATGTATGAAAAACAACAAAATCTGCCGTACTACTAGATAACAGTTTCAAATGAACATATTTTCAATGCACAGTAAGCTTACAGAAATATGCAACACAAGTAAATGAAAATGTTTAAATTCTCTACAGTAAGTATATGAAATGAAAATATATCCTACATATCATGTAATATTGTGTTTGTGTAACAGCTATTTTTCATTGACGAAACATGAAGGCGTCTGAATCCACAAGGATTATCCCTACATTTTTTGTCTACTTGATTTTATTTTTGTTGTTGTTATTATTGATTTTTTAGCATATTTTCGTGTTTTAGTTTACTTTAAGTTTGTTTAGACATGGCAACGCGTCTATAAGGCCCGGTTCCACCAAACTGATTTAAACTCGGGTTTAACAAAGCTACGCTTATTTATAAACTCGAGTTTAAACCATGCCGTGTTCCACCACGAATTGTTTGCCTATTGTTAACTAAGCCGAGTTTATTTTGTAAGAAAGGCTGTGATTGGTTGTTCCAATCACGTGATTCATTTTCATGGTGGACTGTAGCGGTGAGGAGCTTGTCAAAACATAACCTGAAGAAAGATGGAGAACAAGCAACAACGTTCGCGTGGAAGTAATTACTCCGAAAGAGAAAAAATCTACTATTACAAATTGTTGAGCAATACCGTGGAATAATCGAAAATAAAAAAACCGATTCTGTTTCGCGGAAAGAGAAGGAGGAAATATGGGAGAGAATTGCGGGTGAACTGAACGCTTAGCCTACAAGCACGGGCCAGGGTCTAGGCCTAGTGTAGGTTCCGCAAGGGCTAGGGTCTAGCCTAGGCCCTAGCTGGGTGTAGGCCCAGGTCTAGGCTGGCTATATGATAGCCTAGGCCCTAGCAGAGTGTAGGCCTAGGCCTACAGTAACTTGGGAGGAGCTACAGTAGAACAGTAAAATTAGCTATGAACGTTGTGACTGTAATGCCAACGGGTAGGCCTAGTTCTTTATGATTCGAGGACGTCGCATTGGACGTTGAATAAAGTTATTTCTTCATCATCGTCGGATGGAAACGACACATCAGACACGAAGCGTGCCATTATAGGGTTAGCATACAAAATAGAACGATGACAAAAGGCAGACACATCAACATAACCATATTATGTCGCACACACACTGACAGCTGACAGGCAATGACTAAATCAAAACATTAGGATCGCAGCTTGTTATATTTGAAAATACGAAACTTCGGGCATCGTGTTGGCGGTGGGTCGTAGTTAAAGATATAAACCGGACCGGAGGTTGGGTTTATTTTAAACTCGAGATAAACTCGAGTTTAGTTGTGGTGGAACGCATTTTCGATCTAAACGACGCTTAAAATTTTTAAACTCAAGTTTAGCACTTGGTGGAACCGGGCCTAAGAGCAATACTTAAGCGTACATTTACGACAAGTTCCGCATGTTACCACTGATCCACTTGATTCTGGCGCTGCTGTGGTTCTAGAGTGGTTACCATGGTGACACAATCCACGTTCTCGTCACTATAAACCACGATCCATTCAAGATGGGTCCTTGACCGGTGCCCGCAATAAAGCGGGTGTTACACGGAGAAGTAAGAAAAGTAACAAGCAGAAAGTAAACAGTAGAGATAGCGTGTAGCTTACGGGAAAACAACAAAAGTGAGAAGTTCTCTCCAAAAGTAGGACAATGTTGAACAAGTGAAAAGTCCCGTAAGCTACACGCTATCTCTACTCTTTACTTTCTGCTTTTTACTTTTGTAACTTCTCCTTGTAACACTTGGTCTCTGACCAATAAGAATGCGTTGGTATGAAGGTAATGGGTGGTATATTCACCGTGGTTTCTGATGGAGGACACTTTTCAGTTGCTGGGCTGTAACAATTACTGTCGATTCAGCATAATATCTCTGCACTCAAGCGAAACACAGCGTGTGTTCTAGTATCTTGGCAATGCAACTCAATATTACAAAAGTGCCAAATGCCGGCCCAAACTGGACTAAAAAAGTTACAAATATCTTTATCGCTAATAGATAATTAGTAATTAATTGTGATTATTTTAAGATTACCAACAACAACCTGATATTAATAAAATGTAGTTCTTACGAAACCACAATTCGGACATTTATCACTTTTTAAATTGTTGGTAAGCGTTCTAAAAATATTACAAAAAAAAATTCACGCGGGTTTTGTATAGAGAGTCTTCTTGCCAAGCGAAGGGTACCTTTACGTCAACAAACCGCAGGAAAATATCATGTTTTAATTATATCTCAAGAATGCTACTCAAAATCGAAAATCTTAGTAAACAACATATGTTTTGACACGTCAACAATGACATGTCAAACAATGACATGTGGTTTAGTAAGCGCTACAGACTGAATAGAATATTATAAACATTAGTGTTGTTATTTTGATTATTAAATTGATAATTAGTAACAAAATGAATTAGAAGTAAAAACTATACTGATTATAAAGCAAGATACATTTTAGACCATTCAGTATGTAGGGAGCACCAAACCACATTGCGATGTTGATTCAAATTTTCGATTTCGAAGTCCATTCTTTAGACGTAATTTAAAAATGAAAATTTGTTGCGGTTTTTGACAACGAGGTACTCTTCGCTCTTAAGACGTTGCGCCTACGAGACGAGGACTGATATGTTTCGCCATGTTGTCGCTGTTCTCTTCACCGACTGAGCCACCGAGCAGATCATTCGATTTCAGCGACGCTCATGTCTCGACTCGTTTCCCGCCTCGCATTGCCGCCATGCGGAACAAAAGGAATGGCCATATCGCATTGTTGAATGCAGAACAAACTTGCCGACAGAATATTTATTTGGAGCGTCGGAAGGAGTGGGTTCATTCACAGCTTTTTCTCAAACAATATGGACGAGTTTATTTCGAAAAGATGTGAAGAAAAGTTTTGGGGTTTGGGAGAGGGTTGGGATCGTTAAGTAATATAGGTGGAATTTTCAATTGGAGTTTCCTTGTTATATGGACGATTTCACGTGATTTAACCACTATGCAAATACATTATACGTAATATGAAACAGGGATGTCAAAACCAAACTTCCCGAGACAATTAATATAGATTTAGATTGTGTTTTGTTTTCTTTAACACTCGTCAATAAAACGCAAATCATTGCACACGTATCTAAATTTAAAGTTTTCTCGGGTTTGCCACCTTATTAAGTATTTCATATTTTATTTTACTCTCAGGTTTAATGCATAGACCTATACATACATGCCAAGACAGTGTTTACAGAGTAGCCTATATAGACACGAGGTTTCTTTGGTAGTATATGGCTACAAACGACTAAACCGTACCGAAATACAAATACGTGTATTTTTGTTCTGATTTCGTAATCTAAAGAGCATTTGGCTATTTATAAAATGCGTGAAATTTACCGCTCTTGAAATCTATCGTGCATTTACTTATATTTACACCCCGCTCGAAACACAACAAAGCTGGGTCGTGCCAACCATTTAAAGTAGCCGGTGTGATGTAAATGTGTTGGCCAAAGTCATTCCACTCAAATAAATGTCCGACTTTACCTTAATTACTGGCTCGTTATGTTGTCACTCAAGCATTCCTGGCAACTAAAGATATGATGGCGTCTTCTTTGGTTCGGTGAAGAAAACACGTTTTTGCTCTATTTCTGATGAATGGTGTTGTACTAACCAACTCGAAAACTTACGAGAAATAATTTTTAATGATTGAGAGTTAGCTTACAATTTAAAATCAATTTAGGTTAAATATCTTCATTAACATAAAATACAACTTTCAACCGCAAACAAAAGATAAATTAATGAATGATGAAAATCAGTAATTCGCTGTAACTTTTCTTATTCCTGATAAGTGGGAGACCTGGTTTCGAGTATCAGTCAGGGTTTGTTTAATAATTTCTGGATTTGGCAACAAGTCCACCCACGAGCGTGTTTCTCCAAGAACTATTGACTTGATTTGAATAAACGCACAAGGTAGTTACTTTTTCATTTGTGACATAAATCGTAAAACAAATCTTTATCTCGTTTTTTAAATGAGACAATTTGTGTTTTTTAAATGAGACAATTTTTTGTGTGATGAGTTAAAGATAAATGGTTCTAAAACATGAAATATCTATTAATTCACTATAACTTAGTCTACAAATAGTAGTAATCCAGGTACAGTTAGAAATGTAAGACTAAGTTACAGACTCCTACATGATTGCCTGTAGATGTGTGCACGGTCTATTTCCACACATTTCAGAATCTTTGTTTTTTATTTTTATCGGTAGTGACGAAGGGGCGGGCAAGGTTAATATTTCACATTAGAAACGCGTCGCGACGCCGACTCTGGCGACGCCTGAGTGACGCGAAACATCTGCGACCCGTTTCATCAGCCGACCTACTTGCGACCCAAAAGTGTCACACACAGTATCAAACCGACGGAATTTATTGGACCCGGGTAATCACGAAGACAAATTATACTCGGTTCATTGGGGAGAAGTTGAAGTTGAAGTCGTCCCGGTTGGCTTAAGCCGGGTCACGAGAACAATTTCCTTGGGAGTTAAATCGGCTTCATTCTGCGAGTGCTCCATATAGAGTGATCTGAACAATCTGAACAATCACTCAGCGCAGTATACAGACCGCGTGGTGTACACTTCATAATAGCCGCGTTCAAATTGTGTATGCATTTTAATAATAACTAGTAATAAATAATTGTAAGCATATCCGTCCTTGCTAATAATACATAGCATGGCATACATTCATTTCAAGTACCATCATTAGTTCACGTAATGCAATTTAATACCCAAGCAATAAACTATAGCTGTAATACAAAATGAAATAGTTAACCATGCATTAATGCTTGTTGGCAAAACAGTATACAAATTAGAGTGTTTGTTTTTTATTTTCTGTTTTCACAAAGCAGCAACAAAGAGTACAATTTAAGGGGTTTACAAACGTGTATATCACACCGCAATTGGTTTCCTTGAGAGCTCCGGTCAACACACCTGTTTGTCAATGATGACCAGGATGACCAACTGCTTAACACGTTATTTTACTTGGGAATCATTTATTTAAAGTTAAACCGTGAACTAAAGAAATCGCCACGGCCGGCGAGTAATGCTAATTACATGTAACCAATTCCCCCAAAACTTCTACTCTTTCTTTTGAAGGGTTGCGAGTCAATCTATTGTATTTCTGAAAGCACATTTTTGCTCGTCAGTCGTCACCAAAAACAATACTCATTCAATAAATGATGCCGACTGACTGCAGCAATAATAATTGGCCTTTGGCGAAGGCATCTGTCGGCCACTAACCATTGTTGTATAAACATGTGAGATCGGCTTGAGTAAATTTCAATTATTAATAATTAAAAATAATAATAATTTAATGTTTCACGCATTTTAGTTTTAAGCTATGATTCTTTTTGGATGAAGATTTATGTTGGCCTATTTAATATACTTACAATCGTATTAATAACTGTCATATTCCCTACGTTACCGAACAATAAGACGTCGATTCAAATGTACACTTCTACTATACGAATATACATGACAAACTATTACGCCCGAAAACAGCAATAAGTATCAACAAAATCTGTATCGTTGGTAACAATTCCGTTCTGTTTTAATGACACGTTTAAATACTTATCAATATTGTTACCAATATTTGAGTCCGTGGTAACAATTAGGCATCGCACACCAATTGAAAGCGTTCCTCTTTCTCGTGCCACGCATTGTGCGTGCGTTGCCGCATCTTCTTTCTCCTTTCTCTTTCTCTTTCTCTTTCTCTTCTTATTCTCCTTCCTCCAGAATTTACGCGTTCTAAATTAAATATGGCTTACAATGTGATTGCCTTGACGTACGTATTGTCTCATTCAAGAGAAAATTCTAATCTAATTGCATAACAAATCAAGAAGATAAAGTGACACAAATCCCAAAGTGTTCTTAGGCTGAATAATCTTATATCCACTTTTCATTTTCGAATGGGAATGAAATTCTTCCTCATTCAGGAATGAACGTAGCAGATTTCCTACCGAAATTTAATTAACTTCTGTGTTATCGTTTAGACATTAGAAAAGAGCGAAGGGAAGGATTATTTTCGAAATTAAATTACAGGCATGATAGAAGAATCTTGTTATACTAGTGCAATTTACATATTTGATTTTATTACTCCAATGAACGTTAACTTTGGACAATGCAATTTGATTGTATAACACAATTGCGTTAAAACTGCAAATCTTAACCGGTTTTCTCTGTAATATCCTATCCTGCATGGTAGCGATGCAAATAATATATAACAAAGCTCAACACATGATTGTACATACTGTTTTTATATCTTGTTTAGTCCGAACAAAAAAAATCAATTGTTTTTTATACAAATTACATTGTTGTTTTTAGTTGCAGTTTAACTGTATAAACTGATGATTAATACACACATTTCAATTTGCCAATATATATTTATGTTAGCAAAACAGTTGTGTGGATGAAATATGCACACCCGAGATTAAAACTAGATTAAAAAATACCTTCCATGCACATATTCATCGAGTGTATTACCTGTTGTTATAACAATGTTGTAATCACTACTGATCAAGTAAACTTGTAAAGCGATGGCATCGACATGTGGTGATAGTTTAGAGCAAAAGAAAATCTCATTTACGACTAAACCAAAACTTATCGGAAGGGCAGAAATGTTTGTATTAGCAATGTTTTACCCCTCTCAGTTCTTTAGTTGATTTGCGACTTAAACATTCTTGCATTGTACATAATAGGTATCCAAAATTTCTTTTGATACATAAACAACGTGAAAAACTGTTTACGGCTAAGAAGCAGTCATCAGATATCTCAACGTTTTTTCACAGTGAAGCGCGTTTATAATAATTATCTTTCTTCCATTGTTTGAGAATTGTTCGTCTTATAATGAGCAGCGCTTTGACTATTATTCGACGGCGACAGGAAGTGGTTCGCTAATGATAAGGGGAACCGAAGGGGGTTGAGGGGGGGGGGAGGCTCTTAGGAAGACTTGTGTGCTTCTCTGATTTTGAGCCAAGAATGATATATGGTATCGCGTTTTAGAGAGGGGTGGGAGGGGGGTTCATTAAGTAATCACATATTGATTTTATAACACCGAGCTGCTGTATAGGCGTACTATTCTGAGCGGACCAATATTATGCGTTGTGAACCGCTTTACTTTCTAAGCCACAACTATTTCCGTCAATCATAAGAATTAATTATAGTTTGTCAAATCACCCGAAATACAATTCAGTGCATAGCTATGACGCAACAAGTAATCAAGATTTTCATCCAAGGAAGTTAGTTCAATGCTGAACTATTGTATCTAGTAAATAAGTAATAAGTAAGGTAATTAGTTTTACGGGTAGTACGCTTTTCAAGTTCGTGTATAACCAAGTGTATGACTCACGCAAATATAAATTATAAAGTTCCTTCTTGTATAAGCACACTATATAGCTGTTTAATCAATTAACTACCAACATATATTGTTTATGTCAATAGAGTATTTTTAATTTGTAACAAGTTTTCATTTGATGTGTTGGTATCACTGAATGGACTGCTTTTGTTTACCACTGTACTGTGGTATAATTATGTCAATGGCTGCACTACATGGTTATCTACTTTGATGCTGACTGAAAGTACTAGTCTGGTATCGGCAAATGTTTATCATTTCAACATTGTTTTGGGAATAAATATACAATATACATGCTTTTTATTATAAATATCAAGAATACATTTTATATTTACAGAAATCCCTGAGCATAGCTAGCTCTATACTTTCAAACTAAAAAATCTATTTATGACAATATAATTATTGGTGATATATAAGCATATGCTAATGTACACGAGGGAACAAATTCTTTAAAATCCCTCTTCTTTTGGAAAATAAAAAACGCTAAAGTCAATTAACATTAAAGTAGTAAATCAAAGCAGGTATACAATAAAAAATAATGAGAATACAAGAATGTCATCGATTGTAATTAAAAACAAATAAATAAATGATAATACTGTCCGACTATGGTGTAAAACACTGTAAGATGATAGGGGATAATAACTCGCAACTTATCTCGTATAATACGAGATTTGTCTCGCAGTTTATTCGTGCACGCCACAGTGAGTAACCAACTTGATCCTAAAACCTGTGTTTCCATGTCCTTTGCACGTTTTTACTCGCCCACGAATGATCGATGACTGACAAATAAATGAACGATTGGGTCTTTTAGGTCTCGTATTTATGCGACCGGGTAATCGTGACGATGAACGATGAGCGGTACCAGTACATAATAATTTTTCTTAGGAAACCTGCCCAGGAACAATTTTACGCCCCTTTTCAGGTGACTAACTAGGTATTGTGTTATTTAGAATTGTTGGAAAGGAATTTCCGGGGGTTGTAACAATTTTAAAAGATGTCCATACAATTTAAACATACATAAATCGGGGTTTCCTCAGGGTAGATAGTCATAAAATACAGCCTTAAGTCAATTGCAATTGCCTTAAGTCAAAGTGCTTTCTCACCAAATAAAGCTGTGTGTGAAGATGGCAACGATTTACCCATTGATTGCGGTGTTCAACGTTCTAGTTACATTTTTTTCTATTAAGATACCTTTATACAATAAATTATATGGTTTTGCCGGTTTTCTGTGCAAATACACTGAACTAAATCTAAACTAGTAGATCTCGTTTAACTTCGGGATTTGAAAAGAAAAAAATTGTGATTTTCAATCTGTTGCATCTATTTTGAGTGTCAATGAAAACTAAACCAATGTGAATATGTGTTTGTTTCAGGAATCTCGATGCACAAGGGCTACGCGTTTGTGCAGTTCACCAACCCGTTTGATGCTAGGAGCGCCTGCCTCGGAGAAGACGGACGCACAGTGCTGGGACAAGTTCTAGGTAAGCGCGTCGCGATCAGGTGGCATTTTACATTTATTTCATTTTATAAAATAACATACAATTTGCTATACGAATTCTTTAAACTTCATTATTATAGTTTTTATTGTGGTATTAATTTTTGGTGGCCATTTCTCCTCTAAGCTATGTTTAATTTACAACACAACTTAAGTAGGATTCTCCTATAGAAAAACGAATTACCATTTATACTCTTCGTGTTATGTGTATGAAAAGGGGGGGCCTCGTAATCTATTTGGGGAAATAATTATTTCAATAAATAATGCATGGAAAGGGCAATGTTTTAATTGTGTCCGTGCATGCGACACCATACAAGCAAATAAATCCAACCTTAATTTGTAATGCTCTTTTGGTGTGACAACAATAATCATAAAACAAACTCACATCAACGGCATTAGATCAACATGGTGTAACGTAATATCAGCAGGTCGTGCATGAGCTATAATTATTTTATCTCTAGATCAATGTCTATTTCATTTTACATCATGGAATATGAACATAAACTTGGGCGTGATCGTTATTAAAAAAATGTCTCGTTACGACCTGCATAATAAAACACGTTTGCTATAAACGTCCAATATTCGGCTGAGTGCGAATGATATTATTATACTTGTCTATGGAAAAGGCAATATTTCACGTGTCAATATTAAACCCCATAAATCACAATTTATGTTTGCAATTAGTAGCTTAATACGATTCCATGGTAGCAGCGTTCCTTCATTAATTACAATGGGCTTTAATTGCAATTAACAGACTTGTACGCCAATGATAGTTGATCCGGGTTGGTTATATGAGAGGCCAACATAGCTCGATAATTATCAATACGATGTGTGTATATATATATATATAACATTACAAAGGAATCTCTTCGTTATTTCAAATTTTCAAAAACCATTTAATTGGAGTTGATTAAAATTGACTGAAACATTTAAACCTACCGGATGGACTCGATGACCCGTCCATAGACAATGCGGAGAAAAACTATTTAATAAATCCAACATTGACATTTCAGACAGCCAATGTGATTGACGGCCATCCATGTGGCTAACAAATCCAATTTAATCCTATGAAATAGTCAAAACAATGATTAAAATTATCAAAACAAAAATGGTTCGCGCAAATGAATGTTAGGTATATATAGTGCCCAGTCAACTGATATGGAATTATTAGATTTAATAAACATACAGCTAAACAGTTTTGAGTATGCATCAGTGCATCTAGACATCTATAACCGGTTTGGTTAAATTAAAACCGGGTACACTCGTTGTTGTTAGAAACAAAGTTTATGTTAAATCTTAACTTTATTTTTAAATACAAAGTGATCGTCCTGTTCATTTAGTCTTACAAATGAATATAAATGTTATTCTATTAAGGATCAGATTTTTATTTTTTACTGATTAAAATATTGTTTTTAAACAAAAGAAAAACTAACAATTTTTTTTTTTTTTTTTTTTTACAAAATAGGCCTATAACAGTTTGTTCATAATTCAGTTCAGAAATGTTCATAGAGAACACATTATTGATCGAATATGTATTACATCTTATGATGTCGTATGACGCATACAAAATTTCCAAGAAATAATAATTTATTTCACAATTGGTATAATCCGTAAAATTATATACACAATCCAGATGCGCACAGATTTAAACCATCCCTACCATCGAGTTATAAAACCATATGCTCACATTTTACTACCAATCTTCAAGCTCAATAACTTCCCCCTGGTTTGACGATGTCAAGTTAATTGTATTGTTTATAATTTATGCAGAAGAACGATTTTATGATAGTTATTAAGACGGGGTAATTTGGCTCTAATATGCTTAGGTTAATATTTGTCAACTGGGTCCCCCATTAATGGAACCCGGCGGTGCCTGATAGGAGATCTTGTCATATACTAGCAGAAATAACGTGCAATAACCTCGACCAACAAAACGTGTACACGCGTTGAAAGATTCGGGATTTATTTCATAACCAAACCCGGGCTATGATAAAATAATCTTACAGATTAGTTCACTAAGAAGATAGTTGAGAGTCTTGTATTACCATAAACGCTCCTAGGTTAAAAGATTACAAACTTGGTAATAATGTTAACTACACAATAATTTAAATGTGTAAAATGGAGATGTTGAAGTGACAAAGTATAAAAAAGTCGAATTAAAACATAATGTAATATTATCTGATATAAAAGTAACACATTGTAAGAAACCAATTTGATTTTGAGATTGTTTTTAAAATAATTTAAAATTAAACTTTACACGTGTAATGAACACTTCAACTAACCTAGTATATCGGGAAAAATAATTGCCATGGTGTGGGATTTCAAATTATCCGCGAATAGAACAATAATAATTTTCCATGAATGCATGATGCTCAAGGCAGTGGCGTACGCACGAATATATTTGGGGAGGGATGGGGGGGGGTTTATGCAGAGGAAGATACATCCACAAACGAAGTCTTACACGTGAAACAATGGGGGGGGGGATGCCCCCCACTACTGCACCGCAGGTGACTTCTTTGTAAATCTATATTTTTCATATGGTTTTAAGTATTATAAATTTAGTTTAGGTGGTTTGTTGCATGGGACAATATAACTAGATTTTAAAGAAAATTACCGAATTTATTGCACTGAAAAGTTACATTGACAAATTTGATGTAACAAATGTTGTAAAGCTACATAACTAAAGCTGGGATTTCGGGGGTGGCAAGGGGGGGCTCCAACGTTCTGGCCCCCTGGATACACCACTGGCTCAAGGTTTATTTACTAATTAGTCGCTCCTCACAAAGTTAGGCCTATCTGCAGAACTCTATAATATAAGTATTACAAATTGGCAATTACTGTACTTATAATTTATAGAGTGCTCCAGCAAAAATAAGTGAAGAGAAATAATCGCTTTATCGACAGTGAATACACTAGTTAAAACACTATCAAAATACAAATTAGTATCTGGAAGAAAATTTCAGGAATACATTGATTCAAAAGTTTCTACAAATTCATATCTAATGAGAACGCGTTTTATTTTATTTTCTTGCGGTATAAGTGTGATTCATCATCGTTGAAAGTCATTGCACCGTGATTGTGCCTTAGTTCTGGCTGTCTTCTATCTCTCCGGGGAGGAATTATTAATTTGGCCATATGCATGCGACCGCCCCTTCTGTCACGCAATGGTCTGAGTCGGCTCGTTACGACGCGCTGCACCAAGACCAAGTTTGCCTGCCGAGACCGGCGGCTGGCACAGATTGTCGCGTCTCGTTCTAGATAAACAACAGCCACGCGAAGATGATCTAGATCTAGCGAGTTATTAGACAAACTTTGGGGGGGGGGGGGGGAGTTGCAAGTTGGTGCTGCGACTCAGCATATATCGCGCAGTGAGATAAGAAAGTGGGGGGGGGGGGATTGTGGCGGGAACACGTGATCATGAGGTGTTTATCGGTGCGGAAGACGCCTCTTATAAGAGTCCACAGGACGCTCTTGGTGTGAAGAAGAGTTTCTGCTCTGCTGGGGAAATATAAAACATTTCTGAAATTTTTTATAGTTGCAATTAATGTGTCTTTAGTTATAGAAAGGGTTCAGTCTCATCCACTATAGGGATAAAGAGTTACCATATTGGCGCTATATATAGGTCTAGTTGCAAAAAAATATATGACTACTCCGAATTGAGAATTTTTAATTGGTAGATTTTCTGCTCTGGTGAAATATAAAACATTTCTGAAATTTTGTATACTTGCAATAATGTGTCTTTAGTTATAGAAACAATTCAGTCTCATCCACTATAGGGATAAAGAGTTACTATATTTGCGCTATATAGTACCAGTTGAAAAATAAATATGCCTACTCGCCTAATTCAGAATGTTTAATTAATAGATTCTGAAACACCGTAATAACTTAGTGTAACCACTATCATTTACCAAAGCAAAATCATGAAAACATTTCATAACGTTTAGGCCCAGTCTCATGTAGAGAGCTCATATAATATTAATATTGTTGACAAAGTGGCCATGTGATGTGATTGTGGCCGTCATGACGCCATGACGAACACTTGTTTCACATGTCACTGTGTAGAAAACACACGACGAATGCGTCAGTGGTCCGATGAACGACTACATTGATTGTGCGGTGAGTATTCTTCCACGGCCCGTTCGTCTCGAGCTCGTTGCGGCGGCTCTAAGCCTAAATAGATTTCAATATTTATTCAGGATATTATCTTGAATTAACAAGATACCAAAGTTGAAAGATAATCCCCGAACAAATTTCCAGGCGAGGTTTTGTAAACTCTTCGGCTGTTAATGAAGTAAAGCCAACTGAAACTCGGAGGGTTGGAGACAATTCCTCTGGAAATCTCGACTTTCAATCATAATTAGATTTATGCTTGAATATTATTACCGTGTATGAGGCTACTGACTATCGATAATAAGACGCTATAATTATGTATAGAACTTATCAATATATTGCTCATGTTGTTTACAGCGGCGTGACCACGCATTACGATCATGTAGCTACATCGAACGACAGTTCTTAAGCAAACGTGACGTGGAATAATAGGGATCTGAATTTGCCTTGATTGATGATTTAAATTTTTCTTTTAAACGGTCTCCATAAAAGTGGAAAATATATTTACAGAAATATTCATTTTGAAGCTCACCAAATAATAATAATAATCATATTAATGCGCATTATATGCAGAATATATGCTAATACGCATATGTCTATAAGCATACAGAATTTTATTCCTATTACAGCTATTAGGATAGCTGAGAAGGAAAGTTCTATAGAGTCGTTGGTTATATTCCATCCCAACATTCACCTTATCATTGTGGAAATACTCGGAAAAATTGAAGTCGGGCTTATGTTTTAAGTTTATTCGAATTACACTCTTTTGTGTAAAGTTAGTGTCAAACAAATTAGATAATTCTGAACTTTGAGAGTTATACTTACTATGGACTTACTAGTAATAAAAGCGGGATATTAGTGGTACTCTGTCTTGATACTATCTAAGCTAAAACTATTGACAGCAAACTTCTGCTTCGAGCCTTGCTTTTACTTGTCTGTCAACACAACGTGACATAGTTTATGGCTATAAAATAAATCCATCGCATGTGAACCAAACGCACACATGACATTGAAACAGTACCGCACACGTTGACATCCGAGTGCGTGTGCGTGTGCGTGTGCGTGTGCGTGTGCGTGTGCGTGTGCGTGTGCGTGTGCGTGTGCGTGTGCGTGTGCGTGTGCGTGTGCGTGTGCGTGTGCGTGTGCGTGTGCGTGTGCGTGTGCGTGTGTCTCGCGTGACGTCTGCTCATGGCCCAAACGGAGCCTGGTACAACTACGACTGACTACACCGTGAGACATACAGCGGCTGTCGAACTTACTGCCACCTCGTTCTTTACGGCAGACGAAAACGATTTACTTTGCTCCCTCTCTTTGTTTTTGTGTGACTTTCTCTCTTTTTTTTATATGCATATGAAAAGTATTCTGTTGGGTAAATTCGGTAGTTAAGTTAACTTGTGTGCGATGGGATGGCCTTCACGTCGCGTGTTTATCGCCGGGCTTCGCGGTGAATTATGAACAACTTTCCTAAATATATAGACTCTTATCTCTTATAATAGTCGCTCTTATTCTGAAACAGCCAATGGCACGTGAAGGGGTAACTTAACGGTAGTAAAGCAAGCAAGAATATGTTGGCTAGATTTCTAGTGGAGAGAATATATTTATCATCAATCATGGCCCTTCTTCATTCTCAGTAACAGTTATTGATGACGCACTGATACAATCTATTTATTATATTCGGTATCTGGCAACTACTTTGAGAGTTAGCTGGAAGACAGTTGGCCTACAGGGCGCCATGTTCACACAAGCAAAAGGCAAAAACCGGAATCTGTAAAAGATTGCTTCATGTTTGTAAATTTATTATCGTTTCATATTATCGATCTAAATTGCAGTCATCGTTTATTATCGATCATTTTTATTTAATCGTTCTCATTCTTACAGTTTCATTTGAATTGAACTACAATCATCATCAAATGAGAACCATAGAAACAATATCGTTTATCAAGCGGGACTGAGTGCAGACTTTTCAGACGTTTGAATTGAATTGAGAGGACTCCGATATGAGAGTATAGGAAAGAGGGAAAATATTTACTGCCGTGATGGTCCTGTCTAAAGGTAACAAGACTAAGCCGTAAATATGGAGCTGTTGTTTGTTGTAACATGTGAACATAACTAATAGTAATAAGATACCTACGACAATCATCATATTATTTGCCTTCCTGTCGAACGAAGTTATGAGATTGAATACATCTGAAAATAATATGAAACGTATTTAAAAGAAGTGAAATATCAAATGTAACAAGAAGTTCGTGGAGAGAGCTAACATTTAGAAATGTGGATATTAAAAACAAACATTAAAGACCAACTCAAGCTCGGTTCGTATATTATTATTTCACGTGTTCCCAAGTCCCACTCCCCCTCTCATAGTCTGCACATTCAGGGTTTCATAATACGGCCAAGTTTGAGGTAAAGTCAACATCATCAGCGGCAGCAAGACAAAGTGTGTCAACTTAGTGACCCCAAACTGCACTACAATAGTTTACTTGGGGCCTCATTGTTGGAAGTAAACTAAGGGGTAGTTACCATTTAACCGCGGAGATAACACGAGATTTATTATGTACCTAATGTTGTTTATACAAGTTTAGCCCTATAATAGCGGTCAGAGCGTGATACCATATTATTATGTAAAATATCTAGCTTAGAATTCATGAGGCAACATACATCACATGATTAAACAGCGTGAGGACACACAAAGGAGAGCCATGCATAAAGAAAAGGCTTGAATAAACTCAGGAGGATACTTTGGTTTAACATTTAGTTTACAGCATCAGCGGGAAAGCCAATGGAAAAGCCATGAATAGAGCGAGAGTGAAGTTTCTACTACAAACAACTTGATTATTAATAATAGTAATTATATTATTATAATACAATTAATGAAAGTTATATTAAACTTGCCGGTAAATTGTTAATTTCCTTGATATAAAATAATATATCTTGCCATTGCAATTTATATAAGACATCTTTTTTTTTTAAAAGAGTAAGCAATTACATATTTAGAGAAAAATGTAAAGAAATGCTTGATTTAAGTATTATGTATATTTTAAAATATTAAAAACTTCTAATATCAAATTAGACATCACCCATGGGAGGAAGCAAAAAAATCGTGTTTGTGTCACAAGCAGGAAGACGTCAAGTTTTGGAAGGAATGAGTAAGTGACTAATTTAAAAACGATCTCTTGCTTTGGACCTATATGAGTAAATAGCATGAATATCAAAATAAATGGTGGACCTGTATTAAATCAATTCACAATGATGATTGGATTTTTCACAGTTTTTAGTTTTCACTCACACCGTTTCTATTTATTCATCACACTGGCTGAAAGTGAATGATTATGGTTTATGTGCGTGTGCGTAATACGCGCTATTGTTGTACCGAAAGGTCTGCCACAACATGGCATTGATTTTCACGTTCTTTTGAACGACGGCTCCACGCGAAGCTTTAAGTCTAAGCACCGCAGACAAAATGTTGAAGCGGTAATTTCTCTAAACGCCCATAGACGCACGTCCAGTTCACATGACAAATGCCTCCGACTCGCGGCACGCGGAATTGCCTAGCGAGCAAACATCGTCTGCTATTCCGCTTCCAATCGGAACGAGAACGACCGCAGGCAGAAGTGACATCAAAACACCAAAACGATTCTGATGAACACATTTATATTTTTTACGTGATTCCCCCCCCCCCCTCCCCCCCCCCCCCCACCACCAATCCCCAAAAAAAAGAAAATAGCGAAACAAGTAATACCCGCATTTTGGTATAGGTGCTCATGTTGGGCGGTTCCGGAGAATTACGTTCAACTCCCACAACGTAATAGCGGTGGAAAATCACACGGTATCGTTGAAGACTTTAGTAAGCACAACTGAGAGTCAATACCAAAATACAGCTAGAGACAATTTGTTCAGCTATTTGGTAAAATAAATCCGTGATATTCCAGGACACTTACCGCATCTGCAGATGAGATAAGGCACTGTCTTCCCGGACCAGACTGGTCTCCTCGGCTGGGTGTAGCGTAAAGCTGCATAATATGCTAGATGTAGTCGCTAAGTGTGCGGGGTCGCATTGAAATACACGTATTTAACTCGATCGGAAAATTGTCCATCCGTACGCCGCGCTTCGTGACGGATAAGTGTTCGCGGACCTTGTAACACAGAGTGCACCGTGGCTCTCATACGCCTAGGTTCGCCACGTCACTGCCGGACTACACTGTACCTCTAGTAGTCCCAGGGTATAGCTTACATAACTGCAGTGGAATGCTGGTGGTAATGGTAGATGAGCCATGTACTGGAACATTCCTGTGCCACGTCAGCAGAGTGGGTTGTGTTTATTCACTGTTGCGACAAGGGCACGAAAAAAGGGAGGGGGGTCTATAGTAACAAGTGAACAGGTCAGGAACAAGACGCGAGAACAGGACCGACTTCACTGTCTTACCTCGATGTTCCAGCGAGCGTGAGCGTAGCGTGACCGTCGGGTGGCGTCGCGAATCGACGTCGTCAGGCATGAATAATTATAATCAAATCGGCTGCAAGAGCTAAGATGACTCTATTGTTTCACTTTGACCACCCCCAAAACACGTTGAGAGTAACACGTGCGTGTTGTTTCGTTTTACCTGTAAAATTGTCAAACTATTCGCCTTCATAACTTAATTATGGACGATATCCTTTTGAGTGACGTGGGCGTGTCCCTCCAGATTAAGGAGGCTGTTTCCGAGTACACATCTTAAAATTACTTCTAGCTGATGTAAATTTCAAATGGTATTCACTCATTATGAAAGAGTTCTTATGACAAGTCCGATGATTAATAACTTTACCAAGGCGGTAGGAATTAATTTATGTGCCGGCAGCTGCCACGGTTCGTATTAAATGAAGCATCTCAGAGTCACATCATATTGAGTCAACAGGGCTTAAGCACGTCATAAATTGAAGATTAAGCAAAGTTCCTTGCAAGTCTTCTATAGCAAGATGCAGTAAATTAATAAAACTTTTATGCGAAGAGGGCCATTAAATCCACATTGTCTGTGATCTCTTAATACGGTGGGATAAATCACACCAGTGACACCACAAACCACTGCATTTAAATCCGCTGGTTAATGACGCTTAGTGCCTCACATTTGCAAAGAGGTGATCGACACGACAGGTATAGGCCTACAAAAAATGGTTGTGCACGGATTGGGTCCGGTCGCAAAAAGAGTGCTGGCTACCCAAAGTATAATTATATTTCAAAGTATTATGTATAAGAATAAATGAATCTAAAACGTAACATTGTAAAATAAAAAATTATGAATATAACTACTGTATTGTAAGGAGTTCTTGGCATGAAATAAAATGTCCACAATACATTTTCCACAACAAGTCTAATTAGTTCCAGCTGCTAAATATATATGTATGTTTTATATAGGGGACGTATTGACGAAATATTCA